>OX403610.1:4919388-5519388 GCA_948107665.1 Lomographa bimaculata | reverse complement strand
CTGTTCTTTTGTCAAATCTTGCAAGCTAAATTAGACTCACTTTTCAATTTCCGGTTGGACTGAAATTTGGTGGACTTATATATTTTTGGTGATAATACTATAATGCGGTACCATGGAGCTGATGATGGAGACGGAAGATGGCCACAGGAATTTCTGAAATAAACAAGGTAAACCCATCGAGTTTGGGCTAAAATTATATATTTTTACTGCCAAATTAGTATTATAAAATGTAACATATTTTGACTTTACCTACTATTCGATGCTGTGAATTTATAGAATTTACATGCATAACATTAAATAAAATAAAGTATTCGACCTAACGAGACAGCTCCTTTAAAAAATTATATAATAGATATATTTTGCAATGATATTAGAAAATTTTATTTTATTCCGTAATTAGTTTTAGACTTTCTATACTCAATTCATCCAGTTTAATGATTTAAATAGATTATGCATTCTCCTTGAAGCCTAACAACTTAATCGGGACAAGTAATACATATATATATAAACGTACTAGCCGTGCCCCGCAGCTTTGCCCGCTATTATCAAGTTAAAAAGTAGCGTATGTGTTAATCTTAGGTATAATCCATGTACATTTCAAATTTCATCCAAATCCGTTCAGCCGTTAAAGCGTGAAGAGGGAAACAAACATACTTACACACCTACACACAAACTTTCGGATTTATAATATTATTAGGATTAGCATTGCAATTCAGAGAGGAAACGCCGCCAGCATGATGGGAACGCTACCTACTGGTAGTATGCTTGAGCACTTGAGTTACCTATAAGCTCGATGTCTTGTAGGTAACTTAGTTCTTAGCTGTATATAGTTTTAGTTTAGTTTTAGGTAATATAGGCAATTGGCCCGTAGATATTTATATATCTTATATATTCTGATAATGTGTTAGTTATACATACATATTTAAGAAGGATATTGTATTTATTTCAATATATATAATAAATTTACTATGTAATTATGTCACTACATTGTATAAATTTAAAATATTTGGTGCACTCCAGCATCAAATCATCCAAAGTGAATTTTTCCGTCGATTGGCAAATTAGAGCGTATGCGAACGGTCTGCAGATATCGTTCCCGATTCGACTTCATCCTGGCGAATTTAGAACATAACTAAGTTATAAGCATAAGCGGTAGCGGCTTACCCACATTTTACATGAGTAATCTAATCATGGAGCAAATATTCTGCAACAAATTAAAAATAACACGCTAAGCACGACGTGCTGGACGTCCTTTAGTAATAGTAAAATATATAAAAACTATAGTTTACTCAGTTGGCGCAGTGGGTTACTCTTTGCTCTTTAACATGATCCTTGGTTCGATTCCCGGCTAGAGCACATTTTTACTTCCTTGTTTCTCTTTCAGGGTGTGAAACTCGATTATGTGCATAATGCAAATGTTACCATCACGCTCAAGTTTTTGAATTGCCCGTTGGAGATGTTCGTCTTATGAGCATTCATCGGGTTTTATTCCCGGTGGGAACACACATTTATCACAAATTTTCCTTGGGGAAAAAACTTGTGTTCCCGCCGGGAATCGAACACGATACCCCTGCTCAGAAGGCGAACATGCTCTCAACTTAGCCAATGGGCAGTTCTGTGTGTGTGACGTGAATGTTTCCGACACCTACGACACAAGTTATCGAACTTTGTGTGGGGCTGTGAGTTGTTTGCTGTATATGTGGTCTTTACATATATAATAGCAAGCGTATCTTCAACGTCGCTTTCTAACAGACGAGATTGAGCCGCACAAGTCCGTATGACCGTTGTGGACACAGCTGTCAATACTTTCTGAGCACGTCTGATAAAAACAGACAATTTTTGTATCGAAAAACATGTATCTCGATGAAAATCACTGACCTTAGTCGTATGCTGATTCGTAACCCATATTCATGATACTCAAAACAACACTGTGTGCACTTCGTGAGAGAAAGGCTCTTACATGCCTTTGTCAGTATGTATTGTTCAAGTCTAACAAAAGCTGTAGAAAATTATTGTTCATGTTATCTTAAGATACTATATGTCATAATAAATATAAAACTAAATAAATATATCATATATAATATATATAAAACTAATATATATCATATATTTTTTTTAGTGGTCAAACACTAGCGGTCACAAATAAAAAAAAAAAAAAAAATTTTATAGTTTGTTAGGTCTCATGAGAGTAGCTGGCCGGAGACGTACTGCCCTCTGCCCCAGATCTCGTGTATGGAAAACGGTCTAAATTTCTAGTTGTAACCTGCCTCCTTAGACTTATTGGTTGAGTCATGACTGGTAGTGGTTTGAAGGAGCTGTTCACGACTATTTACGCCGAAGCGACTATTTACAGGGTTGATAAAATGATCCATGCTCCGGTAAGGGCACACAAACTGACCAATTTTGCATTAACTGAAATTATAATGAGTGAGGTAGACTTCACCAATGATAATTGAGCTGAACTGGAAAGACTGATTTGTATAAAACGAGATCCTGCTTGCCAGCGAGACTGAAGTTTTTCAACTCGTGAGTATTTCACTTTTTGGGGAAAATTTCCCATCTTTGACTAGCTATATCTGCGCAACCAATGGACCTAGAGTGTTTGGGTTAAGCTAAAATTGTAGCAAATATAGTTCGATTTACAAAAATATACAGCAATGATATCTGAAAAACGATTCTTGAAGGTAGTTTGTTTGAAAAAGCCGTAACAAGTGCCAGAATTTCACGGTTTTTCGAGCACCCTGTCTCTAACAGGGTTTTGGCGTTGCAAACTTAGGCATAAACTATTCTGCTTAGAAGGCAAACACTCACATAATCCAATGGGCAGTTCAGTTGTTTATTACGAATTTGTTTTGTTACTTTGTTGTTCGCCTGAACTGCCCGTTGGCTCAGTAGGGTGAGCGTTCGCCTTCTAAGCACCCCTGCTTACATCGGGTTCGAATCCTGACGGAAACACAAGTATTCTCCCAAGGAAAATTTGTGTTTCTAGTTCTGGTTGAGATTGTGTTTGTGATGTGAATATTTCTGGCGCCCACGACCACAAGTCTTCGAACTTAGTGTGGGGCGGTGAATGTATGTTTTATCAATTATTCTGCCATTGTACAAATAGTGTACACAAATACGAAGTTAATACCACAACAACCCAGATGAAAATAATGTGCTTTGTAAATGTTACATACTCAAACAAAAACCCACATTCCTACCTCAACAGGGATAGTACATTACCTGAGTGAACAATAAATTATTCACCTAATGAAGTACCTACACCATGACAGAAGGAAATTGAGTTGCTTTACCCCCTAAAATTAATGTTTTTAAAGGGGCGCAAGGGTTGGAAATCGACTGAGTGGTCAAAATGTCAGGATAATTAGGGAAAAGTTTCTGTCAGTATTTCTCGTAAATATTCTTGTAATTTAGAGCTAGTGATAATATTTATTTTTATTGAAGATTGGCAAACGCATTTTTGAGCGCTATCTCTTCTGATGGTAAGTGACAATGCGGTCAGTATACCTACTTACCTAGCTTAATTTTGTATACAGCAATAGTCCAGTTTTATTAGCCTACCAAAACTAATAATAACTAGGAAAATCTAGAAGAACCTAATTCTAGTTGGATTTACAAAACCTCCTTTTAAAACATAAAACATAAACATAAGTGCTTTCACACTCACAGCCCCACACTAAGTTCGATGACTTGTGTCGTGGGTTCCGGAAACATTCACATTACATAATATAACCAGAACCAGAAAAACAACTTATGATTTAGGAGAAAACTTGTGTTTGGGAATCGAACTCGATTCCCCTGCTTAGAAGGTGAACACGCACCCAACTTAGCCAAAGGGCTGTTCAAATTTTATTAATTCAGTGTAGTATTCAGAGTCTTATGTCGTGGACATTCACACATTATTCTACTTATATTGTAAATCCGAAAGTTTGTGTGTAAGTATGTTTGTTCCCTCTTCACGCTTTAACGGCTGAACGGATTCGGATGAAACTTGGAATGTACATAGAATATACTTAGGATTAACACATAGGCTACTTTTTAACTTGATAATAACGGGCGAAACCGCGGGGCACGGCTAGTATTTAAATAGATAAGAAAGTCTAAGATGTCAAATTCCTGTGTCTCACAGTTTGTGATATCTACGTATCTATGTTCCCAAAGTTTACGCTTTGGTATACATAGATAGGTATCCGAGTATATCAAAGTGGCTAAAATTTGGGAACCTTCGGGATACCCTCATCACGATGTCAGGCCCACGTGCCTACAACTCTTAAGTATGATACCACCTGTATTTGTCGTTTAATTTTCTGTTTTGTAATTTATTGTTATTTATTTACAACTAAACCTGCTTTTTCCTACTTCTCCGTTAATTGTAAAACTAGTTCTACTTATCTCAAATTGGTATTAAGTTATGAATATCGGTATAATATTTTATTACTAGATATATTAGTTTTTTTTTTAAGTTTTTCAATTATATCTATCTACGGGCCAATTGCCTATATTTCCTAAAACAAAACTAAAACTATATACTGCAAAGAACCAAGTTACCTACAAGAATGGCTCTACCAATTTATATGAAATTTTGTGTGCCTATCGGTTAGGTCTGAGAATCTGGTCAACCTCTTTTTTTCATACCCCTAAATATTAAGGGAAGATTTATATTAGATCGGGCCGTGTTCGGGCCGGGCCGAGGCCGGGGCGGGCCGGAGCGGAGCCCTTCCGCGCTACACGATTATACTACACCGAGTGTTAACCGGGTTAAAATCGCCACGGTCGCTTCAACATAGCGTAGTGATGTGAACAATTCCTAATTATTGCAATCTAATAATAATGGAATTTTCTTTACTGGAGATGGATCGCAATAGCAGCGATAGCTATTGATGCTTACTAGGAATCTGGACATTTATATATTCTAAGGACTAAATATTGGGATCGCGAACAGACTTCTTTAAGCCTGTTAAGAGGTCAATTTGAGTCCATATGAAAGTTTTGAACTTTGTATCTAAGTATTTTTGATGCGAAAGCACAGGATACTTTCGGACATGTTAAATCAATTTTTCATCATCCATTATCCACAAAAGTTATGAAAAAAAAGAATATTTTGTTTACGTATTACAAATTTGTGGCCAAACCGAGCTTTTAACAAAAAGAACGTGCGTGGCCCTCACTAAACATTCGTCGCTCACTGCCCGTACGCAGCACGGAAGAGTGTTCATATTACGACGGAGCGTGGTGGGGACGGGGCGATACCGTGCACAACCGTTGTGAAGACGAGCGTCGTACGTTAGTAGACGTGCCCGGACGGGACACGGATCAAGCACTGTTTAATATAAACTGCTTCATACAAAATGTATGTAACGTTTCAAATTCGTGCCCCGTCCGGGCCACGTACACGGCACGCCCCGGGCACGGTCCGGTCTAATATAAATCTACCCTAAGGGTGGTCCCAACCAATTTTTTAATTTTTAGTGTTTGGACATATTTTTTTTTTTATAATTTTATGATTTGGAATTAAAAATACAAAGTCCCACGCCTGATGGCAAGCGCCACGCTTGCCCGTTAAAGTACAATGTCACCTTCGACCGCATCATCACTTTCCATCAGGTGAGATAGTGGTCAAATGCTTGCCTATTCTGCATAAAAAAAAAAGGTTTGCACTTACATAATTCGAACTCCTGCGCGGCAATGCACTGCGCTCATCACCATGAGATATTAGATCTTAAATCTCTTTAAGTCTTAGTTACCCTTGGGAAGGTTTTTTCGTAGTTGATATCAAGTATAGTATTATAGTATATAATTTGAATTTCGAATTAATTCACTTATCTATCCAATCCAGGCCCGCAAAGTTACCAAACTTCCAATCCATATAAAATCATTTGTCAGCCTATAATTACTCCAATATAGATCGGTCGTTTCAAAACAAATTAGTTTGGTATAGGCTTATAGGGGTTAAATGGGTACGAACTTTAAATTTATTGATAAAAGGATTTGAATGGATGAAATGTGGCTATTCTGTAATGGAAATTCATTGGAATTATGTTTTTGTTACATATTTAATGGGAATGGGAAGGATATAAGATTTCAATATTATATTAAAATAATTAAACGCAGCTAAGCTTAAAAAAACCGACTTCACCGCTTTATCTTCGGAACCTTGATCAGATTCAACGTATTAAACACGCATTATTGACAATAGCTCAAAAACTAGTGATCAGATCTTGACCAAACTAATAGATACCACATGAAAAGCACCAGCTCTCAAATAAAAAATAATCATCAAAATCGGCGCAATCGAAAAGCAATATCTATCAAACAAATTTTTTTTTTCTAAATCGTTTCTCGTGGAACGATGTTATGCACTCATAAAAACAGCACACATTAAAAAAAAGAAAATACAGTCGAATTGAGTACCTCCTCCCATTTTGTGAAGTCGGTAAATATATATTGTATTGTTCCTTACACTCTCATATATTATTATATGTCTGAATATTACATTTGAGAAAACAACACCAATTTTTGACCGCATCGTCACCAGGTGAGATGGCAGTCAAACGTTTGCCTATCTTAAATAAAAAAAATAAAAAAAAACCTACTCAAACGTACAATCTTAAATATTCTAATAGCTTTGAACTACCGCTAAGTGTAGTATCATTCAAATGCTAAATCGCACACAAACAAATCTTGTTATGGTTTTGATTGTGTGTGTGATGTGAAAATTTCCGGTACCCACGACACAAATCAACTTTGTGCGGGGTTGTTAGTGTGACAGCGTTTAAAGTTATATATAGAGAGAGATATATAACATAAATATAAAGTAAATAAATTAAAGTCCACCATAATTTTTAAGTTTAAGTTTATTTCGTAATGATAGCTGTCAGCCACCGAAGTACAATAAAATAAATAAAAATAAAATAATTGAAACGCAAGCAAAAATTATAAAACGGACTTCATCGCATATATTTCGCTTATAGTTTGTTATATTCCGATTTCTATAAAATGTATATGGAACCAACTCTGAAGTATACTCTACCAAACAAAGAAAAATCTTCAAAATCAATTCATAATTGGCGGAGATATAGCGTAACATACAAAAAAAAAAATTCAGTCGAATTGAGAACCTCTTTTTTTGAAGTCGGTTGAAATCAATTGATTTTTGTTTGACAAAGCTAAAGTAGTATATATAACATTATATGACATCATTCAATCCTACTAATATTATAAATCCGAAAGTTTGTGTGTAAGTATGTTTGTTCCCTCTTCACGCTTTAACGGCTGAACGGATTTGGATGAAATTTGGAATGTACATAGATTATACCTAGGATTGACACATAGGCTACTTTTAAATTTGATAATAGCGGGCGAAGCCGCGGGGCACGGCTAGTATATTATAAATCCAAAAGTTTGTGTGTAAGTGTGTAAGTATGTTTGTTCCCTCTTCACGCTTTAAGGGCTGAACGGATTTGGATGAAATTTGGAATGTACATAGATTATATCTAGGATTAACACATAGGCTACTTTTTAACTTGATAATAGCGGGTGAAGCCGCGGGGCACGGCTCGTCATTCAATATATCATTTAAAGTCATTTATAAAAAGCTATAGTTAAAAAACAATATACTATATAAGTATACCTTAGGGTTTCTATACAGCTTCAAGATAATCTATAAGCTTTGGCAAACAATTTTCAACTAATCCTAATAATATATTAACCCCCATAAACTCCACAGATTATAAACTCTAACGTTGTATAATCGCAACCGAAAACGATTACATTCGGAAAGTTTATCGATTAAATCATTCGGTTAATTCGATTATTCGTATACGTGACCTGTGCGGTAAGTTCGATAAAATGAAGAGAAGTAATTAATGGTATCGATAATATTGTTTAGTTGGAATTTGTATAATTAATATAGCTTTCAATCATGCTGAAGAATACTTTATACAACCACGTGGATTAAATTTGGAAGAGTTTCTTCGAAGGAGTATCTATAGGTAGGTACTCCTTCGCTATAGTGTAATTTTTTTTTAAGCTACCATGGTCACTTTCACTATAAATATTTGTATCAATATCGGGATATTTACCATTTATTTCGTTTTTTTTTAATTTCCGATATTTTAGCACTGTAGCAAGTTACCATGATCACGGAGTAACTGGAGTAGTGCGGGTGGATGAAGATTTAGATTTACGAGCATACGAAACGATCTACCCACTTTCGTACTCGGTTACTGCGTTGAACCTCAAAACAAACGAAATACATGGTAAATATCCCGTTATTGATACAAACATTATTACGATTATATATTTTAACGAGTGAAGCACATACAAGCTTGTCATAACGTCAGACGCACACAAATACACCAAAGGTCCGACAATCGGCGCAAATATACCCAGGAACTATTTTGTAGTCATGCAGCAAGATACACGCACACACGAACATTTGGAGTCAAGATTGGATGAGGATGCGTCCGTAGGTATTTCTTTCAAGTCCGTGATTGTGACTCAAAACACACAACGCACAAACTCGAACAAAACTGACGCGTCGTCGATACTACTTGGAAGTCCTCGAAATTCGATCATTGATTAATGATCACTATCAATAATCTGATATATATTTCAATAATAATTTGTAAATTTTATTCAAATCTTGTGAAAAATTCTTTCAAGAGCAAGATAATATAACAATGAGTTAATAAACAATAAGTTCGTACAATATAATATAGTTTATACAATACAATAGAAATACACTAAGTGAGTAAGATCTTCAAATATAAATTAGCTCCCAAGTGAAAAATAAGGTACAAATTAACTTCATTTGATCCTTTTTTAACTTAAAACTGAAATATAATAAGAGATATATTTCTATGAAATTATTTTGTATATAAATTGGCTTTGTTTTATTTTAGAGGAGATTTAAGTCTGAGAGCTAGTACCTTTAAAAGACAAACTACTAATTCAAAACCTGTATTGTCACATTTTCAATAATTTTAAACCTTGGCTGCATTGATCGGAAAAATAATGTTTCGTTCTATTTAAGAGTTAAAAATATTAGCACTAAAAATATGAGTGTGATAATTAAAAAACAGACCAGTTATACCAAATATTTTTTCTTCGTATGTCGCTGCCACTCATTTTATACGAAACTAGCTGTCCCGGCGACCTTCGTTCCGCCTTACAGTCAATTAATGTGCATATTTAGGAAGCCATACCCGGTATGCGTTACAATGCCACGTGACTATATTATAACCTCCTTCATGTTTATGTTTGCCTAGTACTTTACCAAATCTGAGTGACGTATGAGAAAAAATATTTTTATACACCTATATTTAAAAAAAATGTGACGTTCCTAAAAAGTGTCCTATGTCCGTCTCCTGGTTCTAAGCTACCTCCCTACCAATTCTCAGCCAAATCGGTTCAGCCGTTCTTTAGTTATAAATAGTGTAACTAACACGACTTTCTTTTATATATACCGTCCGGGGTAAGTAGTGCACAATACTGCAGGGGGTGGTTTGGAATCGATAAAGGAGCAAATTAAAAAAAAAAAAAAAAAAATTTTTTTTTTTTATTCGACTGGCCTGCTGGCAGTTCTGTAGTAATTGTCAAGTAAAGTATGGCCCTCCATAGACAGCCGCTACAACAATAGCTTCCAGAGTAGGTGAGTGCTACGAGTGCTACGGGGTCATTGAACTAACATGTGACGAGAGGTCACACTGAAAGGCGGTTCAGGAATTACGAGAACCAATGTTTCACGTGAAGCAAACCACACCTATCTAATTCTAAATACTTGTCTTCAGTAAGTAATTAGGTAGGTACCTACTACCTGGTAGGTATTGAATTACCAGAATTCGTTGATTTGATAACTTAAGTATTATACTTTGAACTTTGAACATTGAACTAACATGTGACCTCTCGTCACATGTTAGTTCAATGACCCCGTAGCACTCGTAGCACTCACCTACTCTGGAAGCTATTGTTGTAGCGGCTGTCTACGGAGGGCCATACTTTACTTGACAATTACTACTGAACTGCCAGCAGGCCAGTCAAATAAAAAAAAAAATTTTTTTTTTTTTTTTTTTAATTTGCTCCTTTATCGATTCCAAACCACCCCCTGCAGTATTGTGCACTACTTACCCCGGACGGTATATATAGATATATTTACACCAAAACATAGAACTTTGCAACAGCTTGGTAAAAAAATTAAGATTCATAATATGTATGTGTATCTAGTCTACCATGTTGAGTTAATCAGATTCAAAATCGTTTATTCACATCATGGACCCCAAAAACTTTGCCAATTGAGCTGCCAGATTCGCAATATTACAGCCATGTCGAGGTGAACCTGGCAGAAAACTCGGCGGCGCATTTAATCAATTTTTGTTTTATCAGTACCAATGTAGGCGTTACACGTTTTGGACCATTTTGTTAAAGCTACAAAATTAAGTTCATGTATGCATAATATATTTGAAATACAGTTTAAAGAAAACACTTAATCAACAAAAGACACTGACTCCTAAACTATATTAAAGCTAAATTTTTTTTAGCTTGATTAATTTGTTTTTTGCTAATTTTCGTTTGTAATTTTTATGATACCTTTATTATTTAGTTACACTGAAAGCCCAAAGGCAATTTTAATAAATCTCATTTTGTAGTCTGATGTAAATTATATTTGGAATTTTCATTTGACGTGGAATTTTCCTTTGTCAACTTTGTTTAGTTATAATTTTGTAGCATAGCGTTGGGTTTGCTGCTGAACTGAAAGTCTGGGTCTGGTGGATGACTCTTAGAGGTCTTATAACAGAATGGCTAGGAGTTATTTTTATAAAAAGCCTACGGCAAATAAAAAATGGTTTCTAATATCAGAAAAAAGAATTTTTGTTTGTCACTCACAAATAAAGCAATAATAAAAATAAAATATTTTTCAAATATGAAATATCTAATTGCCTTTGACAGACGTCCTGGTATATAATACACAAGCCGTGCCTCGCGGCTTTGCCCGCTATTATTAAGTTAAAAAGTAGCCTATGTGTTAATCCTAGGTATACGCTATGTAAATTCCAAATTTCATCCAAAACCGTTCAGCCATTATAGCGTGCAAAGGGAACAAACATACTTACACACAAACTTTCGGATTTATAATATTATCAGGATTTTCGATGCTATAGTAAAACTTATAATTATCGAATGAAAATCATCAATCAAAATTATAATCATTTACAATGTGTATATAGTATGTATGTGTATAATTACGTTATTTAATTATTTAGATATATTTTATATTAGTAAAGAACGCCACACCAACCCAAGTCATTCTGCACATTTTTTGTCCAACCACATGTTGTCTGGCAGAAATCGCTTAAAGCGAGAAGACCGCCCATTGTACTACCCCATATAACTGTATTATTTTTAATTTTACAATTTTACTTTTATTTGGAGTGCAAAAAATTAATGGATTGATTCCACCGTTTACATTTTGGAGTATGTGCAGGAGTTATACGAGTTAATTCCCCCATGCCCGTGGAACTCATTGCTCTCATCTTTGTTCCCCGAATGGTAAAATCTGGGAGTCTACAAGTCAATACTGAATAGGTACCTTCTAGTCAAGCATGTTTCATTTTCGGTCCCATCGTCTCTTTCCATTAGGTGAGATAGTGTCAAACTAAAAATCCAGCATAAAAAAAAATAATCTTTTTTTACTTTTTTGCAACCTTGTCGCAGCTACATTACAGAACTTATTTGAGCACCAACTAAAAAACTTCTTGCCTTTTCATTATGACAAAGTCCAATGTTATATCGACATTTTTGAAGTTTATTCTCACACGGTTTACCGGCGGAGCATAAAATTGGTTGATTGGGGTATCGACATTTTGGAAAGGCTTCGACGTTGGTTTAATTATGCGATCGTGATATAAAGAGTACTTTTTGGTATTCAGTGTGGGGTTTAAAGTAATGACGCGCGAATTTAATTCATCGAGCAAAGCGAGATCTCTAAGTTTTTTTTTTTTTGCAAAATAGGCAAGCATTTGACCACTATCTTACCTGATGGAAAGTGAAGATGCGGCCGAAGATGTGACATGCTTGCCTAGAAGATACCTATTCACTCTTGACTTGAAGACTCCCAGATTATACCCCTCGGGGAACAATGACGCAGGCAATGAATTCCACTCCTTCGCTGTACGGATGATAATCGTAGAAACAAAACGCTTCGAGCTAACTGGACGAATGTCAACCATAAATGGATGACGTTTGACAGTTTGTCTTGTTGTTTGATAATAAAAAGGGCATGGAGGAATTATAATAAAATAATTCCTGCGCACACTCTCCATAATGTAAGCAATAGAATACCGACAGGCTTGCTACCTTACGTCGGTGACCAAGACTGCAGTTTTGTTTTTATGATATTGAGAGACGTGACTAGCGATTTGCTCGCCTGATGGTAAGCGTCACGCTTGCCTATTTAAGTTCAGTGCCAGTCTGAAATTAAAAAGTTCGAAGTTCTGCGCGGCAATGCACTGTACTCGTCACCCTGAGATATAAGATGTTAAATCTCTTTAAGCGCTATAATTTCACTGGAAACATTGCCCTTCAATCTGAAATACAGTACCTAATGTTTGCACACTACTGCTTGGCGGTTGAAAGTCTGGCAATTGTGTGTTACTGCCACAGGCGGACTATCCAAAAGAGTCCTAACACTACAGTTTTGTCACACTCACATCCCCACAATAAGGAAACATTTACACATCACATCCAGAACCAAAAGCTCAAATCTCCCCTTGGGAAGGAAAATTGGGAAAGAAAATTGTGATTCTGCCAGGAATCGAACCCAGGACCCACGGCACAGAGGGCAGAAACTTGCCCACTGCGCCAACTGAGTCGTCATTTGTTTACTAACCGGCTAATTTGTCAAATATAGTTTAACTAATAGTTTTAAGGATGCATATATACGTATTTCTCTAGATTCAGCGCCAAAATGGATTGATGGTTAAAGAAGAATCTATCAAAATCAATTGACGTACTTTGTTAGTCTCACAAAAACTCACAACGGCTCGACCGATTTGGCTGATTAATTTTTTCGTTGGTTTATAATTGTCAGGAAAATGTTTGTAAGGAATATTTTTTAAACCACCGGATATTGCACCCGGGCGAAGCCGGGTCGGATCGCTAATTTTTAAACAAAAATTGAAATTAAGTTTTTGTTTAAAACGGAACAAGATTTGAACCCGCGTCTAAGGGATTATCCTATCACTTTGCCAGGTGAACAATCCAAACACTCCTTGCTAAAAATTAACAGTCAAATAGCACGTATCTAAAGCCATTAACTGCATAGATCAACGGGTTATCTAGTCTGTGGAACAGTACAATATTATTACTATTCTTCTTCGTCGTGTCGTCCAAAGTATATTTCCCATAGTCCTTCAGATATAAAGGACATCCGAAAAACTGTTTATATTATTACTATTATTCTAGGCTACATATTCAGCTGCATCACAGTTTACCATCAGGTGAGATCGTAACACTCGTAGTTTAGTCCGCCTGGTTGATCGTAACTGATTGACAATGTTCAGTGAGACTAGTTATTGGATGGGTTGGCCGTTTAGTGGGATTTTCGTTGTTACCATGCTTTGGAGGATACGTCAAGCCATCGGTTCCGGATGTTAGTCGTTAGACAACAGTCGTTAAGTCATGTCTGATGCCTTCAAGCTGTCTGTAAAATTCTCCAGATACTAGATCTGCCCAATAGTCTACCTATATGACAATTAAGAAAGCGACCAAGTAGGAGTGGAACTCATTGCCTGCGTCATTGTTCCCTGAGGGGTATAATCTGGGAGTCTTCAAATCAAGATTGAATAGGTATCTTCTAAGCAAGCATGTCACATCTTCGATCGCATCATCACTTTCCATCAGGTGAGATAGTGGTTAAATTCTTGCCTATTTAGCATTAAAAAAAGTGTATAGTCAAATTCTTGGCTAAAGATGTATCTAACCTGAATATAAAAGAACATATAAAATCTTGTATTTGGCTATAAAATTGTATGTGCAAGCTACTCTCCCCATAAACCTGGTAAACCTAATTCCGTTTCTCTATAGATTCCATGCCCTCTACGTCATCATTCGGCATTAGTTGTCAGAACACGCGCCATATTTATGCACACTATTCCTATCGGGTTCCAAGGGCCTACGCTCAAGTAGTTGCCACAGTGGAAAGAACAGAAGGTGAAGTCGAAGTTAAAAGAACGAGATATAAAGTGAGAAATACATAATTTAATTCGTGTCATACTGACGATGACGTCACGAATAAGTTAAAAACAAATGCATTCACACGCACAGCCCCACACTAAGTCCAAATACTTGTATCGTGGGTGCCGGAAACATTTACATCACACATACAAAACCAGAAGCACAAATATCCCTTGGAAAGAAATTTGTGCTCCTGCCGGGAATCGAACCCAGGACCCACGGCGCAGAGGGCGGAGACCTGTCCACTGCGCCAACTGGGTCGTCATAATGTGCAGTTTTTGATGTTTATGATTTAACTTTCCTTTCCGGCATTAACGTAAACAATCAATGAATACCTAATTACAATTCTGGATCAGTGAGCTGAAGACTTCGCGTATTTTTCTAAATGGCTAAACATGTTTATTTACATTTTCAACACCGATATGTCCGCCATTTTAAAAAAAATCCAAAAACAGAATCGATGAAAAAAACTTGAATTATTGAACCTGTTCTCAAAACTTGTAGAGGAGAAAAGCTGATAATTGAAACGCAAGCAAAGCTTAAAAAAACCGACTTCATCGCTTGTATTTCGGTTTTGGCTTGACCAATTTCGATAAAATTTATATGGGACCTCTGATTAAGTATACTCTACCAAACAACGGAAAAATCATTAAAATCGATTCATTATTGGCGGAGTTATCGCGTAATATACATACAAAAAAAACATGCAGTCGAATTGAAAACCTCCTTTTTCGAGTCGGTGAAGTCGGTTGAAAAGGAGACACTTCGAGCTTTTTCTATCTCTCCTCTTGACTAAATATCACACATGGTGGTCGGTTGAGCCTTCCTGCTATTTCCTTTCTACTTCGCTCTGTCATGGACATCTCTTTCGGATAGCTCACATACCCTCATGTCCTTCTGCACTACTTCTTTTCATCTCGTCTTTGGAGGAGTCTAAGGAGACGCTTCGAACTCACTCGTTCAATTATAAAATGTTATCCTACTGTGCTGTTTTTTACCGTGGCCTGGACTATAGCGAATAGCGATAAGTGCTCGGCGGTGAAATAAAGATATTGGAGCTTTTATGGCTGTAGTATTGGATAAGGCAAGATGGAAAACGAAATAATCTAGGATTATAGGCACCCACCGTAGTCCGAATTTTCATACACAGATATATCTTCGATTATCTGAATCACGAAAAATGTTTGAAGTAAGAGCATTTAGATAAATACCACGATTTTTGGGTTTGCTGTTTTAGGTACTTGTCCTTTTATATGTCAAAGAGGTTTTAACTAAGTTGCCGACGTGTTTGCTTTTCTTTATTCTGCCACAGCCTTGTTTATCCATACAAATAATACAAACCGTTTTCTCAAAAAGACTTTTTCAATGTGTATTTACTACTGTAGTGATATTTCTTTGTTTTGTTTTTTATTTGTTCGCACAATCCCTAAATGGCCAGACAATTGACATTTATAATAGCGGGAGTAAAAAAAATTAAAGGCAAACAAAGCCTAAAAAACCGACTCCACCTCTTTATCTTCGGAACTTTGCTCAGATTAAATGTATTAAACACGCATTATTGACGATATTTCAAGAACTACTTATCAGATCTTGATCAAATTTCAATGGGACCGCATGAAAATCACCAGCTTTCAAATAAAAATAAAATCATCAAAATCAGCTCACAAAGAAAGAAGTTATAAGGTAACTTTTGAAGTCGGTTAAAAACGAGAACATCGTCAATGTAGTCCACAGAATACGCATTATTGACGATATCTCAAGAACTACTGATCCGATCTTGATGAAATTTAAATGGGACGTGGAAAGAAGTTATGAGGTAACACAAATAAAAAAATATAAAAATACAGTCGACTTGAGTACCTCCTCTTTTTTTGGGAAGTCGGTAAAAACAAATCAAATCATATCAATTTCATACAAATACCTATATTAAAATTTAATCTTTAAATTTAACCATTACATAACGGTATCCCAATCTAAACACCCAGTTAAATAATAACGCCATAAATTAAACGTTAAAATACGCAAATCGCTGCCAAAACCAAAGGTATTTGTGGGTTTTAAACGGATGGTAATATTTGGCAATATTAGGGTCCGCGATTAGTTAACAATCGGGTGATTAGGAAACACAGAATATTACTGTTATTTTGCACATTTTTATGCAAGTAATTCTACTAATATTATAAATCTGAAAGTTTTTTTTTTTTTTTTTTATTTGTGACAGGCTAATGTTTGACCACTATCTCACCTGATGGTAAGTGACGATGTGATCGAAGCTGGTAAACACACTAGACCTGGAATACGCAGGCTCTCAAGGATAACTGCCGGAACACCGTATTTGGCTTGGCGGCAGACTTTTAACTTGATGGTGGTAAGCTACTTTGGTAGCAAGCCAGGCGAGCAACTCACAAAATGCTCTACCACCTCTCAAATGTCACCTGATTAGCACCGCCCGGGGACCACGTGTAGGGAGTCAGACTTAAGGGGTATCCTCCTACGGACGTGGGTGACTCAGCCCCCAAAGTTGGTGTGTAAGTGCGTAAGTATGTTTATTCCCTCTTCACGCATTACAGGCTTAACGGATTTGGATGAAATTTGGAATGTACATAACTTATACTAAGGATTAACACATAGACTTACTTACTTTTTAACTTAATAATAGCGGGCGAAGTCGCTGGGCACGGCTAGTAATAGAGATCTCGCGCCTACATTTTGCTTCATAGAGAATTTTAAGTCATTCGCTAATATGGTTTAGAACTAGATAGACGGACGGACGGACGAACGGACGGACAGACGGACGGACGAATGGACGGACGGACAAAGAGCTGAACGACTCGAGTCAACTAAGAGATCTCTCTTTGTTCGATCAAATGGATCACAGGTAAGAAAATAATTACATGAATTCTGTCTTATCCTACTAATCCTACTAATATTATAAATCCGAAAGTTTGTGTGTAAGTGTGTAAGTATGTTTGTTCCCTCTTCACGCTTTAACGGCTGAACGGATTTGGATGAAAGTTAGAATATACATAGATTATACATAGGATTAACACATAGGCTGCTTTTTAACTTGATAATAGCGGGCGAAACCGCGGGGCACGACTAGTAATCTATAAATATAATCTTGTCTGCATATTCTCTACTCTGAAGTACGAAAATAATCAGTTATTAAGATCAAAATAATAATTCAATTAGATTTTCGTCATCATATATTCTATGTGTCAGCGTGAAGAGAGAGAAAAAAACAAAGAGAGAAAAAGACAAAGAGACAAACTATCACACACACTTACACAATCCATTTGTGGAACAGTGATCATACGCTACCGTCTACTTCTAGAAAGACTAAACATTCATCATTGTAATAATTATAAGCTTCTCGCATATGTAAATTTAAGAGTACAATTGAATATTGAAAGCCTGTATTTTTACATTTTATCAATGTTCAACAAAAGCCAAATTTTATTTTGTATTGCATACAGCGAACGAAATCCATTGAATTATTGAGTCTCGATACATAATGGCTAGATTCAGTGAAGATATACCATTGTTGGCTGAATTTGTAGCCCATTTTTACTGTTAGTACAATAATAAATATGTATGTTTTCAATATCATTCAATATTATTGTAATTTTATAGTTTTGAAGTGAAAACTTCTTTTGCGGCGTTGTGCACTTCTTGGGGTGGATAAAAAATGTTAAACGCGAGTTTAACATTTTTTATCTATCAGGACACGTGACCGATCGAAAATTCGTAAGACGGAGGTAGAGTAGACCGCCGGCGCGGCATAGGAGAGGAAGTTATATCCCCTCAGTGTCTACCGCGCGGCGAAAATGTATGCCTGCTCCTGGTATTTATAACGTTAATGTTCAAGTTTTCACTTCTGCCGGCACTCTCAGAGTGCAACCCATTGTTTTTTTTTTATCTTGGAAAGCATTTTTATACTTGCTTGCATGGCTACACGGATAAAAAGGCTTACTTGAATTTAGAAAATAAAACATCTAGAAATATTTGTTACGGTTAAGTAAACCCTTTTTTTATATTAAGCAATATCTTATAGTTTTAAGACTATCATGTTTTAAACCAATAAAATATTTTACTTGATTTAGTAACTAGAATCATATAACAATATTTTATTTGATTCTAGTTTTTAGGCTTAGAGTTCGGACAATGTAAACACGATCTATTTCTAATTTAACGCAGTTCCCCTCCATCCAAAAGTTACCTGAAGGAGCTTTTAGCGATAAGACCGTATTGACATACACTTATTTTGGAAGTCATTATTTTCTGTTCTGTTTTGCCACAATTAAGATGTTCAATAAAGAGTTTATCTATTTATCTATTTTACGTGTGATGCGAAAGGAGGGTAACTGCATCTTACGGTTCCTTTAACATACTCATATTAATTGAACACTATTATGTATTTTAGAGAAAGCAATTATTATTTAATTTGAATTGAATGTAAATTGACATTTTTACTTATAAAATGATGATTATTATTGATATCAAATAGGTAGGTACATAATTTTTTACTTCTAACAATTTCCGTCGTGGTTACGTAATGCCCATACCAATCACTTTCCCAATATCCTTCATAAAATGCCATCAATCATTAATCCTTTACCTTTGATCGTTTTTCATCTATTTTCGACGAAAGGAAATCGCCTACGTCAGGTAATTTGAGGTGATTTTTCATGGCCTACGTCAATACACTCTTGCTTAGCGTTTGCGTCAAATAAGATATTATAACGACCTTATGAAAAATTACTATGAAAATTGTCTTGCTATACATTGCGCGAAGCTTCAACCTTGTAATGATTATTTATTTATTTAATACTTTACTGCACAATAATAGTTAACAAAAGGAGATTTAATGCTAAACGCATTCCTTACCAGTCAGCCAGCGGTGGAAATGAAATGACATGAGACGTGCATCAATAAAAAAAAAAGAAAATATATTATACTAGCGATCCGCCCCGGCTTCGCCCGTGTGAGGTAAATGAAGAACCGCTCGACCGATTTTGTGCAAACTTCACATAAACCATCTACTAAATAGTCTGAACAAAGCCAACATTTGGTTTGGATAGGTGAGCCCTTTCTTGAGTTATAAAATAACAACGAAAAGTGGCTTTGATTTTATATATATAGAAGATAAGATAATTACTATAGATATTAAAAAATATATCGTTTTATTATAGGCTGCACTCTGTGTGGGTCTCGAGCTAGCTAAACCAGTGAAATTGCAGGGCTTAAAGAGATTTAACATCGAATATATCTCTAGGTGGCGAACGCATTGTGCTAGGCATCCCCCCCCCCCCCCCCTTCACAAAAAAACGGTGGTGAACGCACTGCTTTGTTGAGCAGGACTTAGACTTAAATTATAAACTCTGAGTTGCACTGAACTGTAATGAAGAAGAATGACAAGCGTCACTCAATCTTACTGATATTATAAATCCGAAAGTTTGTGTGTAAGTGTGCAAGTGAGAAAATGTATTTGTTCCCGCTTTACGCTTTAACGGCAGAACGGATTTGGATGGAATTTAGAATGTAAATAGCTTTTACTTAGGATTAACACAAAGGCTACTTTTTAGCTTGAAAGTAACGGGAAAAAAAAACCTTACGATTTATTTGGAAAAAATGGAGTAGTTTAAGAAATTAAATTGTAGATATTTTCAAAATGGATTTTCTATTCTTCTACTATCTTTTATATTCTATTCTACCAAATGTACCTCAAACAGACTGGAAAAAATAAAAATAAATATTTGCCATATGCACTCGCCACGCAAAAGGCGTCCCTTTATATATAATATTTTTAACAATACCAATTTCATATCAGCCATTCATTTTATCTTACAATTTAAAGTATAAACTTTGTTTGTTTACAAGCTATAAACCTCTGATAGATGGACAAATGTACAGACAAAATGAAACAGAACACCCAAGTTAACTGTGTTTATTTATTTTTTTATGTTTTTTTTTTCAAGTCTGTGTTTCTTCACGGAGACTTCAAGTCACGAGTGAACAGGTATCTTCTAGGCAAAAGTACTCCATCGTCGACCGCATCTTCACTTTCCATCAGGTGAGATAGCGGTCAAATGTTTGCCTATAAAAAAAAAAAAAACTTGCTTCGCATGGTTAACAATAATAACTGACTAAAAGCGATCATAGCTCGAGCCATTGTGTGGTTCCTCAGCATGCTCATTAAATTTGATTTTAGTAAATTTTTTTCACGTTATTCTTTCAAATCATATCAAAATTATTAATATTAACATGGGACCCAAAGAGGCACTCATGAAATGGGACTCTACTTCCAGATTCGCAAAATTACAGCCATCTCGAGAAGAACCTGGCAAGAAACTCGCGGCGTACTTTTATCATTTTTTTTAAATCATTCTTAATCTCTAATACATAATCATATTAACCTAGGTGTATCTAGATTTTGTTTCTCTAAACTATTACCATCTATTACCCAACTAAACATTCAAATGTCTCAATGTACAAAAAAAGGGTAAAGGCCCAATGAGGGTACATTTGACGAACAACCTTCATACGTAGGGTACAATTATGTAGGACACCGTGACCTTTCTAACCGGGTAATGAAATATTCATTATGAATTGAGCCGTTTCTGACGATGCTATTGATTAATAGTGTTACGATTATTACGGCAGAAAAGGTTATGACTTGGATACAAAATAATTATTCTTTTTTTTTTTTTGTGACAGGCTAGTGTTTGACCACTATCTCACCTGATGGTAAGTGACGATGTGATCGAAGCTGGTAAACACACTAGATCTGGAATACGCGGGCTCTCAAGGATAACTGCCGGAACACCGTATTTGGCTTGGCGGCAGACTTTCAACTTGCATATTGCATGTTATCATATCTAGCTGAGAGTTTTGAGCTCAGTTAATGTATGTATATTATTATATTCGTCTTCAGACAAGTGTCCTTAGAAAGGTGTTTGAAAAAAAAATGGCGCATTTTTGGCACGAACTAGTATAATGAAAAATAATCAGACCGATAATACCGACTGATAGAGTAGGATATCAAAATGAAAGAAAATAAAATTCAACCTATTAAAACTAATTGACAGACAACGCACCAAAGGTGTATGCTACTTTTGAGTCTAAATCCATGATATATGATTGAACGAAGCAAAATCTTTCTGGGTGGTTCAGTACTTTGTCCGTCCGTCCATTTGTCAAAGAAATTTAATGTCTAAGCCTTACAAGTGAATGACTTCAAATTCTGTAATTATATAAATCTGCGGCCCAAAGGTAACTCAAACCTTTAGCTATATTAGCAAAATGTAGGCGCGAGATCTCACTTCGGGGCGAACAACTAGTTTATACAGGAGTTTCTTATTGAATAATTTATTTAATAGCTAAGAAAAAGTCCCTAAGGGTTAAAAAGGAAGCATGACCGGGTACGCCGAGAGTAAAAAACGAGGTTATTAAACGTATACTTATATTCACCAAAGAACAATTTCCAACATTTACGATGAGCCTACCCAAATACTCAAAACCAAACGTTTGCGAGTTTTAAGGCCTCACAGCGCCATCTAGTTAGTGCATTGAGCAACAATTCAAATATTTACCGCCAAAATAGATTTACAATTTGTTGTGGTTTCTGATAACACACAATTTAGACTTTAAAAATAACAATAAGAAACTGGTCGCTTCTGTGATGGTAAGCGCTAATCAACTAATACTCTTAAACATTCCGCCCACCAAGAACTATGTTCTTTAACATTAACAAATTATTATCAAAAAAGTAAATGGATATACTGGCTCATTCTTAATAGTAATTTCTGTCTCGTTGGGCTATGAAAACAATACCAATAGAAATTACCGCCCACCGTGACTATTTCTTACATACACACAAAAAAAAACTACGTATTATTTTTCATCTATATAACACTGTAGCTGTTAAGACACAACTAAACAAAACTTAAATTAACTTAATAAAATTTACACAATATCAGTGTTTTGTCTAGGCAAAACGCAAAGTCGGTTAACTGGACGTTTACATATACCATTTTTAGTTTTAATTGTAACTACTCGTACAATTTGATCTTTTCCTGGATGTGTTTCAACGATTTTGCCTAGAAGCCACTTCGCAGGTGGCAGATTTGGTTCTCTTATGATAACAATGTCATCAATTTTTGGATTAGTTTGGTGACTTGTCCATTTGTATCGATGCTGTAACGTAACTAGATATTCGTCACTCCAACGAGTCCAAAAATTGTTGACCATTTTAGTAGTCAATCGCCATCTCTCCAACATACTCAAATCATTGACAGATATTTCATCCGTGACATTTATTAACGGTTCTCCTACGAGAAAGTGACCTGGTGTCAGTGGGAGGGGGTCATTTGGATTATCACTAAGCGTTGTTAATGGACGAGAATTTACACATGCCTCTACCTGTGCCAAGACCGTCGATAGTTCTTCATAAGTGAGCGTACTCTCACCAATGACCTTCCGTAAGTGGGTTTTGACTGAACGCACACCAGCTTCCCATAATCCGCCAAAGTTTGGCGCTTGTGGTGGTATAAAATGCCAGGTGGTAGATTCCAAAGTCAGTAATTGCGCGATTTCATTTGGAATTTCTGATTTAGCCGTGTTGAACATATCTCGCAACTGTTTGTCCGCTCCAACGAAATTTGTGGCATTGTCGCTGTATAAGTTTTGGCAATGTCCTCTCCGTGACGTCATGCGCTTAAATGCTGCGACAAATGCTGTAGCCGTTAATGACGTAACTGCCTCCAAATGAATTGCGTGGCTGACCATACAGACGAATAAACATATATATCCTTTGTAGGATTTCGCTCCACGGCCTGGAGAAAAGCGAATATTGATGGGACCTGCGTAATCAACACCACTGGATTTGAACGGCTTGCTAGGCTTAAGCCTGGCCGCTGGAATTTGTCCCATCAAAGGAGTTTTGTTGATTCTTGCTTGTCTTATACAAGTGACACACTCTCTATAGTGCTTCTTTACCAATTCACGAACTCGTATGATCCAATATTGGCTTCTGAGATGGTTTAACATGAGTTGTGGACCTCCATGCATGGTTTTAAGATGAGCATCTGCTATAATTAATCCAGTAAGATGATTCTTACTGGGTAAGATTATAGGGTGACGTTTGTCATAACTCGCTTCAGATAGCTCTATTCGACCGCCGACTCGTAATATCCCGTCTTTATCCAAGATGGGACACAGAGATTGAAGACCACTCTTCTTTAGAACAACACCTTGAGCCTTTAAATTCTTTATTTCGTCTTCAAATTCTTGCGCTTGAACTTGCAAAATGCATTTCTTCAATGTTTGTTTCATTTCTTCGTTTGTGATAAATTTCTTGTGTATGTCTTTTCGTTCTAATTTAGGTAGCTTCAAATCCAAAAATCTTCTGCAGTAGGACAAAACTTTCATCATCCTGACGAGTGAAGAAAATCTTTCCCATGGCCGTTCTTCAAGCTGCTTTTGGTAAGTGTATAAAGATTTGATTTTCTCCTCTTCATGTGTGTCTACTAATCCTGTGTTATTTTTTGTTACAGGTATCTCCATCAGCCAACTAGGTCCGTGCCACCACAGCGTGTGTTCTTCGAGATCAACTGGACTCAAGCCGCGCGACGCACAGTCCGCTGGATTATTGTGTGTAGTGACATGGCCCCATTGCTCATAACCAATTATTGTCAGAATCTCTGAGACTCGGTTGCTTACAAATGTAGTCCATCGACATGCCGGTCCTTTCAGCCATGCTAAAACTACAGTGGAGTCTGTCCAGGCGTAAGTATCTTCCCGAGGGATCCCCATTACTTCAGAGACTTCACACAGCAACTTAGCTGCTAACGTTGCTCCTGATAACTCCAATCGAGGAATTGACATTTCTTTTTCTATAGGTGCAACTTTTGTTTTGGCCGTAACCAAATTTACTGAGACGCAATTCTTTTCATCGATAATCCTGAGATACAAGTTCGCGGCATATGCAGATTGTGACGCATCAGAAAAGACATGTAGCTCAATTTTACATCCTGGTGTGTACTTCAACCATCGAGGTAAGTAAATCTTTTTTATTTGATTTAATTCTTCTCTATATTTCAGCCATTCCTGAGACAACTCTTCGTGCAACTCTTCATCCCACTCCAGTTTAGATCGCCAAAGTTTCTGAAGAAACAATTTTGCTACTACAACTACAGGTGCGATCCATCCCAATGGATCGTATAATCTTGCTATATCTGACAGTACTTGTCGTTTGGTAACTTTCTTGTTTATTTCCGGTAAGTTTATTGAGTATTCAAAAGTATCTGTTTCCTTGTTCCAGCATATACCCAGAACCTTTACTAAATTGTCTGCTTTTATTGTTATAGATTCGTCCGATCGCTGTTTGTTATCGCCTATATACTGCAACAATCTTTCATTGTTACTGCACCACTTTTGAAGTTCAAAACCACCAGCATTCATCAAAGCATTCATCTCATCGTATATTTTGATCGCTTCACTTTCAGTTTGACATCCGGTCATGAGGTCGTCTATATAATAATCCTTTTTTGTGATTTCTGCAGCCACCGGATGTTTATTTTGCTCGTCTTCGGCTAACCTCTGTATAGTCTTTACAGCTAAGTAAGGAGCACATGCGGTACCAAAGGTAAGTCTTGTCAATTTGTAATGCTGTACTGGTTGGTCTGAATCTGATCTCCACAAGATTCTCTGGTAATCTAGATCTTCATCGGCCACTCGAACTTGGCGATACATTTTCACCAAGTCTGCTATTATACATATCTTATGAGTTCTCCATCTCATAAGTAGATGTCTTAGATCTTGTTGGAGTTTAGGACCCACTAAAAGGTCATCATTTAATGCCACGCCGTTCATTCCCTTGCACGAACCATCAAAAACAACTCGCACTTTGGTTGTCACTTTATTATCTCGAACGACCGCGTGGTGGGGGAGATATACAGCCTTGTGGTTGTCAATTTCTTCATTATTGACTAGCTTCATGTGATCTAAGGCTGAATATTCTTCAAGTACTGCTCTATAGTCATCATATAGTTGAGGTTTCTTCGTTAACCTGTTTTCCAAATAGTTGAGCCTCTTGCTCGCAATTTGTTTGTGATTACCATACTGACATTCGGGATCCTCATTTTTGAATGGTAATTTGACAACATATCTTCCATCTGAATCTCTAACAGTGGTTGAATCATATAGCTCTTCACATCTTAGCTCTTCGTTCGTCATCTTTTTCTTAATAGATGGAGGTTCGTTTTCTACTTCCCAAAATTGCTTCAGTAGTTCATCTACTCTGGCCTGCAGATGCAGGGTGATTACGCTACCACTGAAGTTGATTCCCTCCTCCTGCGACACTCTACCTGATATTATCCAACCAAAGATGGTGTTCTGCGCTAATAGTCCTTGGGGATGTTTCATTATTCCGTTGAGTAATATGCCGCTGTAGACTTCTGCACCCAGCAAAACGTCTATGTTGCCTGGTGAAGTGTATGATGAATCTGCTAAGGTAACCTTCTTCAAATCAATCCACTCAGGTGGTGTGATGGTACTTGTTGGAAGCATTGACGTGAGTGCGCTCAATACATACGCATTTACCTTAATTATGTTGTTAGGATTATGACGTGACTCGACACATAGCGAAACCATGTGTTTGATATTGGTTTGACCATCGCCCAAACCTGACACCCAGCCACTTACTGGTACACGTTTAAGTCCTAACAATTGCACAGTAGCTTCACTAACGAATGACGCTTGAGAGCCCTGATCTAATAATGCCCTAATAAAGTACTTGCTGCCGTTCCTCGACGTCGCCTTTATTACTGCCGTAGCCAGTAAAACATTGTAACTATGATGCTCATTCTTTGAAAAATTCGCTACAATGAGTGTATTTGAGGAGTTTGACGCAACATTTCTCTGTGGTTCTTGGTTTTGATTATTAACTTGTTCTATCTCGGTATTGGAAGTGATCTTATTGGTTGCTGGTATCGTTGGTTTTTCTTCCTTTGTATTGTGTAATAGAGAATGGTGGCGCTTGCCACACTTTCGACAGTTCATGGATTGTCTACAATTCTTCACTGAATGGGATGTTCCAAGACAATTGAAGCAGAGTCGTTTATCTTGTGCGAGGTCATATCTCTCTTGGACCGATTTATGGCCAAATTGCTTGCAATGGCATATGTGGTGAGATCCGCTGCAACATGAACAGCTCGGCGTGTTCTGCCTCTTGTCTTCTTGCACTGATGAATGAAAGGACTTCGGTTTCACTGGTTGCCTTGAAGTCTGAGAAGTCGCTTTGTTACTCGCTTTACTACCTTCAATCATCTCTAAGCTCCTGAATCTGGATTCTAAAAACTCCACGAGCTGTGACCATGTTGGCAATTCATCTGTCATCAAACTGATTTGGTACTCCCATAGCTTATGAGATTCTTGGTCCAGCTTTGAAACAACTAGATAAACGATTATCGCATCCCATGATTCCGTAGAAACTCCGATGTTGTTTAACGACTTCAAACATGAGGAGGTGGTATCCAGCAATAATTTCAATGATGACGCTGTCTCTGTTTGAATCGGTCTTTGAGAAAACAATATCTGCATTATACTGTTGCAGTTGTATTTCTTATTGTTGTATCGCTTGACAAGCTGCGCCCATGCTTCTGTGTAGTTGGCTTCTGTAGTAGAATAATTTCTAATTAATACTTCGGGTTCTCCAGACAGGCTACTTTTCAGGTAGTGCAGTTTTTGTACGGGTGCTAGAATTGCATTGTTGTGAATGACAGACACAAACATATCATAAAATGTTTGCCATTCATTATATTTTCCATTGAACTTAGGCAGTTCCAGGCGAGGCAACTTCACATCACACTTGTCAGATTTCGTGAAGTGTTGTTGTGGCTCAGCGGCTTCCTGACTCGTTGGTGGACTTATTGCTTGATAAGCTTGTTTCAATAAACTTTTGTAGGATACATACATTTCTTGGAATTCGTCATAATAATCTTTGCTAAAATATTCTTCTTCCTGCCTGTCTTCCTTCGATGTTTGTGACACTAATTCCTTATGTCCTTGTTTAAAATCCTTCCAAAGTTCATCTAAAAGTTCAAGTCTGGTTTCTAAAAAGTGTTTCTTTATTCTATCTTTAGATGTTTTCTTGAAGTTTCGTTCTGCTTTAACCAACTTTTCAAGAAGATCTACTTGAGACGCTATTAATGTATCCATCGTATTTGCACTGAGTCATGTACAGAGTAAATAACAATGTTATTAACCACTTCACTGCTATTTTATACAAGTTCTAGAACAGCACCATATTGCAAAGTCAATGAAAAAACGCCACTAAAATTTTACAAGTCCAGTATAGTACAAAAAACAACAAAGTCAATAAAATTTGTATCTGGATTTTTCTAAGTCCCGTATAGTATAAAATAATTAGAGTCAATGAGCACTGCAACCGAATTTTTCTAAGTCCACTATAGTATAAAATAATCAGAGTTAATGAAAACTCCGAACGAATTTTTCTAAGTCCACTATAGTATAAAAGTAACAGAGTCTTTGAAATTTTACCAAATATTCTAAGTCTGGAGACTGCATGAATTTTTTTAAGTCTTTTTATCTTCACTTTTATTATCAATGTTCTTACTTACAGTTTCCAGGCACAATCCAACAATTTACCTTACACTCACTGTCACTGTCCAATCACTTTACGCGTCACTAACTTTTTCACTTTTATATTCTCATTATTCCAGGGTTTCGGCACCACTATGTTAGCGGGAGCGATAGATGACCGGGTACGCCGAGAGTAAAAAACGAGGTTATTAAACGTATACTTATATTCACCAAAGAACAATTTCCAACATTTACGATGAGCCTACCCAAATACTCAAAACCAAACGTTTGCGAGTTTTAAGGCCTCACAGCGCCATCTAGTTAGTGCATTGAGCAACAATTCAAATATTTACCGCCAAAATAGATTTACAATTTGTTGTGGTTTCTGATAACACACAATTTAGACTTTAAAAATAACAATAAGAAACTGGTCGCTTCTGTGATGGTAAGCGCTAAGTCAACTAATACTCTTAAACAGAAGCAGCAGTTTGTATTGCATGTCATCATATCTAGCTGAGAGTTTTGAGCTCAGTTAATGTATGTTTATTATTATATTCGTCTTCAGTCAAGTGTCCTTAGAAAGGTGTTTGAAAAAAAAATGGCGCATTTTTGGCACGAACTAGTATAATGAAAAATAATCAGACCGATAATACCGACTGATAGAGTAGGATATCAAAATGAAAGAAAATAAAATTCAACCTATTAAACTAATTGACAGACAACGCACCAAAGGTGTATGCTACTTTTGAGTCTAAATCCATGATATATGATTGAAGGAAGCAAAATTTCTCTGGGTGGTTCAGTACTTTGTCCGTCCGTCCATCTGTCAAAGAAATTTAATGCCTAAGCCTTACAAGTGAATGACTTCAAATTCTGTAATTGTGTAAAGCTGCGGCCCAAAGGTAACTCAAACTTTTAGCTATATTAGCAAAATGTAGGCGCGAGATCTCACTTCGGGGCGAACAACTAGTTTATACAGGAGTTTCTTATTGAATAATTTATTTAATAGCTAAGAAAAAGTCCCTAAGAGTAAAAAAGGAAGCAGAAGTTTGTACTGCATGTCATCATATCTAGCTGAGAGTTTTGAGCTCAGTTAATGTATGTATATTATTATATTCGTCTTCAGTCAAGTGTCCTTAGAAAGGTGTTTGAAAAAAAAAATGGCGCATTTTTGGCACGAACTAGTAATGAAAAATAATCAGCCCGATAATTTACTGTACTGATAGAGTAGGATATCAAAATGAAAGAAAATAAAAATCGAAATCAGAATTGTTTATTCACATGGGCCCCAAAGAAGAACTCATGAAAGTTAATGACTCTACTGCCAGATTCACAATATTACAGCCATCTCGAGAAGAACCTGGCAAGGAGATTACACCAAATAACATAAAAAGTATGTTCACATATCTCGAAATCGAGTTACTTATTAGTACATTGACTTTTTATCTTATTAGTTTTTTTTTTTGATAACAGTTGTAATTGATTTTTTTATTTCTCGTACAAATACTACGGGCCAATTGCCTATATTCCCTAAAACGAAACTAAAACTATAAACAACGAAGATCTAAGTTACCTACAAGAGATCGAGCTTATAGATAACTCAAGTGCTCAAGCCCACTACCAACGGGGAGCGTTCCCATCATGCTGGCATTATTGCCTCTCTGAATTGCAATGCTAATACGTTGAGCCAAATAATAGCCAGCATTTTGTCACGCGTCGCGTCAACCAGGCGCTCTAATAGATTTTTGAAAATAGAATGAGCTCCCGGTCCCCACGAGCCCAGTGTCTCAAAACCAACTTTTATTAGTCGTATGGCACTTCAATTGACACACCAATTGAAGTGCCAGTACCGGGACATGAACTAGAGAACCTAACATCAGGGCTCCCCCAATGTTACGTTTACAATACGTTTTTGTTACATACGTACTCCAATCACTCTGAGGTTATTTCGAATCGTAAGCTACGAATACATAAATTTGCCAGGACTCGGAAGTTAGCTAAAATGTGTAAAAGAAGCGTCCAAAATTCCACTATTCGCGATGCTAACATCGCAATTTAAGTGGAGGTCCCGCGACTTTAATCTACGTAATTGCATCACGTAGAAATATAAATTCTATCTACGTGCTCTGGCGATGTGAATAAATAACCGTAAATATGAGGATAATAACTTAAGCCCCCTCCTTTATTGTTGCTTTGGCCTCTTTTATTTTTATTTGGTGCAATGTAGTATCTTATTTTCTTTGAAATTGTTCTGCTGTTATCACTTTACGAAGCAATAATAGCCAATATATTATTAAACTAAGGTTTACGTTCATCAGCACATGAAAAAGAAGCATTCATGATATCCAATATATCAAAAATCCCGAAAAGTTTTGATATGTTTAACAGTCTCATACTAGTATCAACTGCTTTTGGGCAATCTCTTTAACATTATGTTTGCCTGGTACTAGTTGTAAAATCATGGTACATACTCGGTCGATCAAATAACCCTGTACTTATTGTAAAATTGTACCACCTTCATTAAAATGTATATATTATTAATCCTTCTACAATTACCGAATTCTAATATACCGCTTTATAATATATGTTAACCTGGTACTTTACGAGGCAGTGAAAGCATATCTATATAATGAAATGCAAGCAAAGCTTAAAAAAATGACTTCACCGCCTTTTCTTCGGATTTTTAAACAGATTAGATGTAATAAACACGCATTATTGAGATATTTCAAGAACTACTAATCAGATCTTGATCAAATTTAAATGGGCCTAATTAGAAAGCAACATCTTTCAATCAAAAAATAATAATTCAATATCGGATTACGTGGAAAGGAGGTATGAACACCCAAAAAAAATACAGGCGACTTAAGTACCTCTTCCTTTTTTGTGAAGTCAGTAGAAAAAAAGAAAAACCGACTTCACCGCTTATATTTTGGTTTTGGCTGGATCGATTTCGATAAAATATATATGGGACCACATCTCAAGTATAGTCAACAAACAAATAAAAACATCTAAATCGATTCACAAATGGCGGAGATATCACGTAACATACATACAAAAAAAACATACAGTCGAATTGAGAACCTCTTTTTATGAAGCCGGTTGAAAATATTGTTTTATTGGGTTTGAATTATAGCCAGTAATTGTTAATTTCACAAAAAAAAAAAGACGTGTGGCACTCGGGAACTGCCGCGGTAAAGCTATTGCGTAGCATTTCTTACCAATAGTGCAATTATAATTATTTATTTATTATATTTATGCAGTATTTTTTTTCCTGCCACCTAGAGGCGAGTTACTGAACTAAAGAGACAAGCGTGATATTTCAAATAAGTCTTTAAAAGTTCTGCTATCCATCGATAGATGGCAAAACTAAAAAGTATCACCGCTGTGCCGGTCGGAGTGGGGGGTGTTAGGTTATTTTCGTCACGGAATTTCTGGATTCGGTCTCCACGCTCAAGGCCCGCGATAGAAGCTATGCAATAGCTTACAAATGTTTCAGGTTTTTTTCGAACCACGGAATAAAATATTTTATCACAACATGATATGTCCGTAAATTAACTAAGTAACTACATGATTTTGAAGAAAATTCTTCAATAAGGTCGAGTGCTATTTCTTTGCGTCTTAGATATTAAGAGATTCTCAGTTGACCTTTAAGAGGGTCAAGTGGAGCAAGGAAAGGCTCCGTTACTTAATTTTCCGGGTAAGTTTTCATCCAAGTTAAACGATTGTCCGTGAACTCGGATCTGTCCCTGTCCGCGATCGGGCTGTCTTGGTTTCGAATCTTACTTCGGGTTTACGTTTTCATATCGCATCAGGATTGCCTCTATTCTCTATGCGAACAAGCTCGCAACTGAAAAACTACTGGGGCTATTCACGTTTTTAAAGTAAAAACTTCTTTAGCGGCGTTGTGCACTTTATTGGGATGGGTAAAAATTTTTAAACTCGCGTGAGGGACACGTGACCTGATCAAAAGTTAAGATACGTAATACGAAGGAGAGGAAGTAATATCCTTTCTACCGCGCGGCGAAAAATGTTCAAGTTTTCACTTCTACCGGCACTGTCGGAGTGCAACCCGTTGTTTTTTTATTGGGGTACCATCTGGATTATTCCATAAATTGTAATGACAATAAAAACCCGCCTTCCATTAGATATCTAATATCTTTAAACGAGCAATTCTTGTATATATATGTGTAATCAGGATCTCGAAAACGGCTCCAACGATTTTTATGAAAGTTACAGATTAGGGGGTTTCCGGCCCAAGGAATCGATTTATCAACGCTTCAGGTCCGAGAAATGCTCGGTTCCCAAACTGCATTTGAAAACCGGGCTTAAGAAACTATCAGCGCCATCTATTACGCCATGACCGATGTAAAAAACTATTTCTACTCGACACTAGATGGAGCTTTCTGAGGCTACAAATTCAAACACTTTCTACTACGTGGTTACAAACATGCACACACACAAAGTTTCGCATTTATAATATAAGTAGAGTTTACCTCTTTATTAAGTCTAAATTAAATTAAAAGACTTTTAAATAAACAAGCTTTCTTGTATCAGCTTTCTCTTTGAGAACGTTATCGTGGATTTCCAAATCCAACCAATAAAATTAGTCCGTTCCGTCTATAGTTTAGTGTTGTGCCTTTTCATCAAGTGTTTTTGATATATCGATAGATTTAGTAAAAACGTAGTCTTCATAAGGTTTATAATTATAATTGTATAAATGTGAAATTCTCATTAAAATTTGAATCAAAGAGATCACAGAAAAAACCTATTGCAGTGTAAAAAGTTAACTATGCTTTTCATTAATGACTTCGCATCAATTTAGGCATGATAAAATGTGTTTTAAAATTTGCGATACAATATTACTGATGTTACCTCTATTTTCTAAGTATAGTAGGTACTATGAGAACAGCAGGATTTTCATTTTGACATTAATAAATATTAAGAGTAATAAATTCAAAAACGTTTGTCATTAATTATTTTGAGGTTTAATCAATACCAATATACAACTTCGCTCTTAGCGATAAGACCGCCCATTGTACCTATTTATTGGTAACTAGCCGTGCCCCGCGGCTTCACCCGCTATTATTCAGTTAAAAAGTAGCCTATAATAAATAATAATAAACGCTTTCACACTGACAACTCCACACTAAGTTTAAAGACTTGTATTGTGGGTGCCGGAAACATTGACATCACACACACATTACACCCAGAACCAGAAACACCACCTATGTGTTAATCCTAGGTATAATCTTATCTAAACTTCATCCAAATCCGTTTAGCAGTTAAAGCGTAAAGATGGAGCAAACATACTTACACATTTACAAATACACTTACACACAAACTTTCGGATTTATAATATTAGTAGGATTTCTTTTCTGTCCTTTTTATTATTGGTTTCAATATATTGTATTGTATTGAAGAGGACGAATTAAAATTTTTTTACGCAGTATACGGTTTTATCGTGAAAAGAGTATTATTGTATACCAGTTCCCATCACTATTTCTTATCCGGCAGAAGGCAATCGGCGTTGCGTCTTCCTTGACGTATTACAGTACATTTTTTCAGCTCAGAAGCTAGACACAATTTATATTCTGAGGACCCAAATCTACTGAGTTTAGTATTCTGCGACTGTCGTTGGTTAGTTGTGTTTCTTTTACAAAATGGGAAAGGGAACCATCGAGAGCCATCAAGGTAAGCGACAAACTTGTGGTTTGCAAAAGTCGTGCAAAATCTTTAATTAGGACAGATAAAGTATTTTAAAGTTTGAGTAACGACTGAAACCAGCTTTTGAATAGTGGAATATAATTCAAACACTCCGAAATCTGAAACTTAAGACGCCCCATAAATTATGAATGTACGATACTATCAAATATTCATACCTACCCTTTGGTTCGGATGGCTGTGGTTTTTCTAACCCCACCCTGGTTGAGGTCGGAATACCCATTTACCACCTTCAAAGTTGAGTTAGGCGGCAGTTACAAAGCTTGATACAATATATTTGTTTAAATTTCATTCGTGTTTATTATTTATACCATTTATTTTTATTGTTTTGAGTTTTCACCTAATCTTCACCCACCCGCACTAATCCAGTTGCTCCGTGATAAAAAATACCGTTAGTATAATTATATTATTCTTTTACTAATGCAAATATTCATAGTCTTTAGTAATTATCCTACTTAATATTATAAATGCGAAAGTTTGTGTGTGTGTGTGTGAAAGTTTGTTACCACGTATCTCCATAACTGCTTTACCGATTTTAATGAAATTTGAAAGTTTACACTCTGAATTAAGCTTCATCATCATTATCATCAGCGGGCGAAGCCGAGGAGCTCAACTAGTTTAAAATAATTTAAACGTAAGCAAAGCTTAAAAAAACCGACTTCGCCGGTTATATTTTGGTTTTGGTTGATCGATTTCGATACATTTTATATGGGACCACCTCTGAAGTATATTCTATCAAACAAAAAAATAATTTTGAGAATCAGTCTACAAATAGGGGAAAAATCAGTCAACATAAATAAAAATAATAAGACATACAGTCAAACATAGTACCTCCCCTTTTTTGAAGTCGGTAAAAAGGACTTGAAAGTTGATTTAAAGTCTTTTATCGTATTTATGATATACTGTAATACTATGTTCGTACTTATATAATATTAGCCGTGTCCCGTGGCTTCGCCCACGTTAATCAATTAAAAAAGTAGCCCATGTGTTAATTCTAGGTAAAAGATTTGTAAATTCCAAATTTCATCCAAATCCATTCAGCCGTTACAGCTTGAAGAGAAAACAAATGTACGGGTACTTTCGCACTTACACATTACATACATACTTTCGGATTTACAATATTTGTCTGAAGTCTGATAAAGATACAGTATTTTTAAAACTGTACCAAACGGGTTTATTTCAGCACAAAACTTGACGTGTAGTACATTTTAATAGGGGATTAAATTTAATGACCACCAAAAAAACAATCGTTGCCCTAAACAGCTTCATCAAAAAAAAAAACAATATGTACAAATAAACGAAACCTGTACCAAAATCTTTCGGGCTATTTAAGTCATGCCTGCACTACAAAAACTTTTTATAAACCAAAAAGGCCACGCGTGCACCAAAATTTAACTTGGGGTATAATTTAGATGGCCACCAAAAATAAAATAAAATTTCCTGTGACAGAACCGAATCTGATAACAGTAGGTTAAGGTTATTTTTTTAAAATAATTAATACATGAATATTTATAATATGAAAAAATTGATTTATCGTAACATATTTGGATGACATTTAAAAAAAAAATGCGAGTACATATTTGGTGCATGCGTGGCCTTTTTTGGTAGCTCAGCGATTATTTTGAAGATACTTGCCTTTTTTAGGTTAGCAGACTTTACGTTTATTGGTGATAATTTCATATTAAAATGGGGATTAAATTCTGGTAAGTACTTACGACTATTTGGGCGTTATATTTCATTATATCTGGTGATTGCTTAAACCTAAGCCTTTTAGTAGTTGTAGTGTGTTACATTTTAGTGTAGCGTCGAGTTTTGTGTTGACCTTGTCTGTAGACAAGAAGGTGATAAATACGTATTGCGAGATCATTGCAACGGGTCTAATTGTAATGAAAAGCCTGATAAGTATAAATAATCAGTGGGTAGTAGATACTAGGTCCTGTGGCAGGTGTTGTCTCCGGCGCAGATGGATGGAGGGAGGAGCAGAAGGAGGTTCGCCTGGCTCTTCTCTCCTCCTCTATAGAGGGGTTAATGGTGGAGTCACAGGGGACTTTCCATCAGCTTGCTCGCTATACAAGTCTGGGGGTGACCTTGGTGAGCAAGGTCACTCTGCCATGGGCGCAGCAGCCCGTTATTCATCAGAGCCTACCGTCGATGCCAGATAATGACTGCTAGCACTTATCTTGCCCCACCTTGGCGAGGGATAGCTTACAGGGGGGTTTTAGTGGGTTTGATTCAACTCACCCCTTTCCTTCTACCTGAGAAGGAGAAATGCATTTTTCTCTTCAAAAAAAAAAGGATCCTGCGGTGGGGGAGGGGTGTGGTTGGTTGTGACCGAATACACCCGTCCCACGCCGCTATCAATACATATACATAGTTCTGCTTTACATATACATAGTTCTTTCTTAGAAGTTCCGTCACTGACTTCCACAATACAAAGCGAGCTTTGTCCGCCAGCGTATCAAAATTTAATATAAATATAAATTAATTGCTCTACTCGGTCTCTCGAAATTTTAGAGCTCTTTGTAACAAAGCTCAGAAAGGCCACATAGTGAGTGTTTTGCTAGAACCCTATACATTGCGGTCAACTGTATTATGAAGTTTGTTTACTCGTTTATGAAAGCGGGAACTTGAGGTTATCCCATTTGCGTTAAAGTGGTCTTAACCATTGCAAGCTGTTAAGCATGTTGACTCTGTTAAATCTAAAGACATGCCAAATCCAGCGAATGCCGCCAAACTTACACGTATCCCGGTATTCTTCCAAATCTAAGTAATTTTTTTTTTATGTCCTATAGGCAAGCGTTTACCAAAATCTCACCTGATGTAAAGCGATTATGCGGCTGAAGATGTAGCATGCTTGCCTATAAAGTACCTATTCACTCTTGACTTGAAGTCTCCCAGATTATACTGTTCGGAGAACAAAGATGAGGGCAATGAGTTCCACTCCTTCGCAGTACGGATGATAAACGTAGAAACTAAACGCTTCGAGTGAACTTTATGCTCGATAGGCATGCTTTTGACCACTATTTCACTCGTTAGAAAAGCGATAATTCTGCTGAATTTGTAGTATGCTTGCCTAGAAGATACCTATCTGTTCACACCCAAAGACTCCCAGATTATAATATACTATTTGGGATATAAAAACCCGGGCAATCAGTTGTAATTGTAGTAAATAATGTAAAATAATAATTACTACTTAGCTTAACAGAGAAATAAAGCATATGGCACGTGAGATGGATCAAAGCATCAACCTATTGTGGCAAAATAATGAATACAACATTTTCAGGTTAGCTGTTATTCAACCAAATACACATAAAATGGGTATCATTAAAAAAAACAAACAAACCGATATATATTTATCCCCTAAATGCCCGTTAGGACCATATTAATGGGCGTCATTTAGACGCACTCGGTTCGTCCGGGTCGTTTTAACCGTCAAATCTACGGTCAAATCTCTCAGAGTATCCAGTGGAGATGTGTGGTCCGGCTGATTGATCGGAGTCCAGCAGTCGCCAAACTCCAGCTGGAAAAATATTGAGGCTATATATTAGGAGAGTGGTGCAAGTAAAAGGAGAGGAACGAAGTACATACACTATCACACTTCACACTATTTACACTAATATTTCTCTATTACTTATCACACTAATATTATAAATCCGCAAGTGTGTAAGTACGTTTTTTATCTCTTCACGCTGTTACGGCTTACCAGATTTGGATGAAACTTGGAATGTACATAGCTTATACATAGTATAAAAATATAGGCTACTTTTTAACTTGATAAACGCGGGTTAAGCCGTGATTTTAGCTAGTCTAGTAGTAGTAGTAGAGATCTTGGCTAGTGTAAAATTTATCACTCTATCTGGTATAAGATGTTTTAGTTCTCTCAAAAAGAATATATTTACTTCAATGAGAAAATGTGGGTATTGAAACAGTATTTTGGCACCTTGTAGGTGCATTCAAAACATTATCTATACAATGGGACCAAATGAGGGTAGATTCAAAAGACGCGTTTACTAAATAATTGATCGTTCCCACCATACTTTGTTTGTAATAATAATGATTACAATACAATTATAGGGTTTTTATGAAGCTTTCTACGGACCAACTGCCTATATTTTAAACTGCCTAGCTAATATACATCCATACAACATAGATCTAAGTTACCCACAAGGCATCGAGCTTATGATACCAGTGGGTAGCGTTCACATTATACTGGCGGCATTACCTCTCTTAATTGCAATGCTAATCCATTGAGCCAAATAATTACCAAAAATTTTGATCACGCATCGCGTCAACCAGGTATTCTAATAGATTTTTGAAAATAGAATGAGCCCGATTTCCACGGGTCCAATGTTTCAACGCCAAACGGTTCAAATATGTGATCATTACCAAGGTTTCCATATTTTCGCTATTTGAGCTGCTCTGCTAAAGTTGCCTCAGCGCGAACCTTATTCTGTATTACACACTAAAGGCCGTCCCATCTTCCGTGGAATTAAAGTCATTCAGCCGGGTCTTTTACCATCGTCACGCATCAGATTCACCATTCGGTTCGAGAATGTGTAGAACATTGCAGCTGTTAAAAGCCCGGCGGATGATATCGTTAAGACTGGCGTGGCGAGAAATTCGGCCAGCACTTTTCTTGCACGAGAGAGTGACCGGTCTAAAGCAGTACCACACTGACAATTGGCAACATAGCACCTTGCACTCAAACGTATTAGGTTATTTGTAAATTCGCTTTTAACTTCGGCCACAAAAAGGGTTCACCGTAATCTCGCAAGGTCGAACGGTGTATTTTATTCGATCACTTGTCACTTCGGGATTATGGTGTATGTTTTACAAATATTGGCTCTACATCAATATGACTGCGGGTAAGAAATAAGGGTTTGCGCTGGGTTGCATTTGAATGACGTGTTGGCGATGAGAGCCAATCTAAAAGATTGAATGGATAACAATTTTACAGCCCAATACGGTTTGGCGTCTCGTTATATATTCTTTATTAGGGTGACGTACGAATAAATACAGACAAGTTATACTTTAAAACAGTTTTTTAAATCAAGCTTTATCAGTTGTCAATAAAAAAGGACTAAAAAGTTATTCCAAATAACTTGTTAAGGCGAATTGAACGAGTCCAAACTCGATGGGTTTATCAAGACTAACTTTATGCAAGTTTAGTTCAGAAGTTTCTATGACCATCTTCCATTCCCATCATCAGACCAGCTCCATGTAGCATATCATCGTATTGTCAACAAGTACACTAAATTTGAGTCCAATCGGACATCGGGATGTGGGTCTAATTTAGCTTGCAAGATTTGATTACAGACCGACAGATATACAACGGGACAGGTGAAATTAAATAAAAGCTTTATAAATAACTTCGTTATCTGTCTCAGTTTATCAATGTCGAACGTATTTGTATTATAAACGCGTAGCAATTACGCATTTTCAACCGACTTCAAAAAAGGAGGTTCTCAATTTGACTGTATGTTTTGTGTTACGCAATATCTCTGCTTATTATAAATCGATTTTAATGATATTTTTTTTGTTAGAGTAAACTTCAGAAGTAGTCCCATATACATTTTATCGAAATCGGTCAAGCCAAAACCGAAATATAAGCGATGAGGTCGGTTTTTTTAAGCTTTGCTTGCATTTCAATTACTGTATCATTGAAACGCAAGCAAAGCTTAAAAAAACCGACTTTGAAACTCGAGCAATCGAACATTGATTTCGACCGATCCATCGTCACAGGCGATTGTGGGTCAGGTTTAGGTTTTATTTTCTTTTTTGTACCTATGTAAAACTATTTAAAGGGTAACATATTTTTATAACAATGTTATGTGTTCTTGTTGAGTTACTTGATGTAGGTGCACAGACATATTTGAAATTATAATTAGGGTGTTAATTTATTTTATTTGGCACAAAGGCAACCTCTTTTAAATTGCTCTTGTCTTAATAGTTTACAATCTACTTTAGCAAGTTCAAATGTGTATGAACGATTAGGGCAACATTAATTTTACATATTATTGTTATTGTAAAGCTTTGCACAACATTAAAATCGCCGCGTTGCAACCGCCCGTGAAGATAATGCCTATATCAAAGATATTCTTAATCAAACCATATCGTATCGGCTCTCCCTAATTGGTCACGCGCACTCACTCGTCCTAAGGGTCCTACGCAAGGGCATAAAGGGTCTGGAAGGGCTATAGAAGGAACAAATGTTTTGATCTACGACGGAGCCCTGATTGGATGCGAGCCCTTCTTAGACAAAATACGTAGGGCTCCCTCAGGGTCGTTGGAAAGTATGGTGAGTCGTTTTTGTTTAGTTGGGTTAAGAGGAACTTGATATTGCATGGAATAGGTAGAGTATATAATTTCACATAATTAATATATTATGTATTTACCTAGTTGTATGTTAGAGATACCTGTAATGTTCTTTCTCAAACAAATTTAATATTTAGCGCTCAAAAGGGCAGACTGTTGTAACGCCAATAATAATCTACTATACTATACTATATAATTGAAGGTCTTTTTCATTAAATATTTTTCGATTCTTTTCAAAAAATAAAAAAAAATATATCCTTTAATCATTTTTTTTTTGCTGAAAGAAAACTGAAAAAAAAAATAAAAAAACTGTTATGCAATCAAAGAAATAAAATTTTGAAATGAATTTGAAGAATTCGCAAAAAAAAGCACAATCATTTTTGGTATCAGAAAATACTTTGATAATTAGTATGTATTGCTGAAAATTATTATCATGAAATCATACATTTTGGATAGTTTTTGTACGTGCACCTTAAGAACTAATTGCAAGGCTTTAATATTGTAGACGTTTTTAAACTTCAGAAAACACATGTTCGTCGATATTTTTATTAATCCACTCAATATAAATATGTTTATACTAGTAGGTCACAATATTATCAATTGAAATATATTGATTATCTTGTACTAGTCGTGACCTGCGGCTTCGCCCGCATTTGTCAAGTTAAAAAGTAGCCATGATGAATACGGTTATCATTGACCGGATAGGATATTGTTCAATTTGTCTTGTAGAATTAGAATACGATTGGTTTACTAGTAAAGGCCCTGTGAGGAAAGTAACGAACATACATAGTTTCATACATACGGTGCTTAAATCAAAAGCCATCTTTTTCTTTGCCGTTGACTGGTAATTAGAAACGAACTCTTACATAATCTCGTCAGTAAACATTCTATTCACAGGTATATCTAATATATAAAATTCTCGTGTCACAGTTTTCGTTGCCATACTCCTCCGAAACGGCTTGACCGATTTTGATGATTTTTTTTGTGCTTATCCGGTATCTATGATAATCGGCCAACATCTATTTTTCATCATCATCATCATCACTTTTCATCATTATCAACGCGGGTGAAACCGCGGGGCGCAGCTAGTAAATTTATATTTTCTTCAAGTGACGTGTAAAAATGTCGCCGCATTCAAAATCCCAATTTGCCATTCCTATCAGTATAAAACCTTTACTAATTGGACACGTGTCGCTACTTAACAGTATGAGTATTTTTATTATTATTTTACCTCGTAGGGTGGTACAACCTAGCCAAGCCTCACCTGTACGTGGTTACGAGATCAACGAACAAGGCTCAGGTGAGACATTTTCAAACTCAAAAAGGAGGTTTTCAATTCGACAGGTTTTTTTTGTTTGTATGTTACGCGATATCTCCTTTTTTGTTTGGTAGAGTATACTTCAAAAGTGGTCCCATATAAATTTTATCGAAATCGGTCAAGCCAAAATCGAAATATAAGCGATGAAGTCTGTTTTTTAAGCTTCGCTTGCGTTTCAATTCAATTATTCGCATATTTTTTTATGTCCTCACTTCAAGGGATGTTTATTTATTACCGACTTCCCATAAAAGGAGGAGGTACTCAAGTCGATTGTATTTTTTTTTTTTTTGTGTGTGTTATCTCTTAACTTCTCTCCACGTAAGCCGATTTCGAAAAATTTTTTTTAGTTTGAAAGATGTTGCTTTCTAATTGGTCCCATTTAAATTTGATCACGATCTGATCAGTTCTTGAAATATCGTCAATAATGTATATTTTGTGACGAATAATGCGTACTTTGACGATGTTCTGGTTTGCCCGACTTCAAAAGTTACCTCACAACTTCTTTCGTTGTGAGCCGATTTTGACGATTCTTTTTTTATTTGAAAGCTGATGGATCAAGGTTCCGATGATAAAGCGGTGAAGTAGGTTTTTTTAAGCTTTGCTTGCGTTAAATTATTTATTTTTAAATTTGATGCACAAATACTCTGTATATAGGAGAATTTATTGCTACAACATTTTCTACCTATCATCTGGTTTATATTGGCGTGCAATAAAAAAAGCTATATAATAAATAAGTATGTTATATGTTTATAAAAAACCTAGTCCGTGACACCCGGAAAATTGAAACAAATTAAACAATACCCTCGCAATTCCTCATTGCGTTTCAAACAAACATACTTACATAATATATGCATGTAGGATTCTTTACAAAATAAAAGCACTTCATCGTTTAAATCTGGTTTTATATTTAAACTAGCCGTGCCCCGCGGCTTCTTCGGCGTTTAGTTATAAAGTAGCCTATGTGTTAACCCTAGGTATAAGCTATGTACAATCCAAATTTCTTAATCCGTTTAGCCGTTAAAGCGTAAAAAGAAAACAAACTTACTTACACGCTAACAATTATATGATATGTATTTATAATACTATACTACTACTACTAATTTTAATACTCAAATATACAATTAACATTAATCATCAATAAAAAACTTTCGATTCAAACTTTTATTCTCAATTGTACCACCCTAATCATGCACCCTTGGCAGAAAATATTACTACCTTAATTTTTATTAAATGTACTACTAAAATGCCCGTTGGCTTAGTTGGGTGGCGTTCGCCTTCTATGCAGGGATATCGGGTTTGATTTCCGACGGGAACACAAGTTTTCTCCCCAAGGGAAATTTGTGTTTCTGGTTCTGGTTGTGATTGTGTGGGATGTGAATGTTTCCGGTACCCACAAGTCATCGAACTTAGTGTGGGGCTGTGAGTGTGAAAACGTTTATGTTATGTATGTAATGTTATGTTAAAATACCAATTTTATTATGTTCTAAATCAAAGAATTGTCAACCAAACGTTTTCACCCCATTTAACCCTCTTAGAAGTGAAATTTCAGAAAATCCATTCTTAGTACATCCCCAAGTACTAAAACAAATGTATCCTCCAAATTTCAAGTCACTACGACCAACGCCGGTTTAGGCTGTGCGTTGTCTAGAGACATCTAATACTATATACATTATTTAATACTATAAGCATATTTGTCCTGACATACTGATTCACTGACTTCTAAGTCAGTCAGTCGGTGAATCAGTATGTCAGGACAAATATTCTTATAGTATCAGATAAACTTTTAAACATCAAAATACGTCCGGCTTGTATCCGTCTGTCCCTTCACTCATTCCCTCTTCATTCCATTTCTTCATTTATATCTGGCTTTTAAACTCATCTCACAATATCTATCGCTCTACCTACATACTCGTAGATACTGTGCTAATACCATAACCCCTCTTTTCTTAGGTTCAATTAGATTTGAACGTTATCGCAAAACTCGTAAATGGTATAAGTCTTATAACGATAACTCGACGCTTGTCAACTGTACAAGCACGACCTGACAGCGAACACCCGAATCTTTTACATCCTTCAGTTCACCTCTCTGATTCCCCTACGACTATCGACCGTGAGTTACAAGTAGCTACCTATTTCGTCTGCATAAAATCACGGAACGTCACGTTTTGAGTAGTAATAGGGTTCGGAGAGTTCTTCAAATCGACGCTACTCATAGCCCCAATGAATGGGCGGATCGGTTGCAGTATAAGCGATAAGAGCAAGCGTTCTAAACCAGCAATTATTTTATTTCATGTATCAAGAAATGTTAAAAATCAGAGATGTATGGTTAGTTATTAAAACAATTATTTTAAGTAGCAATATAATATTGTGCTTTTAGAGTTCAGTACCTATAAAAAGGAACTCATAAAGGATCACTATGTTGCCTGTCTGATCCTTTTTAGCCGCAACGCTAAATTCAGTAAGTATTACATAATATATTTTTTGACGCCCCCATTATCAGTATGCAAGGATTTTGTCATAGGGGAGAGGCGTACAAAATGACATACTAGTTATAAAATCGGTTATAAAATCTTTATTTATTGGAAATTTTGAACTCTTTATGTAGCTACATATTCTTTGATTTATTACGTACCGAATTATCACAGATACCATTCAATTTAAACATAAACATAAAAAATATTACACATTTATAAAATCTTTAATAAAAACCGTTTTGTCCGCCCTAGGCGGGTAAAATGACACACGTGGTGTGGACAAAATGGCATACCAAATTTGTACTGAAAATCAGTCCAATACTTGCAGAGTTCACATGAAAAACTTCAGTGAAAGCTTGTGAGGAAAAGAAATCATTTTCACTGTTGGAATTAATTTCCAAAGCTTTTGAAACATTTTTAGCATTTTTCTTTAAAACAGATGGATTTAATATATTTCTTTCGACACTGGAGATAGCACGCTGACTGGAAAATTGTTATATATGCCTTGGAGTATCAACCTAGGTATGTGGGAGTCGCAGGTATTGCAGCAGCTGTGTCAACAGATCGGGCCGTTGAGAGTGGACCTGGATTGTCTACGGCTGATATACTCTCAACCATCAGTGAAGTTGAACTGCTTTCTTCCGCCTGAGATGGACCTGTTGAGGATATGATAAGGTTTTTTGATGCCGTTATATTTTCTTCGAGCTTTACCCGATCTTGTTGCATGAGGATGTTTGTTATTTCAGCAGGCTCAAACAAATAAACAATTCTTTTGAAGAAGAAAAAGATAGTTGGTCAAACGACATACTATGCCATTTTACCCGAACAAGTGGCATGTCATTTCGTCCACTTTATAACCTCAAACATTAGAAAACAATAACTAAAAATATAATACTAATTTTAAGGTTTCAACACATTCTCTGAGTTATTTAGTAAAATAACTATAAACTTGAGTCAATAAAAACAAAATAACTTAAAAAATACTTACTTTTGCGAAGAAACAAAATCCATCTGAGTAAAACTCGTGACTGCAAAAATCAAACAAACACGAATACACATCATACGGTCAGACGGAAGCAGCTGGCGTCAACACAGGTTGCGATTTATTACTAAGCGGCCCTCTGCAGGCTATTGCGAATACTAATATGTCAGTGGTTTTGAAGAAAAACAAGTGTGTCATATTACCCGCCTATGTCATTTTGTACGCCTCTCCCCTACTACATAGGTATAGGGTCTTTTAATTTTTTTAACAACGTCACCGAAATCAAAATACGGCCATTTGTGTTACATTTTTGTAGCAAATTTTGATACTTGCAAATAAATAAAACCCTATGTGGTACATTTCGTTGTCCTAGAATCATAAAATTTGGCAAATAAGGTCTTATAGCTTTTTTTATAATGACATTAAGATTTTGACGCATATATATTTTCAAAATTCTTTAACAGATAAATATTGATATTTTAAATTAAATATTAATGCTTCACCTTGTTTTAAATAAACGCACTGACAAACATTAATTATTCAAATATAGATCTGTTTTTGAGGCAACAGCTACATAAATTATCCATTTCCTTTTGGCTCTTTTGCAACAAAGTTTGACAACCGCTTCCGCTTTTAATTTGAGCCGCATAGCTCATAAAAATCCCGCTGTATTGTACCGAGATTTGTTTGCAATTCAGAGGCTTTGATGACTGATTAGTAGAGGGGACTGCCAACCTGACTTCTACAGGATTGCGGGTTATTGGATCGTTTTTTTAGTTTTTTGTGCTTGGTATTTTCCTGCATCTGGATTTTGCTTCAAGATTTAACAATAAAGAAATATAATGTTCTGTATATTTATAAAATATGAATTAAAAGGTATCTATTTCCAACTAGCTGCGCCCCGCGGTTTAACCTGCGAAAGTCCCGGACCCGCGGGAATTTCGGGATAAACTTTTTATTCCGAACTTCTCGCTGGTCCGGGTAACTCTATGTGCTAATCCAGGGTGTCAGCTGCCTACATACCAAATTACATCAAAATTGGTCAAGCTGAGCGTGAAGAAGTAACAAACATACAAACACTCACAACTTTCGGTTTGATAATGTTATAAAGCGATAATAACGTAGGTATATATAATACACAATATGTACACTCATGACCTTGGGTCGAAGTATTACGACATAATCACTAAAAAATATGTTCCGATAGATATCCTAGAGAGCCAGTCACTTTACCCCTAGAGTTTTTGCTGAACTAAATCATCACTTAAAATTTACAATGGATTGTAGATAGGTTGAGAATGATATAGGTCAAACCTATACGAGGTAATGAGGTTTTTGAAGTGAACTTCTTATTTTTGCTTTGAAATTATGATCCACAACCTTATTGTGTGACGAAAAGTAGTAAACTGAAGAATAATAAAAATGGTTTTTTTTTATGCTGGATGGTCGCACTTTTATCTCACCTGATGGAAAGTGACGAATCGTTTGAAGATGGTACATGCTTCACTAGAAGGTCCAGATTGTATCGTTCCGGGAACAAAGACGCAGGCAATAAATTCCACTCCTTCGCATTACGGATGATAAATATAGAAGCGGAACGCTTCGAGCAAACTGGAGGTACCTATGCCAACCATATATAGATGACGTTTGATAGTTTATCCTATTGTTAAATGGTATAACAGGCGTAGGGCAATTAACTCATGTGATTCCTGCGCACACTCTCCAAAATGTAAACGGTAGAATATCGATAATACAAAAGTTACACTATTACGACACATCCTGTTTCTTTTTTAATGTAAGCGGTAAAAGATGATTAAATTCCCGTTTCTTAACCTTCTTCATCCCGGCAGACATGTGTTCACAATCCGTGTCCCCATTCGACACTTTAGAACGACGTTCTAAAACTAATATCGAACTTTATTACCTATTCCGCGGCGGAACTGAATGTAAGGCGTGCCATTCTCGTCGGCAATTTTGATTGTAGATAGATAGATAAACTTTTTATTGAACACCTTGATTAAGACAAAAAACAAAACAGAAAATAATTATTTTCAAAAAAAGTATAACAATAGGTGGTCTTATCACTAAAAGTGATATCTTTTAGACAACCTTTGGATGGAGAGGAATTACGTAATAGAGTTGAATGTCGGTGTCTAAGAAAACAACATTTAAAAAAGTGTTTAAAACTAAAAATAATATATTATAATATACTTAATTATAAGTAATGACAATTGACAAATATTTAAATAATATATACCTCAATAATTATCTAATATAAATATATATTAATATGTTCATATTAATATAATTGTAGGTACATTATTTCCTTGTAAAAAACCTACGTAGAAATAATGTATAGCTTTATAAAACTGACTCCACCGCCTGACTTTATCTCTGGCACCCTTGATCAGATCTTGTAAATTTTTCTGTGGAACCAACTTGATACCATACCGTTTCAATTAAAAAGAATCTAAATCAGTCCGGCCGTCTTCGAATAATCGCTTAACACACATACTAAAACAGTCAAATTGAGAGCCTTTTCTTTTTTTGAAGTCGGTTAAAAATAGTGATTAAGCCCTAATAACAGAATACCATTGAAATAGGGGTTAAATAATTAATTACTAATTATTTTTTAAGGAGTGGAACTCATTGCCTTCGTCTTTGTTCCCCGAACATTATAATCTGGGAGTCTTCCAGTCAAGAGTGAATAGGTACCTTCTAGGCAAGCATGCTTCATCTTCGGTCGCATCATAATTTTCCATCAGGTGAGATTGTGGTCAAACGCTTGCTTTACGTACATAAAAAAAATAGAAACTGGTATTTGAATAGATTTGTCTCAGCCTCACATACATATTGTTAATTATTACAATATGTACCTACACAATTATTAAAAGAACAGGTCAATATAATCATCATAAGGCAATTCAAAAAGTAATTAACGAACCTTACCAACTTTGTTGCTTTGCAAATTTTTTAAAAAAGCTTAAACTTTATTACTTCGGAATTTCGTTGATAGGTACATTGAAATAAATTGGATCGAAGGTATGTTAAAAAGTTCTGCTCAGATTCAAATGAATATTTGATATATTTCCAGAATATATCTCAATACTCAACAGTGCCACATTCTGCTAAAATTTCTAGACAAAGCTCCATTGTCAGAATTAAAACGTTAAATACTTGCCTTGCTACTTAGTCCGTTCAACTTAAAGTCGCCAAGTAAATTGCAAAAGTCACAGGTCGCAGGACCATGAATAGCCAGCTTAAAGGATCAAGTCAGTATGCGAAAAGTAGGTCGCCATATTGTGTAGCGATTGAAATTTAATGCTTTAGTTCGCAGTTTGTTTTGAAAACTTTTCTGTACCAAACCGTCGAGCAGATTTAGTACCAACATAAGTATTAACTTGTAAAGTTCCAAGTGGGGTCTAAGTTCAGTGTAATGACCTCGGGTTCTACCTTTGGATTTAAGTTGTACTTGTAACTTACGCACTTAGTTTAATAAGGTTGGTTGGTGCTTCGGACTGCGCTTTGAAAGTCAAACTAGATTAGTGCTAGAAATGTTTTTAAAGTTTGTTTAGTTTCAGTTTGTTTTTTAGGGTTTTATACCAAATGTCTGGATTAAAAAACATTGGTTACAGAATTTTCTACCCTAAGTGTACTTACACTTTAGGTATTATCATCACCAGCCTATGGAAATCCACTGCTGGCCATAGGACTCTCCAATCAGTATAGGCATCAGTTTTCTTAAAATGTTGTTTCATTTAATTTTTTTTATACAAGCCTTTATTTAGTTTCACCTGTCCCGGTGTCTATCAAATTAAATTTTATATCTTAAGTTTGACTTAACATCCGGTATCCGATTGACCTTAAATTTTGCATTTATTGTATGTTATAAATCGCATGATAATGCACAATATTATTACGACATGGAGCTTATGATTATGGAGCCGTAAGTTTATTATGTTTTTACACCACCGACCTCAATATACAAAAATTATCTCTCTCTCCAAAGGTTGACTAGAAAAGATCGCTTTTAGCGATAAATCCGCCCATTGTACTTTAGTTTTTAAAAATTATCTCTGTAACTAACTGTATTTGGTGTATACAATAAAGAATTTTCTATTCTAATTTATCGTTACTAAATTTAATTCTGTCAAAGCTCTGAATATGAGTTTAGTTAAGTGCTATGAAACTGAATACGATGCTAATACAATTCAGTCAAAATAACCACAAATTCGGTTTCGTAGTTGAATAACCAATTATTTATTGATGCTACTAAAAGCTTGCATCGAATTGGGAAACTTATTTGGATACATAAATAATGTTTGGCTAAGTGTTCAGCCAAAGGCACTTTGTTATTTATTAAAAAGGTATATTTTTTAATACACAGTAAATCTCAAATCAATATAATATTACAGAAGAGAAAATCATAACAACAACGAAGTTTGTAGAGAGTATGGGTCCTGAAAGAAACGATTTAACACAGGGTTGAATTAACGGTTACAAAAGGCGATTGGAAGTCTAAATTATGATAGTTCTAAGTTTTGCCTGTTTGGTTAACAATTTGATATTTAATTATGATAATCCTAATATCAAATAATATTATTATGGTGAAATTGTGGACGATTTCTTTTAAAAAAGAATTTCTAGCTGTTGAAACTAGAGTAATGGCATTTGGTAATATGTATGTATAATTAACATTATCATCATTACCAACGCGTGCGAAACCACGGGGCGTAATATGGTAAGCATTATAAAAACATTAAACTAAAAAACCTGAACGTTGGACAACAAATGAGTATTCATTCATCCTCAATATTTGAAAAAATGTTCTCGTTTAGATTTCTACTGGTAGTAGTAGATTTCTAATGATATGGCATTATTCAATACAATTCTTTCTTATTCCACTTTCTATCTCATCCCATTTTATTTTCTTCTTTAAAGCCCATCCCACCGTACTTCATCCCACTTCCCGTCTCATCATACATTTCCTTCCACTTCCAATACCATCCTATAGTACTCCAACCCACTTTCCATCTCATCACTCCACTTCAGATCCCATGCTGCTAATATGGTCAATAGCGAAAATTTTCATATCTTTAGATAAGATCTTACCTAAATCATGAATAACTACATAACTGATTGATGGCTATAAATACGTAGATAACTTGTAAAAGCACATAGTGAAGTGAAAACTTCTTCAGGCGCGTTGAGCACTTTTTGGGTGAACAATAATCATGGAACTGGCGTCATCGTCACCGAACGCTTTTAGCTATACTGGCTACTGGCATCTGTCATCTTAGTTTTCACTTCTATCGGCAGTCCCCAAAGACTGCATAGCATGTTTTTTTATTACAATATAAACAGTTAAATTAATAGTATATATCCACATTAAATATTTCGATTCTATGGTCTACGCCCGGATGTTTATTAGAAGTTAGCAGGACCGTAGCCAACGCTAACAGGTCCTTTTTTGTGATAAAATTTTAATGTTATGGTACTAACCGGCTGTTAATCGCGTTATTCTAATGTCGAAATACTCCGACCAGTTTCGAGCGTATATACGACGCTCTTCATCTGGGAGTCAACAAAACGGCCGATCCCGACTCGGTTAGTACCATAACAATGAATAACAATCGCGATAGTTTTCATAATAATTTTTTAATGATTTATAATCATTAATAATTACAATGATTAAAGCCGCATACATTTAAAAAACAATTATACGAAAACACCTGAACGTCGGACAACAGATGAGATTTCAGCCATTCATCCTCAATGATTTAAACAGATGTCCTTGTTCAAATTTCCACTGGAAAATCGACATATTTGTCGCTGCGATGCAATTAACAACAGATTTACGCGTCGCACTGTCTAAAAGGCTTATTCTGTAATGACCAAGTCCACGTAGCTTGTATAGTAATCCAAGCGCGGTCTACCTATTTTCAATATCCATTATCACGAATTTCATTCAATCTTTTCGATTCTCATTTACTTTTGCCGCTTCTTTATTCTCGCATGGTATCAATACTTATTATTTAACCGATTGGTAGTTCTCGAATGATTAACCCTTGTAAAAGTGTTCGAGTAACGTGCATTTTCTGCTGTCTCATTGGTAGGCATTCGGTGCACGGCGTGAAGATTTTTTTATACGTGATATTATATATTTTTTTAATGTATGAACTCGGTCATATTTTGGATCAAACAAACAGAATCTTGTGAAAGTGTTGTATTGAAATTCGGCAATATGAGTAAAAACATAAAACGTTAACTGCTATTATTGATAAGTTTATTTGTTATGTGTCTGTTTATGTATTATTGTTATAATTAATAAGTTTCAAGAAATATTTTTTTTTCTTATTCTTATTATCTTAGGATATAATAAAATGTTGATAGCTTAGGTCAATCATTCAAACTAATGTAATACCGCAACGCTTTCATTCTTGAATCATTTTTATGTTTGATAGGCCATCATTTGACCACTATCTCATCTAATGGATAGCGAAGATGCGGTAAAATATGTAGCATACCTGCCTAGAAGATCCTATTCATTATTGACTAAGAAGACTCCCAGATTATACAGTTCAAGGAAGAAATACGCTGATAGAGATAAGTGATGATCATTGACTCTTAGTTTTTGGTATTTTAAACTATCAAGAAATTAAGCCGTCGAATATTTAACTCTTGAAGATGTTAAGCTTTTTATAGACTTTCAGAATTTCTTTTGAGTGAACTTTAAGAAGAACTTAACAATTACTGTTGACCGAGTCCAATAAAATGTCACAATAAAAAAAATATGATCAAAGGTACCTCTTAAGTGTATTGCATTTAAAACAAATAATAGAAGTCGTGCAATGTAATAAAATTTCGTTAAACTTGAAAACTATTAGGAGCCTCCAAATTAACGAAAAATGTTTAGCATACATAACATAATAATTGTATAATTACGAAAAACTAATATTTAAGCGTCGTTTAAGTCTCTTTTATTTAACAGTTACAGTGGTCAACAATATAAACGATAATCGTATCTGACCACATAAATTATTCTTGCTATAATATCAATATATTATCCATTAACTTAAACCACAATACGAATTTATTTCGATCGAACTTTGTTTTTGATTCCATCCAGAATAACGACGCGTGAAGTATTACAATAAAAATTATTTATGTCGAACTATTCTTCTGTATCATGATTAATAAAAAACATACAGCCGAATTGAGAAAATTCTTTTTTGGAGTTGGTTGAAAATAGTAATTGTATGATACTATTTTAGTAGAAAATGTATTTATAAATATTAATGTACGCGTGTGTGTATACGGATTACGGATTTCTGGATGAGCAGGTGTAAAGAAAAAGACACTTGTTTTTCAACTGACTTCAAAAAAAGGAGGACTAACAATTCATTTTTTTTTTATGTTACGTGATCATTCCGCCAATTATAAATCGATTGTGATGATTATTTTTTTGTTTAGTAGATCATACTTTGGAGGTGGTTCCACATAAATCGATCCCACATTATCGAAATTGATTAAGCGCTTTTTGAGAAAATTAACAAAAAATATAATATAAGCGGTGAAGTCGGTTTTTTTAAACTTCGCTATTTAAACCAACACAACACGCACTATTCCTCGGGATGAGGTAGACGTCACTGATTATACAGTGCAAGGAAGTTCATCACCACGATCTCGCAGCGTAAACTACTGAACAAAAACTACTAAAATATCTTGATAAAATTTAAATGGCACCAATAAAAAACACCAGCTTTCAAACAAAAAAAAACATCTATATCACATTAATAAATATATATATATAAAGCCGTGAGTACCTCCTCCTTTTTTGTGAAGTCAGTAAAAACAAAAAATCGAACCTTACTAATAATACATCAGAAAATCGATATAGAAAACGTAGAACGCTAAAACCTATTTCGAAATTTGAATAAACCGCACCAAAACCAAAACTATCATAGCTGATAAGCGCGCGGGAATAACTAAAACCATGTGGGAATACCGATAACCGCTGGGAATACGGGAATAACCGAAAGCCGTTCTGAATAACCAAAAGCTGTTCGGATCTGGAATAACCTGCGAATGGACCGAGCGTTGTATTCGGTAAATTATTGAACTGTGATACACCGTAAATAACGAGTTGTTAACAGCGGTACCAACGGAAATACCTATATTAGATTAAGTTGTCTATATCAGTATTACGTTAACAAAGTAATTTAAATCTCTATGTAGTCAAAAACAAAGTCGCTATTTGAGTCCACCACGTGAGTACGCAACGGACTTTGAAGCGGTTTTCACCATTTTGTATTTATATGGATCCACAAAGCACTAGCTTGAAGCTCTTAAATACATTCAACGAGCGAAAATACTTTTTTTTTTTTATTTGTGACAGGCTAGTGTTTGACCACTATCTCACCTGATGGTAAGTGACGATGTGATCGAAGCTGGTAAACACACTAGACCTGGAATACGCAGGCTCTCAAGGATAACTGCCGGAACACCGTATTTGGCTTGGCGGCAGACTTTCAACTTGATGGTGGTAAGCTACTTTGGTAGCAAGCCAGGCGAGCAACTCACAAAATGCTCTACCACCTCTGATTGGCGATCGTAATTTAGGGGAGTCCGAAATTACAAATTCTCCTTAGTAAGGTCGCAAGCCCGTCAACTTCATATTTTGGAAAGTGTGCACAGGAATTACATGAGTTACTTCTCCATGCCACTTTTACCATCTGGCTTCAAAACAAACTTTCAAACTTCGTCCATTTATGGTTGTCATACCATAAATGGATGACGTTTGAAGGTATGTTTTGATGTCAGATGGTAAAAGTGGCATGGAGAAGTTCTCTCTAAGCGATTCACTTTCTACTCTAGATCACAAGTCACACACTCTCAAGTCTAAGAGAGCATGCTATATTTTCGGCCGCATTTTCACAATCCATCAGTGAGATAGTGGTCAAACGTTTGCCTATCGAGCATATATAAAAAGTATAAAACATTAATAGGTATTGCTTTTATACAAACCAATCAAAAAATTCATCATCGGGCAAGCACTCAAAAACGCAGCCAAAATTCACAGTTGACGTTAAAATTACAGACCAATTCAAATATAGGTCGGCGGGGTTTTTCTGTAATTATTTCCAACGCTTTCCAGTTTCAAACCGCCGTGATATTTTTAGTGTTTTACGTGCATTTTGAACTTCAGTTCTCGGAGGAATGGCTTTTGATTTTTATGAGCGGGAGCGGTCTAAATTAGTGAAGTGTATTATGTTGGCAGAATTTGTAATTTAGTCATTTTCAGTGTGTCTTGTACAGTAAACTGTCCGCTGCCTAATTAACTTAGCCAGTGGGTAGTTCACGCGTTCTCTGCAGCGGGTATCGTGTTCGATTCCCGAAAAACAAGTTTTCGCCTCAGAAACTCGGAAACTTGACTGTGTTAGATATGTTTTTGTGTGTGATGTGAATGCTTCCGACACCCCCAAGTGTGGGGTATTTTAATTATACTTTTTTTCTAACTCGACTACTTTGCAGCAAAATGGAGGGTACCTACCTACCGATGTATGTTCGATGGTGACTCATAGAGTACAAACTGTTTAACCGATTAATGCAAATAGGGTATCGTATTTTTTTTTTTTTTTTGGTTCTGCATTTGGTTGTGCCTTTATCCAGTGTCAAGCTGTCAAGTAATAATAGATACCCTACATTTAAAAGTATATTTATTATGCAGCTAGTCCCCGTTATTACACGTGAACACCTGAATAATCACAAGTTTTGGAAATCAACAACGTTAATATACCATTTTCGCGGTCAAAACTATTATGTAGGGAAACATTGAACTTGTCTCGACTCTCCGTTTGTAATCTAGGGTTCTTTTTTAAATAAATCAATATAAAAAAAAACATTACGGACATAATCCATAGAATTGTTAGTAACAAAATAACTTTATAACTATGTTTGTAAAATTATTATTATCATTGGTTACATCATTATTACAATTACAATTATTAACCAATTTGAAATACAATTATTAACTTATTATATTCTACCCGTGACTATATTCACCCAGTGTTTCTGAATTGGGCAGTCCAGACGAGATGCAATCATAAACAAAACACTGTTTGAGCTACCTCGAAGACGAGAGAACATTGAGGCGACTTTTTACCGCATTATAGCGTGGAAGCCATCTATACGCACACTCGCGAACATTCCTGACGCGCTGCAACATCGCAATATAAACAAAACATTAAATTCGTATTCATCCACGTTCCAGAGTCAGTGAATTACTTCCAGTCTCCTCGTCGATAATTATATGGCTGCGTAAATCAATCCCCGTGGAGTGGCTTAGTCTAATTTATCAAAACATACGGGGAGGTTTTCTTGGAAACAATTACGAAATACCCTTTTTTTTAAGATAAGCAATCTTTTGAGCACTATCTCACCTAATGGTAAACGTTAATGTGGTCGACGATGGAGCAAGCTGGTCTAGCAGATACCTTTTCACTCGCGACTTAAAGAAACTTCTATAACGAGTTTCTAATTGACGTCACCATGGTGATTATAATATAATTGTTTCTGCAAGTTTCAATTACGTTTAAGTACAATTTCATTTTTATTTATGAAGCATTAACAATGTCAGACAGTATATTGTATATCTGTACGAAAATAAAATATATATTATGATATTATAAAGGGGTAAAGTTTGTTTGTTTTTTGTACAAGATAATCTCTGAAACTACTGATCCAATTCTAAAAAATCTTTCAATAATAAAAACTTAGACTATCCTCGAGTGTTAAAGCTTTATTTAGTTGGGATAAAAGTTTGTTTTCATGGAAATGTTGACAAATTTTTATACATAAAAATCTCCCGTAAATATCCCTAAAAAACGAGAGCAAACATATAAATAAAATATATTCAGTAGAAGTAATCAAACGACTTCAAAAAAGGAGGTTCTCAATTCGACTGTATGTTTCTTTTTTATGTATATTACGCGATATCTCCGCCAATTATGATTCGATTTTGATAATTTTTTTGTTGTTTGGTAGATTCTACTTTAGAAGTGGTCTCATATGAATTTTATCGAAATCGATCCACCAAAATCACAATATAAGCAGTAAAGTCGGTTTTTTTAGCTTTGTTTGCGTTCAATAATTAAAATTTTATGCTACACTGAAAGCGCATAATAACTGCTTATAACGTCAAAGTCGCGGATTGGAACTATTTCCGCCCATTGATCCGTTATACATATGCCCAAACCCATAGAAGATACGATAGACATTCGTAGATTTTCTACCGACTTCACAAAAAAGAAGGAGGTACACAAGTCTAATGTATTGTTACTTTTTTATGTGTGTGTTACCTCATACGTGTTATGTGCGTTCCACGTAAACAGAATTTGATTTTTTTTTAAAAGATGTTCCATTGCAATTGGTCCTATTATAAATCAAGATCAAGATTTGATCAGTAGTTCTTGAAAAATCTTCAATATTTATTTATTTATTTCAAAAAAGTATTACAAGTAAGTACATAATTTGTGACACCTAAAAACCTAAAATGGTTTATCCAGGTGCAGAGCTCCTCAGTTTACTTCGACACGTATCAACTTAGATAATAATGCGTGTTTAATCAGATCAAAGTTCCGAAGATAAAGCGGTGAAGTCGCTTGTTTTTAAACTTTGCTTGCTTTTAATTATTACTAACTATACATTGGCTTTGATATAATAGTTTAGGTAATATCTCGGGGCCAACAAACTATTTTTATTTACCACGACGTTTCGGCCAAGTTGCATTGGCTATAGTCTCGAGAAGACTCAATTTTATATAACGCCAAAAATATAGTCACGATACCAAACAACGTAATACCAACTCCCCTATCCTTCTACCAGATTCACGCACCATTATTGAGTTAGCAGCTCACCGAAAGTTGCCATCGTCACTCAAATTAGATAAAACTTCTAACTTGGCACTTGGTGATAGTAGTTCGAGAGAGATGGAACGAGCTAGTTCACTAAAGCTTCAGCTCTCGTGCTTTTAGAGCTCATTATTGTTGTCATTTGATTTGAAATGAAAGAATAGCATCAAATTGATTTGAAAGTAGATTATTGTGACTGTCAAACTATTATGTCAGATTCTTTACATAAAATAAATAGGCGTGGAGGATAAATGTACGGCGCATAATAACAATTTGCTTACCATTAAATCACAATATCAAAAATTTTTGTTCAGAAGCCTATGGATACTATGTTGTAAAAATGATGTCAGTAAATAACATTTTTACTTTTATCTAATACCGATTTTCCTAGTCTTCTGCCAGATTCACACACCATTAATAAGTTAGCGGCTCGCCGGAAGTTGCCATCGTCACTCACATTAGATAAAACTCCTAGCTTGGCGTTAGTAGTCCGCGAGAGATGGAACGAACTAATTCACTAGAACTTTTGAGCATTGGCGCTTTAAGAGCTCATTATTGTTGACATTTTATCGTGAATTAATTGATTTCAAATTATAATAAACAGTTATAAATAAAATAAAATAAAGAGAAACGCTTTAATAATATAGACACTATAAATAATATTGTTTTAATTATTCATAGAACATACAAGTTAATATATACCTATTAAGGATGAGTTTATAATGCTATTGGGACAGATTAGTATATTTTAATGTTTGTTTTGTTTGTAAATGTTCATATTTCTATGTGAACATTTGCAATTCTCCTATGATTATGGTGTTTACTGAGCAAAATGTGACAAGCTAGTTTCTTGCCAGGATCTTCTCGAAATGGCGAATCTGGCAGTAGAGTCATTAACTTTCATGAGTGCTTCTTGGGGGCATGTGAATAAACGATATTGATTTTGATTTTTAATTTTGATATATATACAAAAATCATAAATCTAATTATCATTTGAATTGATACATTATGATTAATAAAGCATGTCGTCCTCCTCTGCTCTAAATTGTTGTGCCCAACAGGGTCTCTAATGTACTGTCATTTATTTCTACCACCTATCTACATTTAGAGAATGCAATAAAGATTTGAATTTGAATTTGAATAAATAATAAATAAAATACCATCGTGTGGAACAGTCAATAGTACGTAGAGATATATGTTACAATTATAAAAAATTAAGGAAAAAATCACAGCACTGACAATTTTTTTAGAACGAATCACGGGAGCGCTTTGCGTGCAGTGTTTCCCGCGCCCGCGTCCCCGCACGCCTTAAATTCAAACCAAATGTGTGTAGTGTATAGCAGCTGTTAGTGTGATTGTTTGATATGATGTAGGACTATTAGCTTCGAGTATTTTGCTCTCTCAAATTTCAACCCGTGCGTCGCCACCACTTCATTAGGCTACGCCGAAAGGATTGTCGGTTCATTAATTATAAGGGTTTTAGAATGTTTATTGATTGAAAAATCGTTTATTATGATTTTTTCTAAGGATTTTGATAAGCTTTTCAAGGGCTTTCGATAATGCTTGAATTCTAAGGTAATTAAAATCTTTGATGTTGTTTTCTTTGAAAATTAACTGCCCGTTGGTTTAATACAGTGTGCGTTCGCCTTCTGTGGTATGGGTATTGGCATCGATTCCCGTTAGAAACACAAGTTTACTCCCCCATGTAAATTTGTGTTTCTGGTTCTGGATCATTCACATCACACACACAAATTACATTGTGTGTGATGTGAATGATATCGGCACCCACGACACAAGTCATCGAACTTAGTGTGTGGGTATGAATACGTTAATTATTATTTATCACGATAAAAATAAAATCTTTAAAAATTTATTCAAAATCGTTAATAATCACCAGATTCACAAAACATCATCTCGAAGAGAAACTGGCAAGAAATTCAATGGCGCTTTGCGTTTACACTCACATCCTCACACAAAGTTCGATGACTTGTGTCGTGGGTGCCGGAAACATTCACATCACACACACAATCACAACCAGAACCAGAAACACAACTTTTCCTTGGGGAGAAAATTCGTGTTCCCGCCGGGAATCTAACCCAATACCCCTGCTTAGATAGCGGACGCTCACCCAACTAAGCCAATGGGTAGTTCATCAACGACTGTATCTAAAATCAAATACCTTTCGTAGATAAACGTGAAAATGTTTCCTCTTCCAAGCCACGCACTATAAATTGTGTCATTGATAAAACTGTTTTTTTAATGGACTACATGCTGATTGCTGTGTAGGCTCTACACTGGGCGGGAGCTAAACTGTCTCAATCGCGCATCACATTTTCATAACAGCTTGCGTAATTGCAGTGCTGTACGCGGCATCCCGTACTGTTTGAAATTCTTGCTGCCTATGGGTCGGCCTCGTGGAGGTAAGGGGCATAGACTTCAGGGTTGAGAGCGTCCGTTTTGTACGATAGTGAAAGTATCATTTTGTTGCTTATATCACACAGATTAAATTTCATTTCAAACGACTTCAAAAAAGGAAGTTCTCAATTCGACTGTGTTTTTTTTTTGTATGTATGTTTTGCGATAAATCGACAATGATGAATCGATTTTGATGATTTTTTTTTTGGTAGAATTTACTTCTGAGGTGATCTCATATAAATGTCATCGAAATCAGTCAAGCCAAAACCGAAATATAAGCGATGAAGTCTGTTTTTAAGCTCTGCTTGTGATACATTTTTTGCTTTGCTTCAATTATATTAGATAGTAAGGCTGTAATTTTGCGAATCTGGCAACAGAGTCATTAACTTTCATGAGTGCCTCTTTGGGGTCCATGTGAATAAAGGCCTTTGAATTTTGAATTTTGAATGGAGTGTTTGTAATATATAAAATCTTTCACACTACTAGATGTATAAATAAACATATTATTATGATATATTTAATTATCATCATCATCACTTTTTATCGTCAACGCAGGTGAAACCGCAGTACCAAGGTAGTATTTTACAGTTTAATGTATAACAGTAATTAAATATTCAGTTCTATGCAAATTACTTAGATAAATACTGATTAACCTATTATTATTTATCTGTGGCAGAGTTATTTCCTCGATATCACATTCAGCTATAGTCGATTAGCAGGGGTGTACGCTGAACCAAATTGTAAACATAAACGCCTAAGGTAAGGGAAGGTAGCCTATCGGTTCTTTATCTTTTGCATTTTGGAGAATGTGCAGAATTGAACTAGTTAATTACCCCATGCCTGTTTTACCATCTAAGAACAAGACAAACGTCATATATTTATGGTTGGCATACCTCCAGTTCACTCGAAGCGTTTTGCTTTTACGTTTATTATCCGTACTGCGAAGGAGTGGAATTCATTGCACGCGTCTTTGTTCCTTGGACGATATAATCTGGGATTCTTTGAAACTTATAATCTGGGGATTTTCAAGTCAAAAATGGATAGGTATCATTTAGGCAATTATACTACATCTTCAACCGTATCATCGCTTTCCAAAGTTTGTCAAATGTTTGCTTTCGAACGCAAAAAAATCGCTTTTACACTGTAATTTGTAAGTAAAGAATGTTTGGTTTTCTTGACCTTTGTTTTTATCCTGGTTAGTCATGGTGGTTGTTCAATCATGAATAGAGAACTACAATAACTTGGATAGATCCTGAAAGCTTGACTTTATTGTTAGTTATAGAAAAGATTCATGATTATGAGGAAGTATTTGAAAGTATTAGAATAGAATAGAAAGAATAGAATTTATTTATATAGTTGAAGATATCCACCACTTGCTTATGGAATGTGCCCGTAACAAAAATCAAAGAGAAACATTAATGCAGACACTTAGTTTAGGTAAAAATGATGTCGGAGTGTTTACTGGATTGTTAGGTGAACCAGCATCTGAGGCAGCATCGCTCCTTATAGATATGGTAAAGCAATCATTAGCATAAGTTTTATGTTCTATAGTTAATTAGTTAATACATTGGTTAAGTTACGATGGGACTGGCTTGCCATGTGGATAAAAGTCCCCAAATAAATATTGATTAAAAAAAAAAAAAAAAAAAAAAATTTATTTATTGTCATACAGAAAAATAACATTTAAGAATGTCATGTAACAGTGCATGGGCTCGTCATACATATTGATATTAAGAGAAAAATTACATACTAAACAATTTTCTAGACATAAACATTTGATAAATAGTACAATTCTTTTATATATATTTTTTTTTTGCGTATTTTATGTTTGTCTCCCTTCAGCCTCTGAACATCACTAAATAATTATACTACATCACTAAGTATTAATGTCTAACAAATCCTTATTAGACATAATGATTCAATTAATATTCAAGATTATACCTAGATAAGAAAATTATAATATGTTAAACTTTTGGAAATAAATCTATATAGAGGCAAAAGAGCCCTGCCACTTCGAATAGTCAGTTAAGTAGCTGGCAAAATAAATAAGGATCACTATTGTTACCAATCTGATATCGCTTTTGCTTCTGCCAGCTATTTCATTGTATCCCTACTTAGTTAAACAATTTAATTTGCATCGTTATCTATCTAGGTCTCGGGTCGTGAACCAAAGTGAAAAACCTTTGTTCTGTTTTTGCGGTATACTTTATAAAGCAGTTTCATGTGTTCGGCAACGTGATTTTGATAACAATGTTTATTTAAAAATATTTTTAATAAAACTACAGATTTTTATTCTTCAAAAAAAAAAAGCTTGCTTGTCGTTTAGACTAGTAGGCAGTCCTAGTGACAGGATTGGTCAGGCTGTATGATGGCATCCGTCAAAGCTTAACGACTGTTGTCTTACGACTAACAATCAGGATCGACACAGCTTAGCGTGCCTTCCAAAGCACGGTGACACTCAGATGAAAATCCCACTAAACGATACATCCAAACACTGGTGTGATTGAACATTGCTTAACTTTGTCAATCAGTTACGATTGACCAGGCGGACGGTGCTACGAGTGTCACATATTATTATGAATAAATAGAAGAAATATAATCTAATGTATACCTATTGACTATTGGACACAAATATAATGATAAATTATCTAAATTTTAACAGAAAGCGAGTGCATGTTTCTCACGTGCACACGTCTTCTCTCGCTTGAGCCCCTCGCATGACTCTCTCAGTCACTTCACTTAAGAATATATAAGAAGGCTATAATTTTTACGTACTGTCACGATATCATAATATGTAATTAAACGTAAGCAAACCTTAAAAAACCAATTTCAACGCTTGTATTTTGGTTTTAACTGGATCGATTTCGATAAAATTTATATGGGACCACCTCTGAAGTATAATCTACCAAAAGAACCAAACAAAAAAAAACATCAAAATCGATTCATAATTGGTAGAGATAACAGCGTAACATACATACAAAAAAAATACAGTCGAATTGAGAACCTCCTTTTTTGAAGTCGGTTCATAAAATGTATAGAATTTATTGCTGATTTCAATGATGTATATAACATTTATACTATTCACATATAGCTAAATTAAGTGAAGTAAGATACAAATTATAAAAAAAAATGTTAAAGATGGTTTAGACGATCTTTAATGTTCATAAATGTTAACTGTATTAAACACTTCAAAAGCTTCGAAATAATAAATGTTATTCATTTCTAGAGAGCAATCATTAATTAAACACAAATTAAATATCCCAAATAAACGATAAATACGGAAGCCTCGGTGCGCCAATCCGACTCGCATTTGACCAATTGCTATTTTTAATATGTACTAACAAAGAGCTTTAAATCATGAATTTTTGTTTAAATTACAGCTGAGAGTCTATATGTGTCAATGTATTGTGACTATGTATGTTTATTTTACACGAGCTAAGGACTAGAGTTTTCTTAAAACTAAACTAAAACTTCCTATAAGATATATAACAAAGACCTAAGTTACCTATAAGACATCGAGCTTATAGGTAACTCAAGTGCTCAAGCCGTGGGCAGCGTTCCTATCATGCTGGCGGCATTGACTCTCTGAATTGCAAAGCTAATACGTTGAGCCAAATAAATGCTAATATTTTGATCACCAGGCGCTCTGATAGATTTTTGAAATTAGAATATGCTCCCGGTCCCGACGGGCCCAGTGTCTCAACACCAAACGGCTCAGATATGTAACCAATGCCGAGGTTTCCATATTGTCGCCGTTTGCGCTGCTCTGAAGAAGTTGCTGCGACGCCAACCCCATTCTGTGTTTTAGGAAATATAGGCAATTGGTCCGTAATTATTTGTAACAAAATATAAAACAGATTTTTTTTTGTGAAATTAAGGTGTAACGAATGTATAAAGTTTGGTGTGTAGATAATCTAACTAGTTTCTAAGACATTAAATACAAACAAAACCTTAATAAAACAAACCTCTGTCAGTTGATAGTATTCCCAAAATGACAATTGCTACGTTGAATGGCAATGCTACGTTTAATGCCTAACCTCTGTGCTAAAAATTTGCCAGCATTTTAGTCTCTTTTTGCTTTCACCAGACACACGCACCTACAACTCTTTTAATATTGTATGACCCCCCGGTCTCCGTGGTCCTTAGGTACCTAATTTCTACCCCAAAAGGCTCAAATACGTAACCATTATCAAGGTTAATATATTTACTCTATATTTCTCTGTATCTCTATATTTGCTGTCTGGAATATTTATACCTAAGAACAGAGCTACAATTATATTAATAAAATGAGGAGAAGCCACGAACATACCTAGTATACGATGAAGAACAAAAAGAAAACATTTGACCCTATTTTGCAAATTCCAATCACTAAAGTAAACACCGCCATCTTGCTCAACTTTTGACAGTTGTCATTATAATATAATCAAAATGGCGTCGCGATAAGACGCCCGTTACAGGCACATAATCCATCAACTGGGCCTTAAAGAATTTCCTGTTTCAATTCATTATAACGGGATGGCGTGTAAAACGCTGCAATTTCTCGGAGATATGACGATAATGGAGGACGGATTAGGGTTCCGTAAAAAACAATTGAAATGGTATAGTCAAAACTTTATCTTTATAGCTGCTATTTTTAAGTTATAGTTTGTAAATTGTGGTTTGAGTCCAATATTTCGACATTTTGCTATAACAAAAACACAAAAAACACACACTCACATGCATAAACGTACACACTTTGCTGCATATATTTTATTATAATAATATAACAGATAATTATATTGTATTTCTTAATTGACCGACCGAGCGCGAAGCGCGAGCGAAACTTGGTTTTGGATCAGCTTGAGAAAATTGCTTTGGTATGTCGGGATGTCCGGATTTCCGGTTGTTCTCCTCTACAGGTCGCATTTCTCAATCGATTCTTGTGAAATTTTGTGAGCAGGTTTGATAGTTATATAGAATTTTTGGTCTATTCAGTTTTTGGATTTTTTTCATTGAGATATGGGGGTTGAAAACATAAAAAACCACACATACCTATATTTCGATAAGACTGAAATATGTTTTAAGTATCTGTAGAGGAGAACTGGACATGCAAAAGCAATTTTGTCCAAGCCGAAACGGACACACTTCGCTCGCGCTTCACGCACGCTTGGTCAGTAAACGCTTTAACACTCACAGCCCCAAATTAAGTTAAGTAACTTGTGTCTGAAAAATTCACACACCCAGAACCAGAAACACAAATTTTTCTTATGTAGATAAGTTGTGTTTCTACCAGCAATCGAACTTGATAACTCTTGATAAGACGGACGCGCACCCAACTAAGCCAGCGAGAAGTTTAAAATCCTTATAAATGTATAATGATTTTGAATAAGGATTTTTAAATTCTTGGTCAATGGTCTATCTTGAAACGACACAAGCAAATCACTCGCCTGATGATAAACCTCACGCATTCCCATTGCAGTTCAGTGTCATCACGGAGTTTTGAACTTTATTTATATAAGTTCAAAGTCCTTTATAATATCAACTTAATAATCTACTGAACCTCGAAACTAAAACTTTTAGACTCTCTTTTTGTTGAAGATTTTTACATCATTCTATGACCTGAACAATAGGACAGAGCAGAATGGACGAAATCGTTATTTTATAAAAACGGGAATTCGAAAATTGGTAATTGTTGTCGCCTTTTGTACCATTTTATTGAAATTCGATTTTTATAGCATCTGAAAAGGATGTTTTTTCTTAATAAAATCGTTCAGTCGTGAGGCGTAATTGGTTGGTAAATTGATATTTTATACTTTTGATCATTATTTGATTATTATTAGGTGTGTAAACTCTTTTCGAGATGGCTGTATTTTTGCAAATCTGGCAGTAGAGTCATTAAATTCCATGAGTGCCTCTTTGGAGCCCATGTGAATAAAAGATTTTGATTTTGCTTTTTTATTTGTATTACATTAGCTCCAAAGACTCAGTAAACATAATATGTACATTATAGATATGTATATTTTATACTATATTAGCTGCGCGCCGCGGTTTTACCCGCGTTAGTTCCTGATTCGCGGGAATTCCGGGATAAAAAGAAGCCTTTATCCTTTTTTAAGCTCAAGTTTATCTCTTTACCAAATTTCATCAAAATCGGGTTTGGCGTGAAAGTGTAACAGACAGAGTTACTTTCGCATTTATAATATTAGAAATATAAAATAAGTTACTAAAATATTAGTAAGGATTTTATATTATTATTACCATACATCATAAAAGTTGTTAATATATATATATATATACACAATTCTTTAACTAAGAGAGCCTTTGAACTTGAGAGCCTGCGTATTCCAGGTCTAGTGTGTTTACCAGTTTCGATCACATCGTCACTCACCATCAGGTGAGATAGTGGTCAAACACTAGCCTGTCACAAATAAAAAAAAAAAAAAAAAACTAATGTTATAACTTTATACGGGACAATATACCGCGCACTTTCCTATTTTGGAGCCCTGATATTTTACTGCAGTTGCGTGCACTATCCATGTTTGCAATTGCGGTCAAATATCTAATATCTTTAAACGAGCAATTCTTGTATAAAATATGTGTAATCAGGATCTCGGAAACGGCTCCAACGATTTTCATGAAAGTTACAGATTAGGGGTTTTTCGGCCCAAGGAATCGATTTATCAACGTTCCAGGTCCAAGAAATGCTCGGTTTCCAAACTGCATTTGAAAAACCGGGTTTAAGAAACTATCAGCGCCATCTATTACGCCTTGACCGATGTAAAAAACTGTTTCTACTCGACACTAGATGGAGCTTTCTGAAGCTACAAATTCAAAAACATTCTACCAAAAACAAAAAACAGAGCAAAGCTCGGTCATCCGGATATTATATATTTAGACGATATGTACTAAATATCGTTTTGTTTGCAAAGATGTATTGAGCGTTATTGAAAATATTCAGTGCAGGAAAACCTTAATAATTCAACCACAAACTGGTACACTCACATGCAAAACACGTTACAGGAGCACAAAGCGACTTTTGTTCCGCAGCTTCACGTCGACAGCGTGATTGACGGCGTCTGTACTCTATTTATTCTATCGTTCATGTCCAGGAATTGTACATTTTGCACAAGTTTTTTCTACTCGGTTGTACAGTTTTGGACCGAATTTTGGCTCAGGTACTATCCTACTAATATTATAAATCCGAAAGTTTGTGTGTAAGTGTGTAAGTTGTTTGTTCCCTCTTCAAGCTTTAACGGCTGAACGGATTTAAATGAAATTTGGAACGTACATAGATTATACCTAGGATTAACACATAGGCTACTTTTTAGCTTGATAATAGCGGGCAAAGCCGCGGGGCACGGCTAGTTTTGAATATTAAAAAAATATCAGAAAAAGAGACGATTCTTGCGTTAATTGATTGACGTGTTAAATAATTATTAACATACGCATATTTTTATTTTTGTAATATTAAGTTTTAGCTGTATTGTTTTACAACATACATTTTAAAGAGCGTAAAAATATTCGCAGTTAAAGTTTAAAGTTAAAGTACCGCAAAAATTAAAATACATGACTATCGTTTTATTAAAAGTTTACTTATTTAAGTATTACTCATAAATTACACTAATTAGTCCGATGATCGATTGTTCGAAATAATAAGGTAATATCTCAGTAAGCCGGAGTCACTAGACAATAGAATTACTGAACCTTTCAGTTCAATATTCAGAACACTATTTTTAGTTCGATGATCGGATTGATCTGACGCCTTCTTCTCTCTATGTCTCCAGACAAATGGAACTATGGATTAAAAAATACGTCTTTACCTTAATGCTGGTAGACAAGTAAGAGGAAGATCTGCTCATCGTGATTATTTTATGCCGATATAACTTTACTTTACCCTGTATTGTAACCCTGTGTTAGCGGGCCATTTCTGCCCTCTCGCTTTCACCCAGCTCAACAGAAAGATCAACGGAATTGAGCAAACTTTTTATTAACCACCGTAACAATCTACTATTCATTTCATCGAACAAAAAGCACAAATAGCTTTTAATAAAGTATGATGCACATGCACTCATCAAGTCAAACATCACCCGCAACTAAAAGTTTAAACGGTACCTTTTCAGCGTTAAATTTCGGCTGAAATTTAACGCTAAAATATCGCACTGAAATTTAGTTTAACTTGTACATTGGAACGTTATATGTACGGTCGCGAACATAAATGCATCCATAATTTAGACACGATTGAGTAGTGCTTACAACTGGCCTTCTTAAATGATTTATGTAAATAATTGTGCCTTAGCATAGTGCGAACCGAGAAGGAATGGAACTCCTTACCTGAGTCGGTGTTTTCTGATGAGTACAATATGAGAGTCTTAAAGTCGCGAGTGAATAGGTATCTTCTAGGCAAGCTTGCTCCATCGTCGACCACATCGTCGCTTACCATCAGGTGTGATAGTGGTCAAAAGTGCCTACCTTGAATAGAAAAAATAGAATACAGAGAATATAAGTAAGTTGTTTAAGGTTTTTTTTAGGCTTTGAACAAGTAATTTATATTTTTTAACTGTAACAGGTAACTGGTATGAACTTTATTTAAGTTTAAATAATAATATTATTTATAACTTAAAACTGCCTACATGCATATAAATTGCAGAACCAAAATTAAAAAAAAAACCAAACGTAAGAAATGCAGTGTGGTCGCTTTTTTTTTAAATATGTTTGAAGACAAAAGCTAATAAACCAAAAAAAATATATCTTACAATGTAGGTTTTTTTTTTATGTTAGATAGGCAAACATTTGTCCACTATCTCACCTGATGGAAAGTGAAGATGCGGCAGAAGATTAAAATTAATTAGTATTACTTGAATTAAGAATACTAGTTGTATTTCGCGGTTACTCTCGTATTGTCTATGTCAATTAATGATGATGATGATAAATTAACGGTGTAATATTGGCGTAATAGATTACGAAATAAACATACAAATTAATCCCAAAGCCAGAAATTGCAATTAAAATGATATAAATAAAAATATAAAGGGGTCTCAGTATGGAGCGAAATATGTAAAACACATTGTTCCTTCACGTGGCATTGCAACGCATGCCATTATATTAGCCATCTAGTTATTAATTCTAAAATATTGCGAATATTTTGAAGACTAGTATAATAAGATAAGAGTAATTTAACATGATTTATTTCTGTACATGACTGTACATTGGTATGTTAAACGTAACTAAGTAAAATAAATGAGGTGCGCTCTCAACATGTTAAAATTTTGTCTGAATTGTTACTGTTGGGGTCATGCAGTTTCATGCAAATTTTAATGGCAATATTGAATAACTATTCTTTATGGTACCTCAAACGATGGTGTGATTGTTAGTGTTATAGGTATATATAGTAAATATATTTAATATTCATAACATAAACGCATTGACACTCACAGCCCCACACTATAAACCATGATATATAGGGTTAGTTTTCAGTGTTTTTCACAATAGACTAACTTTGTCCCTCAGACTGAGGTGGTCTGTCTATCACTTATAGAAAAAATTATGTAAATGTGTTTAATGTTTGAAAATTATTTTTTTTTCTTTATTTATAATTTAATAAACAGGCTTTAGAAGAAAACGAACTAAAAGTTACCATATTGACAGATTAAAGATTCTCCTTAGAATTGCTTTAAAACACCGATGCTTATCACCCGCTGGCTTCTGAAGCAAGAAGAAATTAAATGAAATTGAAAGAACAAGGTAAAAATGTGCAATTGTTTTGGCTAAAGTCTAACGTAGGAATAAAAGGCTACGAGCGTGCTGCTCTGCTGGCTAAAGAAGCTGCCTTAAAATGCTGCCGAAAACAGCAGTTCATTATGATAAGTGCCCCATCTCCTGCATAAAACGCTCCGTAAGAAACAATTCGATACAGAAATGGCAGAAAAGGTATTCTGAAGAATCTACCGCCAGTACAACCAAACTTTGCTTCCCTAATGTTCAAGCTGCCTTCAGAAAAAAAAACAAACTTACCCCACATTTGGTACAGGCTTTCACAGGTTACGGCGGTTTTGCGCAGTGTCTACATAGGTTAAAAATAAATCCTAGCCCCGAGTGTGTCCGAGTCCCTAGTCCTAAAGAGTCTGATCCCACCCACAGAAGAAGACAGCAGTATCCAAGCAATTGTCAATTGTCCTGTTCATATTCTTAAAAGAATTAAAATAGGAGTAAAAAATAAACATAAAATCAGACAACTTAAAAGAATGGCTACAAGAAAGTGATAGCAGAAGTAAATTTTTTTTCGAATTTTGTAAATATGTAACTTTAAAATGTATTAATAGGAATAAGACCAAACGTTCCTGAACAATATAAATGGAAGATGGGTCGACCCTTAGTGTGGGACGCTACTTGTGTCGACACTTTGGCACCGTCTCATCTTCGAACAACATTGCAGCAGGCAAGTGGCGCTGGTACCGCAGCTGAACCTTCGAAACGGCAAAAATACTCAAACCTCGACAGAGGTTAAATATTTTTGCCATTTGGAGTGGGAACGCTGGGTCCATTGGTCTTGAAATTTATAAAAATTCGGCTGGGAGAAAGAGTCGACACGTGACCAAAATGCCGGTTTGTATTTTGCACAGCAATTAAGTCTCGCTGTACAACAAGGTAACGCACCCAGCACTTTGTGCACACTGCCGACCAATGACTTTTTGTATTAGGTAGGTAAGTAGTTTAGTTAAATCTGTATTTTGATTAATCAAGAATAAAATATGATATTAATTAGTAATATAAATGGATAAATGAAATATATACGTAACAGATAATATTATCAAAATATTTACTAAGTTTAGTAGATATTTTATAGTTATAAAACACACAGAACTTACTATAAAAGTAAATCTTGTGTTGTAGGTGTCTGAATAATCTCTAAAATATATTTCAGCTACTATTTTACAAATAACCCTGTATATGTATTAACATAGAGAACCGCTTCAGTTTTGCCAAATAAGTTAAAAACAAGTAAGTATAGGTAGAATGGAATAGTTAGTTACTTCTTAATTGCATTACTGGAGGCACACTGCTGAAAATTTAATTTAAAACAGCTCCACAAAGGCTAATTAACAATGCAAGCCGAGTGTGAAATTGTAATTTGGACAGGCGTTTCTACATGTTATCTTTGAATTTAGAATGAGTGGTAATGTATAGAGGAAAGTTTATATTGTTAATTAAGTTTATATACTTTTTTTATGTATGAATTGTTGTTCCCTGGGGCTTAGCCCGCGTTAATTTTTGAGATATAATCAATATCCACATTCCGTTACAAAATATAAGAGAAAATTATATTATTTTCGTAAACTTTCCGACATTTTTAATAGTTATTCTGCTATTTGGGGCGAAGATAAATCTAACAAATCAAAAATCATTAAAATCGGTCCACCTATTCTCGAGTTATAAGTATTTAACAAACCCGACTTATTTTATATATTATATAGGCAAGCATTTGACTACTATCTCTCCTGGTGGAAAATGACGAAGCGGCTGAAGATGTAACATTCTTGCCCAAAAGATACCTATTTACTATACAGACTAATCAATAGAAACAAAACGCTTACTGGAGACAAAATATTTAGTGGTTAAATGTTTTGAATTGTTAGTATAACCCAAATGATAAAATTGTTACTGTAACCCTAATGATAAAATTTTTACAGTATCCCTAATGATAAAATTGTATAGTATTGTGTTGTCTAGTGAACTTAAAAACGTTTATCTATTTTATATACAAATTACCCGCGGTACAGGCTTGTCTTAGTGCGGGAATCCTGAGTGAGGTTTGATAAATAAATACATTTTGTATTTTTTTTTTGTATTCTGTGTGTCACCAGCCTAGCATATCTAACATCATCAGTTTGTCTTGTAGGTAGATAGTAAAAAGGCATTAATAAATTGATAATTGACGTACTCCATTTATTTAGAAATCTAGATTTTAGTTTAATGCTCCCATTAAGTTATTTTAACCGAAATTCTGTGAACGTGGATCTAAACATTAAAGAACGGAGACCTTAGCCCTATCGGAGATTTCTGCTTTTGGTTCCTAAAGTAATTGTGACGTATTTGATAAATATTTCCGGTACCTACGATACAAGTCTTTGAGCTTATAAGGCTGTGAGTGTTAATAATTTTGTTGCCAATAATATAATCGCTTCTCACAAGAGTATTCTCCGTAAAGCAGAACCCACTCATAAGAAAACCTTTACTCGAATATAGCAATAACTTCTAATTCCCAAGATCGAGCTAACAATTTCAGAGTCATAAAGGCGAGATTCCCTTGCGCATCATCTAATTGTTTCATCAAATTGAACACCTCGGTCTGCGCCGAATTCATGCGAAATACCGCTTTATGGCACATAAGCTTGTCCATTACCCGCATTTTATAGGGTTATGCACTGTAGAGGGTATAATGCAAATTAATGCCCCGTGTGAGACGCTCGCTGTATCTAGGGGTGTCGCTGAGGTGATTTTGGAAAAGGAAAATATGTGTTTATGAATTTTTCAGAAGGTATTTTTGGTTGGAATTTTTTGGTGCTTTTAAATATTATTTGGAAAACAAATATGTTCAGTGCACTAAATGAAGGTTTGATTTCTTTAGTGAATTTAGATAGGAAATAGCGCTTGGATTTGAAGCCGCGGGTTATAGAGAGTCATGTCCTCTCGCTTTAACTTCTGAGCTACTAATTATGTACTTGTCACTTTCTATCAGATGAGATAGTGGTCAAATGCTTGCCTATTCTGCATTACTAGTAAAAATGTAGCGCTAGGGTTTGTTTGACGTCGAAAGTTAATTCATTTTTAAAAAAATGTTGACATGAATATGTTTTGCAATAGAAGTGCATGTAATCTAAATACAAAGATAGATTCAAAATGCTACAATGACCCATTTCATAAGATTCATGCTAATTCATTCGTATTAATTCATTCATATTTATTTATTCATTCATATCCATTCATTCGTATTAATTCATTCATATTTATTTATTCATTCATATCCATTCATTCATATTCATTCATTCATATTCAGTTATTCATAAACATAAACATAAACGCTTTCACACTCACAGCCCCACACTAAGTTCGATGACTTGTGTCGTGGGTGCCGGAAACATTCACATCACACACACAATCACAACCAGAACCAGAAACACAAATTTTCCTTGGGGAGAAAACTTGTGTTCCCGCCGGGAATCGAACCCGATACCCCTGCTTAGAAGGCGAACGCTCACCCAACTAAGCCAACGGGCATTCATATTCATTAACTTATATTCATGGAGTAAAACTCCTTGCCAGAGTCTGCGTTCCCAGATAAGTACAATCTTGGAGTCTTCAAATCGAGAGTGAATAGGTATTTTCCAGACAAGCGTGCTTCATCGTCGAACGCATCATCACTTAACATCAGGTGAGATAGTGGTAAAATTGTTGCCTGACAATAATAAAAAAACAGTATAGAGTTAAAGAACTAAATAAGCCAAGGATTTGAACACGAATTAGGATGTTAGAGCTTTCTGGTATTTCACAAATAACATCCATGGCGTAGCAACCCTATTTAAAGAACGCTAAGCCGACCCCAGTGTATCACTACCCTACTATCCAATTAAGCCTAGACCAGACTATGCTAATACAGCCGCTACTTCTAGTCTGCGTCTGATCTTAGTTCCGATGTTTGTGAAAATTACGGAGTCTGCGTTCCTTTTATCTCTATTTATAGTAAGCTAGGAAAATTGGATGAGTTCTGTTTGTAATTCGTCTGGAAAGAAAATAATGTCTCTATAGCTTTCGTCTATGAAATTATATCTAATGTTATTTATATTTTTAGTGATTAGGCTGAAAGACGGTAACAAGCATCTGAAATCGGAACACAGGGAGTCCTAGTCAATCAAAATCAAAATCGTTTATTCACATGGGCCCCAAAGAGGCACTCGTGAAAGTTAATGACTCTACTGCTAGATTCGCAAAATTACAGCCATCTCGAGAAGAACCTGGCCAAGAAACACGGCGGCGCATTTTTTATTTTTTGGGGTTCCGTACCCAAAGGTTAAAAACGGGACCCTATTACTGAGACTTCCGTGTCCATCCGTCCATCCGTCCGTCTGTCTGTCACCAGACTGTATCGCGAGAACGGTGATAGCTAGACAGTTGAAATTTTCACAGATGATGTATTTCTATTGCCGCTATAACAACAAATACTAAAAATAAAATAAAATAAATATTTAAGGGCTCCCATACAACAAACTTGATTTTTTATAGATAATGGAGATACGGAGATACGGAACCCTTCGTGCGCGAGTCTGACTCGCACTTGGCCGGTTTTTTAATTATTCCTTATAAAGTATGAGGCCAGCACCTAACTAAACAGCAATTCAAGGAGCTTAACTTTTTGTGTAATGGATAGACACTTTTTCACTGTATTACTGTAATAAAGAATGTGTACTTGTGCAATTTTACTTGTTCATACCTGCTATGTATGTAGATATAAGTACCTATATTTCTGTGAATAATCTATTATCTTATCTTAAATCACAAACATTCACTAATTGTTGCCTGCTCTTATTATTACCATATTGTTATTACAAAAAGCAAGCTTGTGCTTTATAAGCCGCAGATCTTAGGTTCAAATCCCGGAAAAAGCACACATTTCTTTCATTTTTTACCGACCTACCGACAAAAAAGGAGGATGTAGGTACTATGTTCGACTGTATGTATTATTTTATGTGTGTACACCGATTTTTCAAAATTATTATTTTTTGTTTGGTAGATTATACTTCAGAGGTAGTCCCGTATACATTTTATCGAAATCGGTCAAGCCAAAACGATAAAAGGTATTTTAAGCTTTGCTTACGTTTAAATTATATCTTTTTGGTTATGGGTGCAATTGTTTGTAATGTAATATACGTTTCCTTCTCATAGGTACGATGTAAGTATTTGAACTCAATGAGGGTCTGTGAGTGTAAATGCGTACGTTTGTTCGTATTTTTTCGGCACACAAATGGTAGCAGATCAGAAATTCATATCCCAATAAGAAGTTTAACTTCAAAAATAATTGGCCACAAATGAAACAAAATATGACCTTTATTGCTGCAAACTTAAGTGTCAGATTTCATCAATTATAAATTATTAGCAACATCTCCTATATACAGTACAACATGTTTTCTCCGGACTTTAAAACGCAAGTTACGACTTGCTACGGAAACTGCCTATGACGTAGACGGTTTGTAGACGGTGCAGCTACGAAAAGCTACAACTCGTTTGATCTTACCATTCGTTTATCAAAACTAAAAATGGACTTTAAAATCAAAACCTAAGAGACGATTTTAAATTGAATTCAGGAAAAGTAAAGTGTCTATGGAATACAATCGAATAGTGACGTCATTGTATCCAACAACAAAGCATTGTATCTATTGAAAAATATTCAAAGGATGTTGAAAATAGCTGTTCTTTGTGAAGATGCTGAAACTTGATCCTTGTAATGAGTAAGCTCTAAGAATCTTGATTTCTGAAGTCGATAAAAATATTTCTTCAGTATTTTATTAAACATACTGTTCACAAAACCTTTTATTTTTAAAAGTTTTTATTTATTTTCATCTGTCCTATAGTCTATCATTAAATCTGAGATTTTGCGCGCCCGCGCCAGCGAGCAGTACAAAGTTCAAAAATGACCCGGCTGGCGTTACCCGGATATAATATAATAAAAGACATACACAGTAACGCTTTCACATTCAAAGGCCCACACTATATTCAATTACTTGTGTCGTGGCTCCGTATTCAATTAATTGTATCGATCGTACACTATATTCAATTAATTGTATCGATCGTATCTACATGAACTACCTACGTAAGGCGGTGAAATAGCTTATTGATAAGGATTATTATTTAATGCCTCAAAAATCTAACACAACAGAAGCCGCTATTTTTTCAGATTTTTTACAGTGAAAAGTATTTTTTTAGAGCTATAAATACATGTTAGATAAATGCTATCCCAGGTTTTTTTTTGTAAAACTCATGAATACCAAAATTTTTGCCATACATTGTATTCACTTTTGTCTAACTGTTTAGTCAGCGTGCGCCGATAAAGCGGCCAGTTAGCAAGTTTTTCTCCCACTTGTCTTACAAAGATTATTATTTTCATACGAATATTGTTATTTTCAACTGAAAACAATTTTTCATCCTAATAAAACATAGCCCATGACACTCAGCGATAGTGTAGCTATCTATTAGTGAAAGAATTTTCTAAACGGATCAGTAGTTACAGAGATTACCTTTTACAAACAAACAAACAAACTTTACCTCTTTATAATATTAGTATAGATTTTCAACTGAAAACAAATTTTTATCCCAATAAAACATAGCCTTTGACACTCAGAGATAGTGTAGCTATCTATTAGTGAAAGATTTTTCTAAATCGGATCATCAGTTTCAGATATAACCTTTGACAAACAAACAAACAAACAAACAAACATTACCTCTTTATAATATTAGTATAGATATAGATTGACAAAGGCTTGATTTAATTTTTTTTAATCAAACATCCGTCAACTTTACTACCCCATTGTATATGCACGTCGTTCAGTATGGGAACATTGCTTTTCGTACCCCTGAGGCTACCCCTTTGGCGGCAGGGTAACTTGTGTAATATATCAACAGAATTTGTTATGTCGACTGTGTTTATGATAAGTTTCCTTTTGGGATGAGATATAAGGAAAACTGGTATTTGATGTTTTACGTTTTAGAGTAAAAGGAATATATTTCTGTAAGCAATCAAAATATAACAATCGGATGCAGTAAAAGTTAAACCCACATTATAATGTTGTATTTGTTGCTTTCATTACTACAGTACTTCCGTTATTCAGATTAAAACCATATTAATAAAAAAACTGGACTATTTTAATTTACATAATTAAACACAAGCAAAGCTTAAAAAACCGACTTCACCGCTTTATCATCGAAACCTTGATCCACCAGCTTTCAAATAAAAAAAGAATCATCAGAATCGGCTCACAACGAAAGAAGTTGTGAGGTTAATTTTGAAGTCGGGTAAACCAGAACATCGTCAAAGTACGCATTATTCGTCACAAAATAGACATTATTGACGATATTTCAAGAACTACTGATCAGATCTTGATCAAATTGAAATGGGACCAATAATTAATTAGAAAGCAACATCTTTCAAACTAAAAAAAAATTTTCGAAATCAGCTCACGTGGAGAGAAGTTATGGTGTAACACACATAAAAAAAAAATAATACAGTCGACTTGAGTACCTCCTCCTTTTTTGGGAAGTCGGTAAAAACTATAATAAGCGGGAGCGTGAAAGTTAAAATAAAACAAAACATCGATCTGCCTTTACGCCATTTGATGAATTTCAAAGGTCCTAAGCAAAGACAAAATGTTCTTTGGTTCTAGGTAACAAGATGTAAATCGTACCCAATATATTTTATAGATACGCTATACGAGACTAAAAAAACTACCACGTTAGAGTAAACATAAAGCATAGAATTGATCTGTCTCTACTATCTTCTATTTATAACAACGGTCGAGAGTAACAAAGAGCAAATCATAGTCGCTATATTTTAGACACGCTATACGAGACCATGTGTTAGAGAAAAGATAAAACAAAGAATCCATATTGTTATGTGTCTACTGTACACCCTTCCATTTATTACAAAGGTCGTAAGTAACAAGATGCAAGTCGTACTCGCTTAATTATAGATAATCTATAGGTATGAGACCATAGGAGTTACAGCTTTAGAGTAAACAGTCACCCACGTCCGTAGGAGGATACCCCTTAAGTCTGACTCCCTACACGTGGTCCCCGGGTGGTGCTAATCAGGTGACATTTGAGAGGTGGTAGAGCATTTTGTGAGTTGCTCGCCTGGCTTGCTACCAAAGTAGCTTACCACCATCAAATTGAAAGTCTGCCGCCAAGCCAAATACGGTGTTCCGGCAGTTATCCTTGAGAGCCTGCGTATTCCAGGTCTAGTGTGTTTACCAGCTTCGATCACATCATCACTTACCATCAGGTGAGATAGTGGTCAAAAACTAGCCTGTCACACAAAAAAAAAAAACATAAGACAAAGAATCTGTGTCGCTACTCTTTTCTTGTTACTTAGGAACTTTGCAATACCAAAGATCCTAAGTAACAAGCTGTATTATAGATACGCTATACGAAACTGTAGGAGCTATAAGGAGCGTTAGAGTTAAAATAAGACAAATGATCCATCTATCATTACCCTATTTGATGTATTACAAAGATTTTAAGTAAAGAGTCAAGCAACTTTTTATAGCCCCACATTGCCAGACTAATTCTAACATTCTAGAACAAGTTTAGGGTCATCAACTGACGGATAAAAGGGACAGATGGGAAGTATGACACCACTATCAAGGGAGTACAAAACTTTCGACATAGCTCATTACGCTTAGACCTTTTTGAACCTACAAAAACCTCTTTTTAACCCCTAACTTTCAGCTCTAAAGCGCGCAACCCTAAGGGTTGTCCCTAGCGAATGACAAAGAGGTTAACTTGCAAACTTGACGCGTCTAGGGGTGAAAAAACGGTCGTGACGTAATTTATGTTTCGCTGGTTTAATATAACAAGGATTGTTATAGTTCTGGAATTGCCGAAAATCAGTAAGATATAGAGGTTAATTAATCATAGTAGTACTAGAAATTAAAAAAAAAAAACAATATTTACTGAACTATAATTTTAACAATATATTTTAAGTAGATGGTGTGTATAGTAGATACTTAATTAGCAATCAATCGCTGAAAAACCCACTGTGATTGGTTTTTTTTTTACTCATTCACACTCACAGCCCCACACTAAGTTCAAAGACTTGTATCGTGGGTGCCGGAAACATTCACATCACATAGATAGATATTATTTGAGTGCACTTAGTTAAAAAGATGTAAACATTTCGATGAAATAAAACTTATAAACTTAAACTTATAAACTTATAAACACACACATTACACCCAGATCCAGAAGCACAAATATCCCTTGGGCAGGAATTAGTGCTCTTGCCGGGAATCGAACCCAGGACCCACGGCGCAGAGGGCGGACACCTGTCCACTACGCCAAACTGGGTCGTTTATTAAACAAGTCTAAACCTTACAATATAAATATCAGACTAATATTATAAATCCAAAGCTTGTGTTCAAGTGTGTGTTAGTATGTTTGTTTTGTCTTCACTCTGTAACGGTTGAACGGATTTGGATGAAATTTGAAACGTACATAGCTTATTCTTTGGATAAACATTTTTAAGATACTTTTGAACTTGATAAGCCTAAAATAAGTTGAAGATGGTTTAGGCGATCTTTTAATTTAATGGCTTCTTTCCAATTTGTCGACGTTGGCTTTTTTCTTAACTAGGTATATATAGAATTTGTTTTTTTTTTTTTTTTTTATTTGTGACAGGCTAGTGTTTGACCACTATCTCACCTGATGGTAAGTGATGATATGATCGAAGCTGGTAAACACACTAGACCTGGAATACGCAGGCTCTCAAGGATAACTGCCGGAACACCGTATTTGACTTGGCGGCAGACTTTCAACTTGATGGTGGTAAGCTACTTTGGTAGCAAGCCAGGCGAGCAACTCACAAAATGCTCTACCACCTCTTAAATGTCACCTGATTACCACCACCATCTCCTCCTACGGACGTGGGTGACTCAGCCCCCAATTGAAAATATTTTACAAGTACGTACAAACAAACGGTAATAGCATTTAGAAACCACTAAGGTTTGTAGGGATAATAAGACGAAAAACTTTTACAAAAACATTCACATCACACACACAATCACAACCAGAACCAGAAACACAAATGTTCCTTGGGAAGAAAACTTGTGTTCCCGCCGGGAATCGAACCCGATACCCTTGCTTAGAAGCCGTACGCCCACCCAACTAAACCAACGCGTAGTTCAATGTGTTGTTGACTCAATTTAAAGTTGTTTAGAACCTCTAGTCATTTAAGTCTCATCGAAAAAGAAAATATAAGAAGCAATCTGTATTTTACACAACAAAACAAATTTGTTTACTTTTTGGCTAAAACAAGTTGTAAATTTTGTTCGTTGAGAAAAAGTAGTGGAAAGTCATACGAAATAACATCACAGAATAAATCACAGTTACTTCTCGCACCTCTGAACACCGACGTGTGTGAAATTAAATCTCAATAGAGAAAGCAATTTCACTGCTGTCCTTAGGGTTGACACACATGACATTATTATAGTGTGTAATAATAATTTGAGTAGTACCTATTTTGTTAAGTTTTTTTTTTCGTCTAAACTATCTTAAACCTTTTTATAACTTAAATAAACATAAACGCTTTCACACTGACAGCCCCACACTAAGTTCGATAACTTGTATCGTGGGTGCCAGAAACATTCACATCACACACACAATCACAACCAGAACCAGAAACACAAATTTTCTATGGGGAGAAAACTTGTGCTCCCGCCGGGAATCGAACCCGATACCCCTGCTAACAGGCAGTTCAAATATTCATGTTGTGAAACTGTTACTTTAAAATAATTATTTGAATAAAAAAATCTCATTAATTTTGTTTGGTAAGTATAAATTTTAAATACCATTGATTTTTATATATTAAAAGCCAATCACATCCCGACGACTGTATCGCGCAAACGATATTTAGACGGAGTTATCACTCGTGTACACCTTTCTATTTGTGACACCTGTCCCCGAGCCAAGATCACTCTCTCTCTCTCTCTCTCTCTCTCGGATTGATGGAGGCGCTTCCGCAGTGAAACATCCACCTTATCCACTTCTTACCTTCGACTTCTCTCCTACGTGTGAACGTCGTCATCGTGAGCACACCATCCGCTCCCGATGACTAACTTCCACAAAATCATGAATCAAACATCAAATGAATCCAACAATTGCGAGTATGACTTGCGTCCAGAGGGATCCTTATAAATGTAAACGTAAACGCTTTCACACTCACAGCCCCACACTAAGTTCGATGATTTGTGTCGTGGGTGCCGGAAACATTCACATCACACATACAATCACTACCAGAACCAGAAACACAAATTTTCCTTGGGGAGAAAACTTGTGTTTCAGTCGGGAATCGAACCCGATACCCCTGCTTAAAAGGCGAACGCCACCCAACTAAGCCAATGAGCAGTTCAAATAAAGTTTTATATGTAGAAGTTTTTTTTCTGTATTTCCATTTTGAACTACTGTTTTTCATATTTTTATCTGTGCAGTTAGTTAGATTTAGATTTTGCCAAATATCATGACTAGGTACGGGACATATCTATTAGGTTTTGATATATTTGCGAGTGCAATAGAATTATTGGCAATAGTATCATTAACTTTCATGAGTGCCTCTTTGGGGCCCATGTGAATAAACGATTTTGATTTTGCCAATATTGGTAATTTCTGCATAAATGGCCGCACTTTGATATTATATTGAGGTAAAAGTATATTTTTTTTAATAGTTTTAAGTTTTTGATATTTCTATCCGTTCCTAAAAAGTTAAAAAAGTACCTTTTGACAGATAGAATGACAAATAAGTAAAAATATAACGGTGTTTAATTTAAGAGGCCGGGGAGTCTGTGAAACGATATAAAGGCTGTCTCTGTTTAACTGGTAAACTATGCCCATGCTTGATGCGATAGCACTACCGACCGAACAAATTATGATAGGTGCCGTAATACCAAAAATTATGAATGAAAATGTAATGTTTAGCCATTGTTTTTTGCATTAATAGTATTTTGAAATGATAATCTATGTTCCTGTTGTAATGACAAAAGAAATGTGTTAGTTTTTAATACAAAACGGATAAGTTAAAGATGCGTCATTTAGGTCGTAATAGTGTGTGAAATTCAATTGGTTTATATTTCGTTTTAGGTAATTATTTTGGAATAAAAACTATCCAGGAACCTAGATTAATACGTTTTTAATCTGAATAACAGCACAGTATGGTGGTAATATGCTTGAATTATAAATAATTTCGGTATTACGATTGTATGAGCAAATCAACCTCCGCAGGCCCCTTAAGGTCGGTACTTTAAATTTACTCAGAGCTAAATGAATTAATATTAAGTCTTACTAGGAAATAATATATCAAAATAAAAACGAGAAAAAGAGTGTAAGGTTATTGCCCCAATGCGGGATCCGAGCGAAACGAGCGTCGAGCGACCAGCAAGGCACCAGAAGCCGCTCATATCGGCCCTCCAACAAACTCTTATGAAAGTCATACTAAAAGTTTCAGCATAATCCTTTTAACATACGTAACAGCTCGTGTGGAACGAGCCTTACCCATTTCGAATTAACAACGCGTTACTGAATCGTAACAGTTAATTCACGTACGCAGGAGGAATGCTCACTGAAATAATTGTGTTCTGGGCAATAAATTAAAATAAAATTTACTATTTCATTTTATGTTACAACAAACATGAAATAAAACAACATGTTGTTCTTATTTGTATTTTTAACACAAATAGAAACCGACTTTAACTTGAGGAGAGACCGAAAAGTTTTCTCTATTAGGCAAAATTGCGCAAGTTCTCAATTTGAGGCAAACTACTAGTGATAAATGACCAAACGTCGTGGAACTATTACTTTTTCAGGCTTATGGCCTAAAAATTGCCTAAAAACTAGTAAGAAGACTCCATAATTAAGTATTATAAAAAGTTACGAGATTTTGAAAATAATTTTTCTTTAGTGTGGTTACAGTTGAAGTTGCGCTCAACGAACATTATACTAATATATATATTACTAATATAATTATTATTTAGTTAAGATCACGCTGCTTTTATCAAGAACGATAACATTATAAAATATTTTTGAAATTAATTTCGAAATGATTTCTGAGAAATAATTCTCAGAAATCTATTCGATACTTAACATTTTACATATGATTAAAAAACAATAGACTTAAAAAAATTGTTTTCCACATCACCGACTTTTAACGAATGATTTTATAACATTAATTTTAACATTTGTTTAAAATGCATGGGAAAATATGTATGTATTTATTTAAAAATTTCATGCACAAATACTATTTACATAGGAAGACTCAGTGCTACAGCATTTTCTATCAGTCGTCCTGCTATTACAATTGATTTATATCGGCGTGCAATAAATAAAGCTAAACACTAAAAAAGAGGTTAGGAAACCTAAAATTAAAAACAAATACATACATAGTTGTGATTCAATTTAGATTCTGGAATGTGAATAATAGTGTGTGTATTGATTTATTTAATCAATTTTCACAAATTGAAGTACAGGGAATGAATGGCCTTATGCCAAATAGCATTCTTTACATCAAGCTATATATTTGATTATTTTATTTATTTTTACTTTATTGCACAACAAAAACCATGTACAATTGGAGGACTTAATGCTAAGAGCATTTTCTACCAGTCATCCAGCAATGGTAGTAACAAAAGTAAAGCGTGCATCAGAACAGTGTATTGACAATAATTTAAACTATAATTGAAATTTATAATATATTATTTATAACATATTATAATATTATATGGCTTATATATATTATATACATATATATATTATCGCTTGTATGATATGAAAACATTTACCGTAAAATGAATCTCCCTAAAAATATGCTCAAATCAGTTACAAAATGGCGGTTTTACGACATAGAACAATGAGATCTTGCGAAGAGCGCTCAAGCAAGCTCAAGAGTGCTCGAAGAGCATGAAAAATCTGCTTTCGAGTGCTTCTGGCTGAGAGACGTCGGGGGCTTAATTTCTCATTTTCACGTATATTATACTAGGTAGATGTTTTAGTAGATATTTTATAGGTTGACTAATAATCAATGTAGGTTTTTAACTCTAGATGATTATTGAACAAGCAAACGTAGACGGAGTGTCGAGTAAGTATATATTGTGATAAGTAATTTTAAGAAATAGCAACCATCCTTACTTCCTTACTATAATTTATGAACATAACATAAAACAAAATAATATAATAATTGTAAATATTAAAAAGATATTGTGTGAATTGTCCAAAATATAACGATAAGTGTCAAGTAAGTAAGAAAAAATTCTGCCATCTGCGAGTTTTTCTGACGTACGCTGCGAAAACCATTTGAGTTACACGTATGTAATGTGTAATGGAAATGTTTATCTTTAATAGTCCTAAAAAAACATGCAACAGTATATATCTATCTTTTATGTGTAAGCCACTCTCGCCAAAATAGTGAACAAATACAATAAAAAATCATAATTTATTTCTATTGCAACGACTGAACGGATTTGGAATGTGCATAGCTTATTCCTATTGGATTAACACATAGGCTTATTTAATTTTAACTTGATCAACGCGAACGAAGCCGCGGCGCACGGCTAGTTGCTTATAAACTTGCTGGCGAAGTTGCCATCTGGTTTTGGAATCTGCTGGATGAGTCTAGCAGAGTCTAGAACCAGATTCGGTGTACTTATCTATCTTCGGTGACAACACAATGGTACCATGATGTGGTCTCCATCATCAGATCAGCTCGGTCTGATGATGGAGACGGAAGATGGCCATAGGAACTTCTGAACTAAACAAGAAAAACACATCGGTTGGTCTCATTTGATTCGTCTTGGCAAGTTCTCTATTTATATAAATAAATTCAAAATTTCAAAATTTTCAAAATCATACTTTTACCATGTTTAACGTATTACTTGGTTTTCCTATTCTCATTACTTTTTCTTTGGTGGATGCATCGGTGAATAGATACTCCCCTTTCACCTAACTCATCTTTGTTCCCGGAACAGTATAATCTGGAAGTTTTCGAGTCTAGAGTGTATTGGTATCTTTGGGTGCATCATCACTATCCATCAGGTTTAATAGCGGCCAAATGGCTTCCTATATAAAAAAAACTCAATAGTAAGTTGAGTTGGGAGCTCAGGTCACGACAAGTAGTAACAAAATCAAAATCCGCCCCTAAAAAAATAAGCCCATGTCTCAAACGCAACTTGTCAAATTACCACGGAACTTCAAAGTGCTATAATTCAACACAGCTTATTGAAAAGGAAAGAAATCCCGGCTCAAAAACAATTTTCGTCTTATTAAAAGGTAAATCAATAATTCTTCCACTGGAGAAATTTTAAAAGGCAAGATTATGGAAATCGAGAATAATGCGATAAATCGAGTGTTTAGACACAGTGCCTGAAAAGCAGTAGGAAATTAAAGAATAGCCATGACATGAAAGATAATAAAATTTTGTGTTGATGTGCCGAAAAATATATCTTCAACTTATTGTTTAATTAAAATTTATCATTAAATTAAAATTAAAAAATTACATAATCAATATTTTTTTATTCATCAAATTTATCAGTCTATTAGATTAAGTTTTGTACATATTTTTATGTAGTTGTTGTTATTTTTGGTTATTTTAAATTTAGTTTATAGTTTAATGTAACATAATTATGATGCAATAAAAGTTTCACATCAAAATTCATTTATTTCACAATAATAAAGACACTTAACGCCTAATATAAACGAATATGGCCGTTGTGACGTAGATCAATAAATGATCATTGAAATGACTAAAAAAAGCGGAAAGAATTTGATGTTTTTTAATTTAAGCCTTGAAAATTACGTAGTAAAACAAATCAAAACCCAGACGGCAATTAAAGCAAAGATCAGATAAGATTATCATGCCAGCATATCGAGCGACTAGATATCAAATAGGGCAAACTCTATAAAATTTTAGCAACCTAGGTAATTTAGACATAATTATTTCAAAGGGCTAGCAGTCAGCTGACTGGCACTTTTCAAGTCGCGAGTAAGGAGTACCTTGTACAAACATGCTCCATCGTCGACCATTGATATATATTAAATGAGGGATAAAAAAAAAGCGTAAAAAAAGTTTAGCTATGTTTGTTTTATGGTCCAACGAATTTTTCGTTTAGATAAAAAACTTTGAATTAATGGTTTTACAATTCGGCAACACAATCCTACTAATATTATAAATCCGAAAGTTTGTGTGTAAGTGTGTAAGTATTTTTGTTCCCTCTTCACGCTTTATCGGCTAAACGGATTTGGATGACATTTGGAATGTACATAGCTTATACCTAGGATTAACACATAGGCTACTTTTTAACTTGATAATAGCGGGCAAAGCCGCGGGGCACGGCTAGTAATGTATATAAAGCATAACTACTTTTAAACACACAGTCCCACACAAAGTCGACTACTTGTGTCGTGTGTGCCGGAAACATTCACACTACACACACAATCGCACCCAAAACCAGTACACGCATTTTCTTTGGGAGTAAAGAGTAGTAGACTTGCGATTCTAAATGGGAATCGAATCCAATATCCGATGTTTACTAAAATTTTTGTAACTTATCCTTCTAGTTAGATACACTGTGGTTAAGGGCAGGTACACGGAAAACGGTTATGGTTTTTTCACCAATTTCACGGTATTTTAGCCTGTGATCGTTTTAATGACGTCTTGTTTCCGCCCTACTTTATGGATCCGCCTTTAACCGGTTTGGGTATCAAATGTCACTGGTAAACCTTTGATGTTGGCGAACGATCAAATATTGTATTACATAGTTAAGTTTGCTTATATAATTAACAGGAATAGCGCATACAATGATTATTTGAAGAATAGTCTCAGGGCAGAATGGAAATTGATTGGGTTATGGGTAAACTTGTCCTATAACTCTAGGATAAATCCCAATTTACCTCGTTTAAGAAGTGTTTTTGTATACGGTTCTTTTTATTAACTTAAGTTTACTTGATCGAGAGTGTTTGGTGAAAAGCATTGCAGCCAATTTTTTTATTTTTCAAATGAATTTTTTGGAATTCTTTTTTTTTTTCGTTTTTCTTTATTGTTTTTTCTAACTTTTTAAATATGTAACTCGCCTAAACAAAACAAATCATTTAGAGAACAATTTTACTAATAAAACTTGTTTGTACTCCAGTCTACCTGAAAGCGTAAATTTTGGCATCACGGAAGGCTTTTCGAGTGCCTCTTTGCCGCTGGCCGCAAAAGGCTATTACAATATCAAAACAATAGTACATATTCAATCACTCCTGAACAAAATCTGTACGCTTACATTTTTGCTAATTGTCATAAATCATGAAAAAGAAAAGAAGTTCCGCATTTCTAATAACAAAACACCATTTCTCTCCAAAACTATATTTTTGACATTGCTAATTCCAGTTCCCATTTAAAACCAAATATCTAAATGGGCATAAAAATGTACCCTCCATTGCGACGGGTAGTCTGTATGATATAAAAAATGAAGGTAAAACCAGAAACGAGAAAAATCTAATGATACCTCTATCTCTATAGTTAGATTAGTAACATCAATAAGACATTTATTTACAGTGAAGTGGACGCTGTCCCAAACCAAAATTTCGAGGCCGACTTCAATTGGCTTTTTAAATCAAATCGGATTATACAATATACAAACCCCTAAAAACACCAAGCCCGCGCCAACAAAAGAATTTCAACAAATACCAATGCTAAGATTGAATTTACAACCCCGATCCCTTAAATGGGTTCCGTATAATAAATTGGGATGATAATTGCCTTTGCCGTATATTCCGCGCGCCGGATAAATGTTATTGAATATGTTGCGGATAAAGCGTGGAATCTGGTGAATGAAGACATGGATATGCTGTAGTTAAACAGTGTTACTATCGTCTCGCCTCACGTTTATTTCACGTTATTTGGTTAATGGCAACATTGGCAACAATTTTTTGAACCATCTTCATTAGCTTGTATTTGTCCATGCTGATATAGTCCTCTTCTAATGCAAGCCTGCTCATTCTTTTCCAATCTGCCTCTACGAAAGTTGTCGCTCCACCTCATTAAGCAAAATATAGACGCTATCAGTTTGAGTGCGCTACTGGTTCACAAATAAAAACATCATTAGAATTTCTATCTGCAGTTGCGGTGTCCCAAAAGCTAGCGACATTATCATGTTGAAAGCAATACTCGGTACTATTTGATCGAAGTAAGCTCCACCCGCCACCAGCTCTTGTCCCGAGACAGCAGGCTGCCATTCTTGAGAGGGGCGAGTAAGAGCAGCAGAGCGAAGGAGTAATGTGAAGAGAGTCTCGAACTGGGTTTGTTCATTGCTGCAGAGTGAGGAAGCGGACCGAAGAGAGGGAGTATACGGAGCGGGGTAGGATACTGTGCAGAGCTAGGCTATGCGCACAGCTAACCAGCTCTGCTTCTCTGCTCCGCGTTAAAATATTATAGGATTTTTTAATTCAGTTTGCAAATCCATGTCCACTGAAGCGGAGTTTAAATTCTATTAGTTAATATTGGCACAGCTCTGCACCTCTCAATTCCGCTACGCTCCAGTAGACGGACAGCCTAAAAAAACTTAAGTTCTCAGCAGAGATCCATAAAATCGTTTTTTGTAGTAACCGTAACACAAACGATGATACGTATAAATGTTATTGAATACAGTATTTTGAAATGCTATAATTGGCCATGGGCATTCCTTTGTTACCTTTTCCATCGGAAATATACGGCTTTGTAATATACGGTTTAATTTAATTTGCTGTATTTGTACTACGTTTGGGTTAAACGCTGTTTATATTGTGATAATGGAATTGTTTTCTTGATATTAACAAAAAGAGACAAAATACCGAATCTCCTCAATAAGTTAGGGTAAGTAATTTTAGTTATTTTTAAATCGCAATTTATTTTGATTATAATATTATATTATTTTTAAGCTGCTCGTTGCCTTAGTTAGGTAGCCTCCAAAGCGTTTCGGGTTTGATTCCCGGCGAGAACAGAAGTTTTTTTTCTCAAAGAAAATTTATGTTTCTGGTAGTGATTGTGTGTGTGATTTGAATGTTTCCGGCACCCACGACACAAGTCATCGAACTTAGTGTGGGGCTGTGAGTGTGAAAGCGTTTATGTTAATTCTTGATTCAGGCCTTGACGTTGTTTGTCTTGAGTTGATAAGCTGCAAGAAAATCCTGTTTAGAAAATAGTTTTTCCACCCACCAGCAAAAATAAAGTAGGTTTAATAATATAATTTTATATAGTCCTCAAGGAGTAGCCACTGCACTTTTCTTGGCAACTTTTTAGTCTCGTAAGTGCAGTGTCGTAAAAATGCTAAATTGCACACAAACAAAGGAGAACAAGGGCTAATCGCCTTTGTGTCTAGAGCAGAGCAGTTTTATAACAATTTCTTGCTAATATTTTAGGAAATGAGGACACATTAAAGTCTCTAAGAGACTTGGTGTGTAGGTACTGCATGGTAGTTATTTATAATTCCTATAGAAAATTGCATTCCACAAACACTTATTTTAAGAAAGGAAGGTTTATAACGCTTAATGTCCTTACACTCATAGCCCACACAAAATCTTGACTCCATTGAATCTTGAAACCTCCACAATTTAACTTTTTTTCTGTGACATCCACTGAAAATCATAGCTACCCCTTCAATTGAAAAATTCAATTAAAAAAAAGTTAATTTAAGCGTTCGTATAGCTTTTATATATTTAAAATTTAAATAATTTAATTATTCATTAAAATTTCTGATTAAAGCACTTAAAGAAGAATATAATGTTATAACCATATATGTGTACTTCTATAGTGATAAAGATTTGTTTTTATTCGTTATAGATAAGCATTTGACCACTATGTTGTCGATGATGGAGCACGCTTGCCTAGAAGGTACCTATTCACTCGCGAATTGAAAACTCCCATATTGTACCTATTAGGAAACGACTCAGTCAAGGTGTACTTAATACTTAAAATAATACGTGACCTTTATTAAAATCTCAAGCATATAGGGAATAATTAATTGAACGATATTGTATGGACGGTGGTGCGATATAAAATGCAAAAAAGTAAGTTTTATTGTAACTTATTTTATGTTTTTTTTATACCTGATAGGCAAGCATTTGTCCACAATCTCACCTGATGGAAAGTGATGATGCTAGGAGACGAAATTGTGAAATGAAATTTTGACAAACCACTGTAGAACTTGATTTAAGCAGCCGGTTGTGAGTGGTCGTGGGTTCAATTCCAACCACGGGTTTGAGTTTTTGGTGAAGGTAACATCGTAATAAAATCCAAAGTAATAAATAGTTTTCAATACTCATTTGGAATCGCTCGTCATTACAAGCTTTTAATTAGTTTCATCGGTCCCGTTGTCTGTCGACCTGTATATCTTGCATGCTAAATTAGACCCACTTCCCGATGTCAGAATATGTATCTTTGTTAACAATACAGTTTTATGGTAACATGGAGCTGGTCTGATGGAGGCGGCATATGGCCATAAGAATTTCTGAACTAAACAAGATAAATACGTCAAGTTTGGGTTCTTTTGATTCGTCTTGACAAGTTCTCTGATTATATAACTTTTTATTTCATTTTCATTTACAACAGGTAATAGCCTGATTTAAAAATGGATTGCACTCCGGGAGTTCCAGCAGAAGTGAAAATATGAACATAGCGGTAAAAACAGCAGGAGCAGGCAGACATTTTCACCGCCTGGTAGAAAGAGAGGGGGATATTACTTCCTCTCCTTCGTCTTAATTCGAATTTTCTGTCTTACGAATTTTCGATCAGGTCACGTGTCCTGACGCGAGTTTAAAATTTTTAACCCTAACAAAAAAATGCACAACGCCTCTAAAGAAGTTTTCACTTCAAAAAGTTTAATTAATTATACTTAATAAAATACTTTTGTATTAATAAGCATAAAAGAAACTAAAACAAAGACTATAGAACGCGTTAATCCATGATTCTATTTAATTGCCTAATTGTCGACGAGACATTCTGTATTTAGGTAAGTGCGTTTCCTTGTCGTCGCGCCCATTGCGTGTTGGCCTTCTGCGTTATTATTCTGTGGAGGGAAAAGGGGGGGATGGTCCAGGGCACAAACTAAATACTTACTCGCGCTTAAATCGAGTCTTATTCTTTGACAGATCTTAAAGCTCAGAGGCTCTGAGTTCCAAGATTTTGATTCTTGTTCTAATCCTAAGCTCATTTAGATCTACGCCTTTTTCATAAATTTTGACCCGACTGGGGCGCGGTGGACTTGTATCTACCCTCAGCGCTGTGGGTCCTGGGTTCGATTTCCGGCAGGAGCACACTTTAATATATAAAAATCAATGCCACTTTTCGTTGTAATTTTATAACTCAAGATAAGGCTCACCTATCCAAACCAAATGTTTAGGCTTTGTTCGGACTATTTAGGAGATGGTTTATGTGAAGTTTGCACAAAATCAGTCGAGCGGTTCTTCATTTATCGCACCCGGGCGAAGCCGGGGCGGATCGCTAGTATATAATATAATATCCATTTTAATTGTATATAAGATAATTATTAAATAATTATACATAGTTAAAATAATGAGTCTCAATGACAACATCCACAGTCCACGAAAATGGTGCTATATAACTAACGAAGAAAATGTATGACATAAACATAAACGTATAAACACTTTCACACTCACAACCCCACACTAAATTCGAAATTTCCTTGAATTTTCCTTGGGGAGAAAACTTGTGTTCCCGCTGGGAATCGAACCCTATACCCCTGCTTAGAAGGCGAACGCCACCCAACTAAGCCAACGGGCAGTTCATGACATTAGCTAACATAATGTGCATTAAAAGCAATGCACTATATAAGCTTTTCACTTGTACCACTACCTTAGTATATTATTATCAAACCATGTTACCCTGGCTCAAACTCCTTTAAAACTTTAATAGTTTTCGTTACAAAAAGTTCCCTAGCATTAAAGAACTTTAAAACTTTGAACTGGTTGCGTCAGGTAGCTTGCGAATGTTTCAAATTTAAGAAAAATCTAACGGTTTTCCAAACAGTCCCTAACTACAGTAGTACTAAGAGATTTTTCGTTTTTGACTTTTTTACCTTTTTGATGAAGATTTTACGCCTATTTTGTTGTTCGAAACCATAATGGTTAGTCGAACAAAAATCAGAATACTTTGAATGCAGTTGCCAATATATCGATCAAAAATCATAAAATATGTATGAAAAAAAAAAAATTTTTTTTTGTCCCTACCACAAGCCGTGATTATATATAATTAAAACCATAATTAAAACACAAGCATAACTTAAAAAACCGACTTAACTGCTTATATTTTGGTTTTGGCTTGATCGATTGCGGTAACATTTATATGGGACCACCTCTGAAGTATAATCAAGTAAACAAGTATAATCCAAAAATAAAATATTCATAATTGGCGGAGATATCGCGTAACATTCATACAAAATGGAATAAATATATACGATCGAATCAAGAACCTTTCTTCTTTGAAGTCCGTTAAAAATATAATTTTTATGTAGTTAGAAGAATAAAATTATCTCGCTTATACCAAATTGAGTTTAGTGAGCAACTACCAAATTATGACCTGCCCATTGGTTTAGTAAGGTATCGGCTTCGATTCACAGTGAGAACACAAGTTTTCTCTCCTTGTGTTTCTGGGTGTGATTGTGTGTGTGATGTGAATGTCGCCGGTACCCACGGCACAATCAATTGAACTTAGTGACAGTGTGAAAGCGTTTATGTTTGAATGTCAGTGTGAAAACGTTTATCTAATATATAAAATTCTCGTGTCACAGTTTTCGTTGCCATACTCCTCCGAAACGGCTTGACCGATTTTGATGAAATTTTTTGTGCTTATCCGGTATCTATGAGAATCGGCCAACATCTATTTTTCATCATCATCATCATCATCACTTTTCATCATTATCAACGCGGGTGAAACCGCGGGGCGCAGCTAGTGTTTACATAAATTTTACTGATTCTACCAGAAGTAGGACGGGGATATTCTTTATCCTTATCTACCCTACCTGGCTTGGTTAAATAGCAACACCCAAGTAGCCATGTAAGTACTTACTTGTCCAAGAATGTAAGAAAATTTAATTTTTAAAGTGAAAACTAACGAATTCCAAACAAAGACAAACAATCAAGATGATCGACAGAGATAATTTAACGTCGGAAAAATAAATAAAATCAATATAAATAAATCAACGTCGGAAAAACGATTGAAAGAAATATAATTGTTCAAAATCATATCAAAATCGTTTATTCACGTGGGCCCAAAAGAGGCACTCATGAAAGTTAATGACTCTGCTGCCAGATGTTTAGAGTAAGTAAAAACAGGGTGTATCGTAAAGACACGATAGAAGTTACCCATTTAATTACAGGAAAACATTTTAAGTATAAACCACAGTTTACCACTTTTTACTACACAAAAAGGTGGAGGATCGTCACTTTCCATCAGGTGAGATAGTGGTCAAATGCTTGCCTATTCTGCATAAAAAAACAGAATCTTAAAATCTTCATATGAAATTTCATTCCAAAAATAAATAAAAATAATTCCTTTGGATAAACGCAAGGTGAATATATAATTACATAATTACACATAAATTACATAATTACAAATAAAAATAAACATAATTAATATCTTGCGTAGTCAGGTATAAAGAAAAAAATACATAATTATGACCGAGTAGGTATGTATTTTTTTCCCATAAGCCAGCATAATGCCAGCATGCTACTCAAAAAACTTTGCAGCCAAAAATAGCGGTTGCAAGTCAAAGTAAACCAAGATTTTGATCACAACTAAAACATAAAAACTCTTTTCGTAAAATAAATAAGGAACTTGGACGAAGGAAATGTAAGGTAAACTTCATATTTTGAAGTTTTTTCTGCATGTTTTAGTAGAGATGGGACGAATGGTTTTGTTCCGGAGCCGCAGAAAACAGGTCTAAAACTAATTTATAGTGTACAAAAAAAGTATCAAGAACGTTTATTCACATGGTCACCAAAGAGGCACTCATAAAAGTTAATAACTCTAGAATCTGAAACTAGTGTCAGATTCGCAAAATTACAGCCATTTCGAGAAAACAAGAGCAAACAATGCGCGTTGACATAGTTGGGTGCGTGTTCGCCTTCTGAGCATGGTTATCGGGTTTGATTCCCAGCGCAAACACAAGATTTCTACCGTAGGAAAATTTGTATTTGGTTTTGGTTGTGATTTTATGTGTGATGTGAATGTTTACGACACTAGCACCTAAAAATGTACACAATTAAAAACATAAAATAAAAACCTAAAAAAACATATTTTATGAAATAATATGGTGTACCTACATGATAAATTAACCCATAGGCTCCTGAACTAGGATCTAGCACTGTATTTCAGATTCCAATGGCTTCTCCCACCAATAATACTGCGGAATATGTCGTACGTAATGGTAATACAGTAACAGAATCCATTTTATTTTTTGTATTTTGCGTGCGTGTGTGTGTGTGCGTGCGCGAGTCTGTGTGTGTGTGTGTGTGTGAGTTATACAAGTAAAAATTATTGTTTTATTCTATTCACCTATGATTCCCACGCAGAGTATCAATTCCCTAAAGTACATTTAAAATAAGCACTGCATTCGATAATTGGTGTCGTGGGTGCCGGAAACATTCACATCACACACTCAACCACAACCAGAACCAGAAACACAAATGTTCCTTGGGAAGAAAACTTGTGTTCCTGACGGGAATCGAACCCGATACCCCTGCTTAGAAGGCGATCGCACACCCAACTAAGCTATCGGGCAGTTCAAACATTAAGAAAACCTGTCGATACTTACATTTCAAAGATCATAAAAGATTATGCCGTTTATATGTTTTATGTTTTAAAGACAAACATTTGACCACTATATCACCTGATGGAAAGTGATGATGCGGCCAAAGATGTGACATGTTTGTCTAGAAGATACCTTTTCACTCTTGACTTGAAGACTTTCACGTTATACCCCTCGGGAAACAAAGACGCAGGTAATGATTTTCACTCCTTCGCTGTACGGATGATGATGATGTACGTAGAAGCAAAACGCTTCGCAGCAGGTATGTCAACCATAAGCGGATGACATTTTAGCCGGATATTCCCATCCCTTTTTCCTGTAAACCACTCTAAGCCGTTCCGAGAAAATTAATGTTTGTCATCATAAATTAAAATCTTGGTATATGCTTATAAATCTGGTACATTCCGATAGCAGTTTAAGAGCCCAAAGATTGTTTACCATTCGAGATTGGTTCTTGGTATCATATCCGCTTAAATCTTTTTTGTGAGAAATAGGAAAAAGTATTATGCGTCCTTGCTTCCGATACGTATACAAAAATAAATAAAAATGGATGATGTAAAAGATCGTACTTTAAGCTATCTTCTTACCGGATTTCATCGAAATAGTTCAAGTGGTTTGGATATAATGAAGTGACAAACAAAAAAATATATTTAAAAAAAACTACGCTTTCACACTCACAGCCCCACACTAAGTTCAATGACTTGTTCCGTGGGTGCCGAAATCATTCACATTACACACACACACACACGCATTCTCTTAAAATGAAAGGTAAACAAAATTTTATGTCATTCTTAAAAAAAAAACTTGTTTTTGTATCTTATTATTTTGATATGTTAATTATGTTTCCGGAGGTGGGCGTTACCATCTGCGACACAGTTTGATACTTCTGCAGGTGGCATCGTACTCTGTATTATTCTTGTTTTAATGTGTTTATTGTACATAATAAAGACTTATTACTATTACAACCAGAAACAAACAGAGATACTGAGAGGATTTCAAGTAATATGTAAGATGTGATATGGATAACCCATCGAGCTAGAAGACAACTATAGTTTTTAATTACTATAGCTGCCAAATCATTACTATGTCTGCCTTTTGATTCTAGTACCGTATGTGTATGTATGTGTATTATTGTATTATGTTCCTTTTTTGGTCCCAGTGTGGCTTAAAAAAATATTCTCCAGGCCTTGCAAATGCATACATAACATGTTTTGTAATTTATCTGTTTAAGTTTTTGATACATAACTTAATAATTTATTTGTTCCCTTTCTGTGTCCACGTTAATTTTAGGGGCTGAGTCACCCACGTCCGTAGGAGGATACCCCTTAAGTCTGACTCCCTACGCGTGGTCCCCGGGTGGTGCTAATCAGGTGACATTTGAGAGGTGGTAGAGCATTTTGTGAGTTGCTCGCCTGGCTTGCTACCAAAGTAGCTTACCACCATCAAGTTGAAAGTCTGCCGCCAAGCCAAATACGGTGTTCCGGCAGTTATCCTTGAGAGCCTGCGTATTCCAGGTCTAGTGTGTTTACCAGCTTCGATCACATCGTCACTTACCATCAGGTGAGATAGTGGTCAAACACTAGCCTGTCACAAATAAAAAAAATAAAAATAAAAACCGATTGTAACTTGTGTGTTGATTTATATCAATTCCACGGGTGCCAAAGGTAAGATATATTTTATAAAAAAACAAAATGGCATCCGTTGTGTTCTATAAATAGTGACAAAAAATGAAATTGAGAGGTGGTAGAGCATTTTGTGAGTTGCTCGCCTGGCTTGCTACCAAAGTAGCTTACCACCATCAAGTTGAAAGTCTGCCGCCAAGCCAAATACGGTGTTCCGGCAGTTATCCTTGAGAGCCTGCGTATTCCAGGTCTAGTGTGTTTACCAGCTTCGATCACATCGTCACTTACCATCAGGTGAGATAGTGGTCAAACACTAGCCTGTCACAAATAAATAAAAAAAAAAAAAATTAGACAAATACCCTAGTCTTGGGTTTAAAAAAAAAGTATAATAAAAAGAACCGACTTTAATCGCAAACATCTCCCAAAATTGATTTTATTTATAAATATAGCATTAGCCATGCTATGCAGAACTATAGTGATAAATTTAGAAAGGAAATTTTTTCGATTGAGGTGGGATTTGAACCCGCGGCCTTAGGGTGTTATGCCCTATTGCTCTAACCGCTAAGCTACTCAAGCCCTGCCTGAAGCGACGAAATTAACCTTTCCTTATTATTAACGTCTTACGGAGACGTGTGACGTCATCTCCCAAAATCTTCAACAGATCTTGTTCAAGTTATAATGAGACAACCTAAGAAGTATAGGAAACCTTTTAAACAAAAAATAAATTTCCCAAATTGGCAAAGACGTCCCCGAGTAATCGGGAAACAAACATAAAAAAATCTAAAGAATTGATAACCTCCTCCTTATTTTGAAGTCAGTTAAAATACTGTGAGAACCTATATAGCTGATCTTATACCTATAGGTAACCAATTCCTTTCGCTTGCAAAACACCTACACATTCCGCTATGCCCAAGCAGGGTAAAATGAAATCCTACAATCATATTACAAATAATTGAAACAGTAAGGACATTATGTATATTGGTAGTCAAGGCTTACTTGATTAGACATGCTTGGCAGAACTAAAGTAGTAAGTTTTAGAAAGGAATAATATCATACGTCCCCGTAAGAGACTTGATATACATTCTTAATACTAGATATAAGCATACAATTATAGTGCGCGCATTTAGATTAAGCAAAACGAATAAATCTTTTATGGCAAATGGGGTTAGATTTTACAATAGAATTCCTAAAATCGTAACTGAATTACCACTGGGAAAGTTCAAATCTGTAATAAAACGGGCATTAATTAAGAAAGCTTATTATAAGACCACAGACTATATTAATGACAAGGATGCATGGAGGCAAACTGCACAGACTCTTTCTAGCGATTATCATAAAAACACCTAGGTTAAGAAAATTATGTATTAGAAATTAAGAGTTTAAAAAAAAAAATGAATGAAAAAAAAATGCGCCGCTGAGTTTCTTGCCAGGTTCTTCTCGAGATGGCTGTAATTTTGCGAATCTGGCAATAGATTCATTAACTTTCATGAGTGCCTCTTTGGGGCCCATATGAATAAACGATTTTGATTTTGATTTTGATATACTAATGGCCCGAGGCGCGCGTTCATAGCTCTTTGTATATTTTGTTACACTAAAGCCTATACAAAAAGTCGGAAGCACGAGGGGAAGCGTCGTCGGCCGCGCGCCTCGGCTGCTTTGTTTATCAAATCTCTTAGACGCTAATAATATGGAAAAGGTAATTACGTTGCATGAAACAGGAATTGAGTAGCTCAGTGGTTAGATAAATAGAGCAAGAGACTTTAAAGGCTGCGGGTTCCATAACAATCTCAAACGATATTTTTCGTCTCTAAAAATGTCTATTTTACCGCCTGATTGTCAGTCATTCTACCTAGGCAAAGGTGAAGAAGGTTAAATGAACTGGGTTCCTATGTACGCAAAAAAAATGGCAATCACTTGATATATGGATGACCGGATTGATAGGATGGTAGGAAGATAGGCTAGGCGACTCGGGACGCACCTAACTTTTTCAGCCCACTTAGCCAGTCCTATGTGATTAAGCCTTTATGAAAAGGGCACATTGCTTCTCAAGCGAAACTTTGTCATTCAATGTTCCGGGTAGCACTGCAGATGTATACTGGCAGCCGTGTCACTTACTATCGGTCGGGCGTTTAGCTTGTCTCTTTTCTTACTATTATATAACAAGGGCCCTTACTGTTCGTATGCTTTATCGTCATCAAGTCGAATAAACTTTTCAAAGGTGATTTATAGGGTCTCCAAGTTTCACATCAAAAAGGCTTGGGAATTTAACAAATGAAGGCTTTTCTTTCTGAAAGATGTTAGGAAAGTTGGAAAGAAAAAAAAACAGAAATAAACATTCTTTGAAGTTAGGATTTTTAGAAATCGAGTCACGTGTACTTGCACGTGTATTATTTCGCTGAAGATATAAAGCCGCAATAATAAGTAATATAGCATTAACAAACTAATATAATCTAACAAACAAATATTTAAAGAAATCAACTATAATTATATATACCTAGTCACGCAGCTATAATTCTTACAATAATCAACGATTATTTATAAAATTGAAACATCGTCTAGGTAAATAAAAAATATGTGTTTCCTTTTAACCGTCGTCGGACAACGAAACGTATCGATTTACGGTAGATACCATATAGTTGGCCATCCTTATTTAAGAACGTATACGATTTTTTTTTAATTTTCTGCCTGCCATGAATTTGTCAATAGGAAATTGAACTCTAATTCTAATATAATTGTAATTCAGAGTGGGTCGATAAGTCGTGCACTGACTATTGAACAGTCTATTAGTTCTTCCTTATATTAAAACTAGCTTTTGCCCGCGGCTTCGCTCGCGTTAATAAGTATTATTTTAAAATTTACAAAGTTTCATACAAACTTTCATCCCCTATTTTCTCCCCTTGGGGGTAGAATTAATCAAAATCCTTTCTTAGCGAATGCCTACGTCATAACATCTACCTGCATGCCAAATTTCAGCCCGATCCGTCCCGTGGTTTGGGCTGTGCGTTGATAGATCACTATGTCAGTCAGTCAGTCCCTCACCCTTGAGTTATACTAGCCGTGCCCCGCGGCTTGAGTTATTTAAATATAAAGTAGCCTATGTGTTATTTCAGAACCCAAACTATTTATGTTCTACATTTCATCAAAATCAGTTTATTCGTTACTGTGATACGTGGTGATATTCACACACACACAAACTTTCACATTATTATAATATTAAGAAGGATGTTTTTTTACGCTTACATTTTACTATGAACTCGTGCATTTTACACCATAAATCTTTTGAAGTCTCTAAGGATATTTTCTACAATTTTCAAACAATATTCTCCATCAAAATAGAAAATAAACCTACGGTATATTCTCTCATCGCCTGCATCTATTTCCGTTTGAGTACTGCAAACATTCAAATTCAAAAACTACCAGAACTCAAATTTACTTGAATTTCGATCACTAACAAATACAGAATCTAATTGAAATCCTCACTTCCGGTCTTATGGACCGTTATGCCTTGCCATCCAATTATTTTTTATGGTCAGGTGGGACAAAATGGCTTGCAGATAAAACGACTACAGTCGAGGACGGAATAAGTAGAGGGGGAATTTCTTGGATGAACTAGTATAGAATAAGTTGAAGGACTTATTAAACTCATACCTAAATTTAAAGTTTCCCACACTTTGCCGGACATTAAAGATAGCTGAAACTTATTTTGTCTATAAATCTTTATTTATTTTGTTTTATGCGTTCATTGGAGGCTTTGTGTTTTTTTTAAGTGAAAACTTCTTTAGCGGCGTTGTGCACTTTTTTGGGATGGGTAAAAAATGTTAAACTCGCGTCATGACACGTGACCTGGTCGAAAATTCGTAAGACGAAGGAGAGGAAGTAATATCCGCCTCTCTTTCTACCCCGCGGCGAAAAATGTTCAAGTTTTGCCGGCACTCTCGGAGTGCAACCCGATATTTTTTTTGTATTTATTTTTCTTTTAATACGTTTTTATAGCATGTTTTTTAAATTTTCTAAATGATCCATTAAATAATCTGAGTATAACATTTGTATACATTAATTACGATGATATTAACAATAGTGATGTTTTACCTGCAATTAAAACATTTATTAAACATACTTACCTGATTCGAAACCCAATTATACATGAGAGTAGCGTACTTGACTTCCTCCGAAATTGCCGTGCTGCGATTGGTCCGCCCGATCCGTTCGTCCATTCACCGTCGACTCCGCCCTTTCCGTTTCCCGTCAACGTCACCCGTCACCCCAGGTGGTGCGCTGAGCGCGATATAGCTTCATTGGATTTCTCATGTTATGACACCAGGCAGAATTAGAAACTATTGGGTTTCGAATCAGGTAAGTATGTTTAATAAATGTTTTAATTGCAGGTAAAACATCACTATTAAACTACTGTACCGTGATTCGAAACCCAATTATACATGAGAGACGTGTTTGTTTTCGCCTGGTGGTGACGGCGACGCCAATGTGATCTGTATATAATTTTTGTCATACTAAGAGAAGTTATAACTTTTGGTATCAAGAACAAATGATACAATATGCCCAGAACACTACATTTCTATTAATAATGAGTAGGTATTTCTATATGTGCTCATCATAATTATCTTAATATCGTAATGGTTTTAGTAAATTCCACTGATTAAAATAGCTTTAATATATATTTATTTTAGTTCGAGGTTCATTCTAGGCTTCAAGTGAATTTGGTGACAAATTAGAGGGTGCGATTTCTCACGTTGTGTACTATAATATCCCAGTTTCCTTGAGCCAATATATAGTCAAGAGGATGATTTATTTACGCACTTCATGATGCTACTGAGACAACAGTCATTCTATGTATACAATACAATACAGTCTGCGGTCATGGTATGTGTTGTAAAACTATATGTATGGTTTTATTTGTAAACGTAGGTGGGCCAAATAACAATATCGATTTGATTAGGCAGTTCATTACTATACTGACACAATTATTTCACGAGTGTATGCTAGTCTAGCATACTTTATTGCGATAATTTATGTTGCCGATTGTTGGCATAGCATCAAACTTAAACATATCGCAAACCAATCGCAACATAATCATGTTTGTTGCACAATATCCCACTGAAGTAGTAATGCCAACGCGCCACGACAATACTCCAGCCAACAAGGGAAGGTAAGGTTACTCCATCACAAATTAAAATAAGAAGGTGATAAATTTGTGAAATAAAAAATATACATAGTTCATAGGTATCTCGAATCTTCCAGTACATTTCTCTACAAAAATTTGAAGGTCTCTGATTGCGAGTGATCAGAGAATCCAGTACTCTGGTTCAAGAGAGATCAAGTTAAACATTCATCATTGCTATTACCGAAGTTAGCCTGCAGTTACAATTATGCGCCACGGACGTCCTAAAAAGACATATTCGGCATGTGCTTTCTGACGTGACAAATGGTCTGCATCTATATTGTAATAAATAGACCTAATGACGTTTTCGTCATGAACTATCACGAGAATCACGGTCGGTTTTCATAATGCTGTGTTGAAGTTGCAAAGTATATTCTGCTCGTATATTTGTCCATTTCAATAGGTTTTGTAATTCTCTTGTTATCGTAGTATACTTCTGATTTGCCGAAACAGCTCGGGCTTAGAACTTCATTCAAGTATTTGCTTGCACATGTAAGGCTTTATAGTCCAGTAATGCTCTTAGAAAACAGCGTTTTCCTAAGATTAAATAGCACACGAACCTTGTCCACCTTTTGATATCATAATCGATTGCCAGGGCTAAACCACGAGTCCATATGGGGTAGGGTTCCGTTTTCAACCGAGTTGCCGTCAAGGTTATGAGTATAGTGACCGGTTAATGTGATTTTTCAACTGAGTTAGGAGGGCCTGTGAAGTTATTCACCATTCTTGTATGTCATAAAACGACAGTGGTAAAGTTATGTTGGATGTCATTAGACGGTCTCCAAAAACCTTGACATTAAAAGCCAAGCGACAAGCAAGAAAGCTGTGTCGATTTTGGTCCAACCTTGTCTGTAATTGCTTCTAAAGTTTTATCAAATTTCTTTGTTTCGCCTTATATTCCAATTTATACATTTTTGTTCGTTTACCTCTCAAAGAGTTTGAGAGCAGGCTCAGGTCAAATGTTTTGTGACGTACCTTTTGCAGTGCTAGTGGGTTCTGTTAAACAATGTGTCGCAGTAATTGAACTCAAGGGAACCTTGATGGCTCAATGTAAATCGCAGATGCTAATACTTGTTAATGCTATAGAAAACTTGAAGTCTTATAGTTCCGTTGCCTTTCGGTCATAATGAAATTGATGACATTGATGGTGCGGACTGGCTAGAAATATGATGTAACATGATTTTGCATAATCATCTCCGTGTGCTTTTCCCAGCAAGTGGAGTCAAGCGTAGAATTATCCCAAGAAACTTTCGACTTTCCTGCCAAGTGATTGGAGTGGAGTGTACTTATTTTGCAGTTGCTCAACAAGTGTAATCGTGGCTTTTAATTCACGATTTCATTCACACGGGCCGATTAGTATTATTAAGTTAGTGCTTTATGCGTCAGATTCGCAAGCTTACAGCCATATCGATAGGAAGAGTAGTATGCAATAGCCAGTAGATATAATACATAAGGCAGACGAACTCTAAACATTCTCCAATGAGTAGTTAATTGCCAGATTCGCAAATTGACAACCATCTCGATGATAAAAATAGTACGAGAGACAATTATGAAAGTTTAGAATAGCGAAGCTCCGAGAATTTTGCAATCAGTATTTTGGTTCAACGTAAAATGTTCCATCAATAACCGTGAATAATTAATCTCGATAGTAAGAACTGTATACCGGAGACCAGTTCATGTGTAAAATGTAGGGCGGGCCCCGAGCATTCTCTAATCAGTATTGTGGTTCAGCGTGAAACGATCCGTCAATAAACGTCAATGATTAATCTCGATAGCAAGAGCTGTATACGAAAGACTTTATGTTTAGAATGTAGGGCGGTGCCCGGGCAATCTCCAATTAGTGTTTTTATACAGAATGCAACGTTCAGTCAATAAATATGAATAATTCGTCTCAATAGTAAGAACGTCTTCGTCATGTACATGAGACAGTTATACAGTTTTAGAATGTAGGATGGAGCCCCAAGCATTCTCCGATCAGCTATTAGTTCAGCATAGCGTCTTTAGTCAGCAAATGTGAATATTTTTTCTCGATGTAGTTAGAACTGCATACGAGAGCCAGTTATGAATATTTAGAATGAAGGGCGGAGCCCCAAGCATTCTCATCATAGTATTTTGTTCTGCGTCCATCCATTTTCAGTCCGTCTTCTCTTTGCGTCCATCCATCTCAGTCCATCATCTCTTTGCGTCCATTCATCTTCGATCCGACTTCTCTCTGCGTTGATATCCTCAGTGCCAAGGGTCGTGACCACCTCCGCGGATCACTGTCTCTGACAATGTTGTGCCACTTGTTCATATTCTCAGATGCGTGTATATCATTTTGCACTTTGTTGTCGAGTGTGGTGCGGATTTGATAGGACCAGCCCATCTGGCATCGGCTTCAGTCCATAAATGTGAATAATTCCTTTTGATTGTAACAACTGTACACGAGCGACCCGTTATGAATGTTCAGAATGTAGGGCGGAGCCCCGAGCATTCTTTAGTCAGAATATTAGTTCAGCATAAAATATCCATTAATGTAAATAATTCCTTTTGATAGTAACAGCTGTACACGAGAGACAGTTATGAATGTAGGGCGTAGCCCCGAGCATTCTTTAGTCAGAATATTTGTTCAGCATGAAATCTTCAGACATTCAATTTGAATACTTCCCTCTCCTATCCCGATGGGAGTAGGGGGAATTGCGCCTTTTGTAGGGCTTGTACATAGTTTTCTTTGTTGATTACTTCCTCATCCTTAATATAAGATACAGTTTACAAATTACAGTTATAAGTTAGTTATTATGTTGGTTGTTAACCGTAAAAGACTAGAAGCGTTTCGAGTTTCGAGAAATACTTTCCATTCGGCCATAAAGAGGGTAGTAACACGCCTAGCTTTTTAAGCCAATGGTTACACTTTCAATTATTTTCGAATATGTTCGTCGATATTAAATACTGGCTTTATATTTATATATATCTTACCTTGCTAGTATTCGTATTTACAAAAAAAAAAAAAAAAAAAAAAAAAAAAAAAACGTTGCGCTCGATGTTCTCTGTGGAACGAATATTATAAACTGGAAGGAAAATAAAAAGTTTCTGTGTAAAGTAGCGCGCTACTCAAACCAGGTTAGGTGTGGAGCGTGAGGCTGCATGTTGTAGTTTTTACAGAAAAAACTAAATTATTGCTCGTGAGGTTCGGTAATAATTAAGTGAAGCTGCCCTCTTCTTCCGTATATTACCATAATGTTTGGATCCCGAGGGGTAAGAAGGATGATTCACTTGTGGTAACTTTAATTGTTACCGTTCAACCGGGATTTGTTTTCCGCTATTTGTAAAATAATTAAAATAACTCACTTTTTATGTTCCTCATTCCTGTGTTTTGTATTGTATCCTTATTTGTCACTGGTAATCTGCAAATTAGTTATTTGCTAATGCTTTATAAAGAATCAGTACTAGATTCAATGCGCAAACGTCTCGTTCCTGCAATCCAACGTTGGGGCTAGACCTGTATTATTATCCATTTTAAATATCTAAAACGAACGAACGGTAACACCGTTAAAAAGAAATTTATTAGATATTAATAATTCTTACTTATAATATAACATTTACCAATAAGTAGGTACAATTTGTATACACAATGTTATAGAATTCGTTATGAGCTTCAGCTTACCCGTTATTGAAATATTTACCCTTAAAATTATAATAAGTAAGTATTTCACAAGCACGATGCAGTTCGTAAAGTGTTGGTACGACCTTAAGACCGCTCCGGATGAAAAACCAAACGCCAATGAAGCTATATCGCGCTCAGCGCACCACCTGGGGTGACGGGTGACGTTGACGGGAAACGGAAAGGGCGGAGTCGACGGTGAATGGACGAACGGATCGGGCGGACCAATCGCAGCACGGCAATTTCGGAGGAAGTCAAGTACGCTACTCTCATGTATAATTGGGTTTCGAGTCACGGTACAGTAGTTTAATATATATTTAAGCTCCTATAAAACGTATTTCAACTTCATTTAGTTTTAGAATTTTCAAGCTATTTATTTTTGTGGTATTGGTGAATTCGGACAGTCTTAATATTATAGAACAGTCTAAATATCATAGAAATATAATAAAAATCTTTGAATGACGCCCCCATTCCACCAGTCCTGAATACGTCATGCCACTAGCAGCGTCCAGGTATAATAACCAGGGGCGTAATTCAGGCGAACGTTTTGAAAAGATCAGCTATTTTTCCACGGTCTTCATTTGGTTCGCAATTGTAAGCGTTATGGCCACATTACTGTCGAATTTTCAACCTTACCTTTGGGAGTTTTTGAGATTGACGTTATTTTCGACATCTTAATCGTTTCGTGGTATATAGGTACGGTATACGGTTGCTATTTTGCAGCCAAATGGTTAAATGGGCCGTTTTGTATAAGGGCTGTTTACGTACCCTCGCGAGTCGATGATGTCTTGGACACTCGCGAGCGAATTTTGCTCTGGTTAGTCTCTAAACAACAAAAAAGTTTACCAAATAAAGACTTTTCTGTGTTTTGTAATAATTACTGAGCATAAACAAAACGACACGCAGAAAAGTCTTGCAGTCCTCGCGAGGCGGGCACGTTGATAAATGATTCACATAACAAGAAATATATCAAATAGGTTTTGGGAACTCAGATAACTCCGAGAATCGTGATTATTGAGGGCTATATCGAACTCTCCGAATCGCGGCAGAACGCAGACTGGTGGGCGGCTGAACATCAAATGGATATAATAAATACCTTACGAACTACCCTCGGTTTGGCAAGAAATGTAAATTGCAATAATAGGGTTCCCTACTCGACATATAAAGCCGTTTGACAAAACAATTCTTGCTCGAAAACGTAGGAATACTCGATTATCCATGAGATCTATGAATCGAGAGCTTTGCAAATTGCCACGTCGATGCATCAAAATAAAAAAACGTGTGGTCTAACGATCAGTAGCGATCAGCATTAATAGGGAATACGCATAATCTTTTTTTGTGCTTTTAATCGATAGTTTATACATTGCAGTTCTCATGGAAATAAAGTCATGCCGTCGGGTCTTTTACCATCGTCACGCATCAGACCATTCGGTTCGAGAATGGCCGGAACGTCGGCACTGGTAAAAGCCCGGCGGTAAATTCGACCAGCACTTTTCTGGCACGAGAGGCCGTGGTAATCGAGCTGATCAACAGCAGTACCTCACTGACAGCTATGGGCAACATAGCACCTTACACCCAAACGTAAGCATATTGCGAGACGGAAAGCAGATGGATCTATAAGTGTACCAGTATTAAAAGAGGGAATGGCCTGCAACCAAAGCTCTAACTCATACAGAAACTGCTGGAAGTCGAGCACGCCCTGTGAAGCTAAGACACGTATCTAAAAGATGTTTCCGTGCTAGTTTACAGAGCAATCGATCATACAGTCCCTGTGAGGATAAATTCACTGGGAGCCCAGTATTTGGGCATCCCATCTCCCAGGCGCTTCTGGACTCAGTCAGGTTTGCTATTTCTAAAGAACCCAAAATTATTAACCCTTTATTTAGGTGTATGTAATTTACTTACCTAGATTCCTCCATAAATTTTCCACATTGTAATAGAATTGAGGCGCGGCCTAATTGCTTGCAAGGTGCGGCCTGGGAAGCGAAAGGCTGCAGTTCGATGTGAATTGATGTGATGATTTTATCGGCGTTGAAAGATCACTTGAGACTAGAATACTCGATGGCCTTCGAATTGGATTGCATTAGTTTAATGGTTGCATATAGAGCCTTAGTAATAATATCTATGATTGAACTTATTATGAGAACTCGCCTTATGGCAGTGGTGTTTTTGAATAACAGTGTTTAAAAAAAGTAAGTTTTTATTTTACAAGTTTTTATTTAACTTGCAATGTATGTAACAGTTTGTTCGGGTGGAATCGTGCAACTCAATTTTGAAGCAGATATCTTTAACCGATTTAGCTGAAATTTTAGTTTGGATGACTGGTGCTAATTCTGTTTAGCACCGAACTAACCTAAACTAAACTAAAAATAAACTAATTTTAGTCAAAGAATACCTTAACGCTATTCTGATTTTGCGTTGAACTCAATTTAAAAGTTGAAATGACAGGACTAAAATTGATTTTGACAGCAACCAAATTGAATTGTATTCACAAGAGCCGCAATCACATATTCCCCCATTATAGACTTTGTAGGTCAGTATTTGCTTCATTAATTGCACTTGTTATTCTTTCAAGTATAACATCACATTAAAAATATGCCAGACCTTTTCCATACAGACTAATTCGAGTTTAAAATTTTTAGTTTTAGTCTTAATTTGACGTAAAACATGTATATCAGAATAAGAATTTGGTAATTTTCACTAAATAGAGTAACTAAACTAACTTAGTCCTGTCAAACTTAATTTTAGTCTAATCTTGCATTTTCTGAATAGGTTTTGGACTAAAGCAGGACTAAAACTAATTTTAGGCTAGTTTAGTCTAATTCTGGACAACAGAATCGGCACCAATACGTGGTTGGCTGTGTGACGTCACTCTAAATCCAACATGGACACTTCTAAAAGATTGTTTTTAAAATATAAAAGTTTATCATATATATTATTAATATGAGAATAAAACATTATGTTAACTGATATTGTATACAAACTGGGTTTTAATCTTTTATTATCACCATTGTGGTGCATATTATCGAGTCGCGTATCGAAGTTTTACCGAAGGGTCGATTTCTATATTCCGCCTTAACAATTTTACACTTCTTTTCAGAATATCTATGCATTTTTGTTGATTCAGGCCGAATACGTAGCATGTGGTGACTTTTGAGGAAGGTTCTAGATAATTAATTTTGTTTTTTGCTAAGTATTCAGATTCGTTCGGCAGATACGGATCACCAGCGTCGGCTAATGGGTCATAGTCATTGTAGTTGCCAGCTTCTGCATCTTCACGGGCGTTGATCATGATGAAGTTGGATGATGCTTCATCTTTCACTGTAATAATGTTATAGTATATAATGATCGGCTATATATGGGCCTATAGCCTACACGGAGAAAATTAAATGGGACAACTAGGCTTCTCAAGATCTCGGTTACATATTTTCTAGTCAAAATTATAGTTACTGCGTTATTTTTACTAAATAAGCTAGTTATAACCAAAATAAATGGGACAACTAGGCTACTTAAGTTCTCAAACACATATCTTCTAGTCAAAATTATAGTTACTGCGTTATTTTTACTAAATAAGCTAGTTATAACCAAATAATTTTGTGATTGTTACTAAATAATTATATTGGTCACATATAGCACTAGAATGTCGGTAAAAGGAACGAAACATTATTCTTAGTATATATTTCCTAAAACTCAACTAAAATTATATACTTACATAATATATATACAACAAAGACGTTAGTTACCTACAAGGCATCGAACTTATAGGCAACTCAATTGCTCAAGCACATTACCAGTGGGCAGCCCTCCCATCACAGTGAATAGGTATCTTCTAGGCAAGCTTGCTCCATCGTCGACCACATTGTCGCTTACCAGGTGGTCAAAAATTTGCAAACCACGAATAAAAAAAAAAGTACCACCACACTTAGTTCGATGACCTGTGTCGTGGGTGCCGGAACATTCACATCGCACACAATCACACTCAGAACCAGAAACACAAATATACTTTGGAGAGAAAACTTGTGGATCCGCCGGGAATCGAACCCGATCCCTCTGCTTAAAAGGCGAGGAACGTAATTAAGCCAACGAGCAGTTCAAAGCTATTATGATTTTTTTTACGAAGTTTTTTACATTTTGTTTTGACACTTTGTATAAATCTTTACCTGCAGTTTCTCTATCTATCAAACACATAAACAAAAAAGTTATTTATAAAGATATCGCATTTATTTATATTATTAATAGGTATTGTATGTACTCACAGAACAATAAACATAGAAAACAAACGTATAAATACTTCGAACGAGACATTCTTATTATTTCATGGTAATTTGGTTACAACAGGGTAAAAAATTATGTTTAAAAAAAAATGTGAGACATGTTTTAGTGTAATTGGTTATTTCCTATTTCAAATAGCAAATTAAAATTATAATGTTGTTCTTACAAACCATATCAAATTTGTGTTATTAGAATTTGTTACTATAAATAGGTACGTAATAAGTACTAATTTAATACGTACCTAATAACTATTATAAAAGGTAATAATTATATATAAATATACATATATATATATATTATAATTATGCGTCTTTGTTCCCTGAACAGTATAATCTGGGTGTCTTCAAGTCTAGAGTGAATAGGTACCTTCTAGGCAAGCATGTTCCATCTTTGGCCGCATCGTCACTTTCCATCAGGTGAGATAGTGGTCAAATGCTTGCCTATCTAATATGAAAACAAACAAAAAAACGCAATCACACTCACAGCCCCACACTAAGTTCAGAGACGTGTATCGTGGGTGCCGGAAACATTTACGTCACACAAACATTACACCCAGAACCAGAAGCACAAATATCCCTTGGGAAGGAATTAGTGCTCCTGCCGGGAATCGAACCCAGGACCCACGGCGCAGAGGGCGGACACCTGTCCACTGCGCCAACTGGGTCGTCAAAAAAAAAATCCTTATGTCTAGAGCGAACTCGCAGTTTCACATCACTTTCCATCAGGTGAGATAGTGGTCAAATGCTTGCCTATCCAGCATAAAAAAGGTAGTCATTATAAGTCTAGCATGTTTACCATACTTGACCACATCATTATTATTTGGTAAGATAATGGTGTTATACCATTATCTTACCTACGCTATTAGGGATCAAAAAGAGTAGGCAAGTAGGTTATTTTTATTTATTTAATATTATGCACAATTGCGGATAAATTTAAATCGTGGTATTGCAATAAAATGACTATTTATGACTATATATTTTTTTTTTGTAATGTAGGATGTGTAGTTGGACCTATTTGAAAAATACAAGTTCGCGTAAAAGCCGCTAGGTGTTATTTTTTTATGGTTGATTTTGTTATTTATTTTTTTTCCAAAAGGTTTACTCTTTTGCCTTAAAATTTTATTTTCATGCATGTTTCTGGTCAATTTTTTTATTGTAATGGCGTCAGATGTACTTTTGATCTACTTAAGGCTCTTTTAGATCCCTAAAATGCCTAAATTATTCGCTTTAAGCTCTTAATTCTAGGAATATGAAAAATAAAAATCAAGTGGGAGACATCCTACTCAAATAAAAGAAAATTAAACGCCACCAAGGAATTTCTAAAAAATAACAAAATTAACGATAAAAAAACAATAGCACCTAGCGGCTTTAACGCAAACTTCTATTTTCCAAATAGGTCCATATTGTCCACCACGTTTGGCTAACCCTCTAACAAAAACCCTGTATAGAATACCAGCGTCGGAGATAGGTGGGTGACTACTACCTTCTTCGATACTATGCTGAGTTGGGACCATTTAACTTTAAATATGTGCACTGGAATAGGAGCTTGGTGGCTGTAACACAGGTATGACCTAGCACGGCCACCACAGATTAGTGTACCTACCTAAATTGTAATCTGAAAATTTATATAGTATGGTATGTAGATATACTTAGTTAAGTTTTGAAATTGTTTATATTTTTCATGAATAAATTATTTTATCTTATTTTGTGTAAGTGCACATTAATGATTAGGGTAGTTTTAAGTTTTTTAGTTTCATATTTAATACTCGTACTAATTATTGATATGACTTATACAAATAAATTAATATTCTATATTAATATTCTATATACTTACATTATTTAAATTCACTATAACCGCCGTATTTCTTTGGACGTGGACATGACGTGGACACATCATTAAATTCAAATTCATCTCTTCTCATACCGCGGGTGTCACCAGAACAGGCAAATAGAACCCAGTTATTCCTTGCCTGAGTCTGTGTTTCCCAATAAGTATAATGCGGGGTATTTAAGTCACGAACAGGTATCTTCTAGGTAAACATGCACCATCGTCTATCGCATCATCACTTACGTGAGATAATGGTCAAATGTATGCCTATATTGAATAAAAAAAAACTAAATTGGGGGAGATAATGACGTCAATTTCATCCCCGATAAGCCTTAAGACGTAATATTACCACCAAAAACACCGAACAATTCTTTAAATACAGACCTCAACTTCTTTCGTTAAGCTTTCAAAACATTTGATTAAACCCCCTATAGGGGAGGGAGAACTAAACACAAAATGAGAAAACTTTTTTGCACAAGTATCTACAAATTACAAAGACGGACATTGAACAACAAAGGTCTGGCTAAGTTATAATTGATACGACTTTTCTATTTGCTTGTTGACACCTTGAATGGGGGTTTAAATGATGACAGTGGTTTAAAATTTTTATCACTCATAACTTCTGTCCACGTGAACCGATTTTTTTTTCTATTATTTTGTTTTCCAATTGGTCCCATTTAAATTTGATCAAGATTTTCTATTTGCGTGTTGACACCTAGAATGGGGGTTTAAATGATGACAGTGGTTTAAAATTTTTATCACTCATAACTTCGTTCCACGTGAACCGATTTTTTTTTCTATTATTTTGTTTTCCAATTGGTCCCATTTAAATTTGATCAAGATCTGATTAGTAGTTCATGGAATATCGTCAATAGTGCGTGTTTAGTACATCTAATCTGATAAAAGTCCAAAGATAAAGCGGTGAAGTCGGTTTTTTTAAGCTTTGCTTGCATTAAATTATTTTATAACAACTTCATATTTTTTTATTTACAATGTACATAGAACCATCACTTAAGCTTTAACCAAAACTATTCTAAATCTAAATTCAAATCACAACGTCCAATCACAAACCGATTTGTTTTACGACTGAATTACGACTGGGTATTTAATTTACGGTGTAAGTTTAGTAGTTCATGTCGATTTACAGCCGATTCATGGACCCACTGGTTTAATAGCTAGGATTCAGGGATCGTTTCAAACGCTATTTGGTGGCACAGGTTTAAATTTAGAATAGGATGTTGGTGTTATTACGAGAAATTACGACTTACTACTTACTTTATTATAAGGCATGACTCCGTATGGCCGCAGGTTCAATCCCCGCCTCAAGCGATAATTTTCTCCTTTCTATTTTCATCACTATAGTTCTGCCTACCATGCTATGTAAACAAAATCAATTGATTTGGGTGGACGTTATCAACACAACGTGTGGCTAACTGCAATGTTAGACTTGTTGGTCGTAGTAGTCTCTAAAAACTGTTTCGGTAGATGACGCCACACGCCCCCGTAAGACGTTAATAATAAGGAAGGGATAATTTCGTCGCTTTATGCAAAACTTGGGTAGCTCAGTGGTTAGAACGTTAGGGTATAACACCCTATGGCCGCAGCTTCAATCCAAGCTTTAAGCGATATTATTTTCCTTTCTAAATTTACTACTATAGATCTGCATAGCTAAAGCTATATAAATAGAATCAATTACTACGTGAATATACCATAGCCGTAGGATACGTGTCACTTCCATGAACCTACTCATTTCCGTGTTCGCCGCAAACTGTTTTAAACGTATTCTACTGTAAGTAAGATCTTCGAAATTAAATTGATCTTTATTAGCTTTGATCTGTCCTCAGTCCTCTGATCTAGTAATGAAAGTTTGGCTATCTAAAATACAATAAAAAGATCTATTAGAGTATGTGCATATGCTATAATAGATAGCGACGATGCGATCGAAGATCAACTACGCAGTCTTCAATAAGGTCTCTGTAGACTTCATATAATATCTTAGTATTAACTAAGATATGGTGTGAAGTATAAACTGCGATGGAATATAATGAAACATGTTATGTCACTGTGATGATTGAACGATTAAATATATATATATATATATGCGCCGCCGAGTTTCTTGCCAGGTTTTTCTCGAGATGGCTGTAATTTTGCGAATCTGGCAGTAGTATCATTAACTTCCATGAGTGCCTCTTTGGGGCCCATGAGAATAAACGATTTTAATTTGATTTGATTTGATGGCTAACACACAATTTCTGTATGAAAATCCAATCGGTTTTAATCAAGTCCCCTTTCCCCCATATACATGTCCTACAATGGAACTATTCATCTCACAGACGAGGTCAACAGCTCGCGTATAATCCTTATTTTCATAAACTATTGGACAACAACATACCTACTGCTTGTTCTCGATAAAGATACGAAACTAAAGATTTAGAATCGAGTCCCCCAACCCAAACTTCTTTAATACAATAACTCTTTCTTGACTACAAAAAATAAATACTGCTTACAGAGAAACTTATAAATATAGTACAATGGGTGGTCTTATCGCTAAGAGCGTCTAAAGTCCTAATCCTATGGCCGTAGAAAAATTATAACAATATATTCCAGAATAATTAAAATTCGACGAAAAACAAATGACAAATGTTACAACATTTTTTTTATTCTACAATATTAAAAATCCTTTAATATTAGTAAATATTATAAATACAAAATTGTGTGTAAGTATGTTTGATCCATCTTCACTCTTTAACGGGTGAACGGATTTGGATGAAATTTGGGATGTACATAGCTTATACCTAGGATTAACACATAGGCTACTTTTAAACTTGGCAATAGTGGGCGCAGCCGCCGGACTTTCATAGTTATGTGATGTATATAAAAATAACAAATTATTTAATAGATCGGCCCGTATACTCCCAGCCTTATTATGTCTATACTCTATTAGGTTCGTGTGTCTACTTATAAAGTGAAATCTATTTTTGTAAGCATTATTGAAATAAATTATTGAGTACTAAGTATTAAATAAGTTTTTTTGTATTACGCAAAATGAAGGCGTGAGATCTCAGACGGGGCGAACGACTAGTTTTTATAGGTAGTAGCTGCATACCTAGATGAAATGTAAACAATAAGCTTGATTGCCTGCCGATACGTACCGTATCCATTGTCACTACTATGATATTTTTATTTTTTATTTATTCATTTAATAAGGATAGAAGGATCTCCATTTTCAACTGGTTTTAGGCAGACTTTCTCCATTACTATTATCTAATAAATCCGTCAAATTTTTCCCGCCGGTTATCGAACCCGATACCCCTGCTTATAGAAGGCGAACGTGCACCCAATTAAGTCTAAAGGCAGTACACAATATGTCTATGTTCTTACATGAAACATAATATAGTCAAGTAATGCAGCGTAATTCAATGACATATTCGCTGAACGCTGAAATTGCTGACTGCGAATGCGATTAAGCTCATTGTACAAATGTCATCGGAAGTGGTGGCAAACAGCGTTTCCGGTTTCAGGATTGCACTGCTATCACTTCCGTTTCCGTTCGTATTACAAATTGATGTTATTTGTTAATGTTTACAAATAAATACTGGGATATTTGTTTAATTCTACGAATAATTTTTTCGTTATTATAATCAAAAAGATTGATATCAGGCAGCCAGTCATATCAAACCTTTTTACACAACTGCGCGATGCAAAAAGGGTATTGCGTTTATTAGTTTATGTTTATGTTTTGAAGTGCCCGTTGGCTTAGCGCGTTCGTCTCGGTATCGGATTCGAAACCTGAAGAAAACATGAGTTTTCTTCCAAAGATAAATTTGTGTTTCCGATTCTAGGTGTGATTGTATGTGCGATTTAACTGTTTCCGGCATCCACGACGTAAGTCATTGATTTTAGTGTGGGGTTGTGACTGTGAAAGTGTTTGTTTGTCCCTTTGTGGCGTTCCAGAGACCAAATGAATGGGTAAATTTTGATGATTCCTACATGATATCAAAACAAACAAACGCATTCACTCACAGCTCCACACTACGTTCAAAGACTTGTATCGTGGGTGTTAGAAACAGTTACATCACACACACTTTACACGATGAGCTTCTAAATCGCTCAAACACCGGTCGAGTTTCTCGATTAAATTAAACATAACGTGAGTACAACCGGAACTTAATCACTATTTACAATATATAATATCGAACATTTCTTCTATTGTTTTTTGTTTCTTTTTACTACTTCAAGAAAAAAGGTCGCGCGTCTCTTACTGCCTAATACATATTTTTTTTACCCGCCAAAAATAACAATTAATTATCTACGAGTGCTCCATCGAATTGCAAAGAAAAATCATCACTAAGGTCAATCCGATGCTTATCGCCACTGATCGTTAGTGCATAATATGTTTTTTAGGGATTTTGATGCATCGACTACAAAGTTCACGATTCATGGGTCTCATGAATAATCGAGTATACGATTTCCAGCAATTAATGTTATCAAACGGCTTTATATGTTAAGTAGGGGCATTTCAATGGACCAACAAGAAACTCCACAAAATGTTTTTTTTTTAAACAAACAAACGCATTCACACTCACAGCCCCACACTGAGTTCAAAGACTTGTATCGTGGGGCCGGAAACATTTACATATCACACACACAGATACACCCAGAACCAGAAGCACAAATATCCCTTGGGAAGGAATTTGTGCTCCTGCCGGGAATCGAACCCAGGACCCACGGCGCAGAGGGCGGAGATCTGTCCACTGCGCCAACTGGGTCGTCAAAAAGACGCAGTACAGACAGTCGTATAAACAAGTGCATATCAAGGTCTACAGATATTTTAGTATCGACCAACGCCCCAGTACCGTCTCGCCAGTCTAGATTGCCAGTCGTGACTCCATCATACGATGATCTCATCGAATATTTGCAATCTATTTTAAGGATTCGACAAGTGATCGCGCTGGATACTGATTCTTACAATTGCTAATGGTATGTAAAAACAATTTAGTTTGTAGATTATCTAACTCTCATCACGACATTTTGTTATCATAAATCAAAACAAGCTTAAGTGACCTTGTAGTAATGTGTCCACCGATGTTGTTTGCAAATTCACTGAACTGCCCGTTGCTAAATTTAGAATTAGAGTCATGTTTAAGTTTTGTAATATCGTTTTAGTAGTATTAAATTGTTATGACTCTTTTATTTATTTTAGCTGACAGTTAAAACCAACGCGCTGACTTATAATATAAATATTTGTTATCCTACTAATATTATAAATCCGAAAGTTTGTTTGTAAGTGTGTGTGTAAGTGTGTAAGTATGTTTGTTCCCTCTTCACGCTTTAATGGCTGAACGGATTTGGATGAAATTTGGAATGTACATAGATTATACATAGGATTAATCCTACTAATATTATAAATCCGAAAGTTTGTTTGTAAGTGTGTGTGTAAGTGTGTAAGTATGTTTGTTCCCTCTTCACGCTTTAATGGATGAACGGATTTGGATAAAATTTGGAATGTACATAGATTATACATAGGATTAACACATCGGCTACTTTTTTACTTGATAATAGCGTGCGAAGCCGCGGAGAATGGCTAGTTTATATAATACAAGTAAGAGAGGAAACAAGCAAGACGTTCACCTGGATAATAGCGGGCGAAGCCGCGGGGCACGGCTAGTAAACCTATATAATCTAATATAGTTTATGTGTAAGTATGTTTGTTCCCTCTTCACGCTTTAACGGCTGAACAGATTTGGACGAAATTTTGAATGTACATAGATTATACATAGGATTAACACATAGGCTACTTTTTTACTTGATAATAGCGTGCGAAGCCGCGGAGAATGGCTAGTTTATATAATACAAGTAAGAGAGGAAACAAGCAAGACGTTCACCTGATAGTAAGCGCACGTCCAGTTAATAACATCTGCAGTGCCACCCGGTATTTTGAATAACAAAGTTGCGCTTGGGACTTCCATGCGCTCTTCTCCCTGAGACTTAAGGGCAAATGAGACATACTTACATGAAACGGACCAGTCTTTTTTGCCTAGGCGTTTTATGTTAGTATGTACTTGTAAGTAGTTATACTAGTCATCATCATCATCAGCCTGTATTCGTCCACTGCTGGACATAGGCCTCTCCCAATGCACGCCACTGAGCTCGATCTGCTAGTAACTCGCTCATTCTGTGAAAACTTGTACTTGGTAGGACCAGCGCAGTGCTGCAATTCAACTGTTTAGCAAAGAGGTACCGCTACAGGCGTACCCAGAAGTATTTAGTTCTACCACGTTCTTCCACCTCCTTTAATGACGGAGTTTCACTTCTTCAGCCATGACTGTACTTTGCAGAAAGGAGTAGATTATGAAGTAAAATAACATAATTCTTGTGTTTGGTGTATTTTTATTATTGTTTATCAATTGACTTCAGATTTTTAATTTCAAATGCTAATACTTTTTTTTTTTTCTTTTGTGTACCAATGTCGGTGTGTTATATGTGTTAATTAATAGATAAACATGGTATAATATGTGGTCTCTGGTCACTATTATTGTATAATTGTTGCATGCCGCAATTGTGGCATATGGAGCACTGTTGTTCACTAGCTAATTGTACCCATATTCAAGCAAATAAAGATTTTATATTTGTATTTGAAGTAGATAGGTATATTAAAAATATTTTATGAAGATAATTAAAAAAAAATTGCTGAATTGCTAATGGTACACTACAGCAGCAGCGGCTGCATCAGCCGAGAACCCATAAAAGTGTAAATATGCAGTGGATATGTACAATGTACATATTTGTGCCTTTTGAGGTTAAGACGCTGGGACCGTAGGTACCGGGACCCACAGTATATTAAATAAGTATCAGGCCGTCTGATTTAATGTTAGAAGAAAAACTTATGCATTTGACTTCATGTCCACCCCAAGAAAGGGGTGTTCTTACTCGTTCGTTGAGGTCAGTGTCTAGGTCCAGGTCTAGTGTGTTTACCAGCTTCGATCACATCGTCACTTACCATCAGGTGAGATAGTGGTCAAACACTAGCCTGTCACAAAAAAAAAAAGTATTTTTAATGGGTTTTTTTTATTTTTTGTATTTTTCGTAATATACACCTATCTTTGATGAGTTATTATCTTTTATTTCATAAAAAAGTAAAATAATTCAATAAATAGTTTTGTCCGGTTTTTTATCTCAAATACTCCTATGTGCAGAAAAAATGCTGGTCTATACTTCGTACAGCGCATTAGCATTGCCATCCAACCTAACAATGCAAGCATTTTGGGTACTACCTTCTGGTAGTGGTCTTGAAGGAGAAGTCTTGTTTATTCTTTTTTAGTTTTCTGTGCTACTTAAAATTATATGATATTTTATGAATAAATTGTGCTTAACATTAATTGATCGAATCGTGCATTCATCGATACTGATCATACGCAAGCTGTATAGCTATGTTAGGATAAAAAAAATTTTTTTTTTATTCTCGAGAGAATATAAAGAACACTATTTAAATGCTTCGTCAGTTACTTAATATATATATTTTTTTTCTATTCTCTTATACCTACCGGAATTACCCCGATTAATTGCAATGAGTTTAATGTTATATTAATTGTATTATATTTTATGTATTATATAATGTTGTATTCATATGTATTACGTCTAGTATAGTATATGTATTGTTTTGTTTTATTTAAATATATATATATTTTTTAATTTAATTTAGTAGTACAAAAATTCTTTTAAATATGAAACTATCATATTTTTACCACTTTATTATTTTTTATGCATGCCTACAGGCTTCGCTTTTCAACCATGAGTGGTTGACTGGTAGAGAATGCTTTTAGCGTTAAGTCCACCCTTTGTACCTTTTTGGGCAATAAAGAGTTAAATAAATAAATAAATAAATAAATATATATGACCACTACCCCACCTGAACTTGTAGCTCACGAATTATATATTGTGTTCCTGTCCTACGCCTAAATATGTCGTAATAAATAAATGCTCAGTATTTCTTAATCTTTATCAGATCCTTTTTCATTTTCTAGTTGCACACACACGGCGCGAAAAATCGACGTATTTTCCAACAGTAAAGAAAATACTTTGAGTTGCATTTCAAAATGGCGAACATAATCCCAAAAGATCTGGGATCAGGGCCTATAATTCCGATAACTTTAGCTGGCGAAAATCTTGGCAAGAGGCATTTCCAAATAAACACCATAGTAAACGAAAGTTATAAGCGTGGCGATGACTTTGATCAAATTAAGAACGTTAAGGAACAGTCGCCTATAGATCGACTATTTAAAATAGATCTTGCCTCAAAAAACAGAAATGTTGAATTTATTTTCGAAAATTTGAAAGACGATGACATGCTGTATGTTAGTAGAGCTCTAAAGTCGAAGTGGTTAATGGATGCAATATATGAAAAATATATTAACCCTCATTATTTAGAAGATAAACTTTACCCGGAAATGATAACACCAGCTGTGACAAAAATGCAACATTGGATTCATCAAAACTTAAAGGATGACGCAAGGTGTCAACAATTCTATCAATACTACAAGGATAAATGCTTTGAACTTGCTGTTAAGTTTCTTCTAAAATGTTCAGAAATATACATAAAAAACGAATTTTCACAAGTTGTTAACAAGGTTTCTCCACACTATTTTAAAATACTTTGCGAAAAGTGTCCCGAAATTGCTAAAATCTTTTTTGATTTAATATCTAAGGACGACCTTATAAAAAACATGTACCTAGACAAAGAACAAGATTACTTTAATACGTTAAGATATTTGCTTAAGACTGACGGAGATATGGTTTTAGATATCACTGAAATGTATTATAATAGAAACGTATTTAAAAGATTCAGTTCTGCTCAAACAAAATTTATAATGAGAAAATACAAGAAAAGGTTTTCATCGAAACCTGAACTATATACAGGTTGGTTACTGGACACGCAAGCTGTTGCCGACTGTCTAAGCGTTGAAGAAGCTAAAGAACTCGTTTTGAAATTAGTAAGGGCTAAGTGTCTCGCCTTTCTGGGATGGTCTAGTTATAAGACAGTAGAACCATTCATCAAACGCCTCAAACCGAATGAAAGAGCCGAATTCAAGAAAAAAGTTTTTGTAAACAAAGATATTGGAGACGAACAAGAAGAGTGGTCATACAAAACTCCTACCCCACCTATAAGGGACAACGAATACCCAACAATTTTTGACGATCGGCAACCACAGCCATGGGAATATGTAAAAACAAAAAAAAGATTAATAAAGAAAAAATGTGGTCCAAAATTAATGCACTGTGATATAATTCGTTGTGAAAGCCTTCGTGTTAAGACTTTGCTCGACAAGTTGTTTGATGAGTATCGATTTGTCAGTTTTGAAAAAACACTTTATGAACTTAGAAAAAGAATTGAGGCAGAAAGTTCTCCTCAAAATCGTGAATATATGATGTTGGTTCTAGTCAGTAAGAGTGGAGGTCGACCAGACGCTATATCATCATTATTAGAGTTATTAGATCAACACAGCAATGAACCTTCCAACGTTAGAGCTGCAATTATTCGCAGTCTTGTTAAACGCAGCCAAGTCTGGCGTTTACCAGAGGTGTCTTGGAACCAATTACTAAAATTTGGTCAAGGACTAGGCTTAGATGGAAATACTTCAGAAACAGCCTGCTATGAAGGTTTGCATGCTGTCGTTATACGTAGCTTTCTTTTGACCAATGAATGCAAGCCGTCCATACAAAAATTATTTTTAGATCAGTTTTGTACATTAAATGAGTATTCATTAAATGTAACAGAAAAGAAACATATTGCAGAAATATTGCCAAAAATGTTGCTCTCTATTGCGAATCAGAACGAAAATATTGTTGATGCAGTCGATTGTGTTGAAAAAGTTATAAACACGCTAAACGCATATAAAATAAAGCTAGAGACATATCGTCATCTTCTAGATCTGGTTGAAACATTGGCAGAAAAAGATATTTCCAATACAACACCGATATTAAGAACGTTATTTGAGTCAAAAGTAGGGCGAAAACAGCTGTTCAGATTCAATTTTGGTTTGTTTAGAACTGGTGCTTCCTACGTCAATGCTTTAAGACACGAAACAACTGTACTTGATGGTAAGACATTCGCAGATTACTATAGTGAAGGGACTCTAAGTAACGTAGATAAGTTTTTGACCAAGTTATCAATATATTTTGGTGAACCTAATGGTTTATCCAGCATGTTTTTGACTGATTTAGAAAATTATGTGCTAAATAATAAATCGCCTAAAGCATTCGGTCGGCCACTGGCTATACTTTTGAAGAGTGAATTTGAAACTTACCTTAAAGCGTTAATCATTAGTGATCAAAACTCGAAAGCTCTTGCTGCTTCTATCAAAACAAATGGACATAAAGCAAGACCATTAATCGATATAACGACTTTTGGAATTGAAAACGCTAGTACAAAGCAAATTGCAAATAAAATTTTTGTTGCTCGACATGTTGAAATATATACATATATTGAAGAATTTATAAAATATAAACGGACAGCCAGGATTGCCTTCACTCTTTCTAAAAAAATATCACGTGAAACCGAAACGCTAAAAAAACTAGCTTTTAGACCAACAGTTGCGATTAAAGTAGGATTAAAGGTTATGAATCTGCAAGGCGATAATGTTGACTTAATGATTTGGGAAACAATAAAACCTTTAATTGAAAATTTAGATGTTACTAAGGCAGGCAAAGAAAATATAATTAAACTTCTTGGAAAAATTTAAATAATTCCGATGAAAATTAGGCCAGATTACAGTGTTGTTGTTTATAATTTATTTACTAAGGCACAATTGAACGCTGCTTTACCAACACTTTGCCATATTGAAATTGTGCTTCCTTATGTCAATGCAAATTTTATTGATAATATTTTGTGTAATTTTTTGCAAGAGAACTTTGATGTTTCTAAGCTATCCTTCTTGACACGCGATGTTGAATCTACTTGTCTTTATATAAGGATCCTAGTTAAATATTTATTACTCTGCAGAAGTGAGGCTGAACAAAAGTTAAGACTGGAGAAATTTTTTGTACCTTTCTTTAAAAAAATGGAAGACTTAAGAGATTCCGAAAAGAATAAATTGTTCAACAATTTTCTTTCACACATGCTTCTAACCTTGAAGTATTGTAAGGTTTTCTTCGACGTTCAATATGTTTCTCCGTTACCGGTTATGGAAAAAGTGGTAGCTTGGTTGCAAACAATGTTTTCAACGATGAGCAGTTTTAAGTTATTTGCACAACTTCATCTTACTATGCTCTTTTATAAAGCGTCGCGGCAATGTGTCGAAATGGTTCCAGATATATTTGCCGATGAAAAGCGTAAAAGAACAGAAGGCGTTAATATATTCGGCAATCTGTTTGGTAAATATATAGCAAGAGAAGTGAACAGTCTCGCAAATAAATTCTTCGAGTCTATAATTGAAATATATAACGATAATCTTGCAGACTACTTAGAAACATATAACGAGTATGTCTCGAGTGAATTTTTAGTATCTGTGATCAAAGGTATTTTAGAAGACAGTAAAGGAATTGAACATCTCATTGGAGTTTTTTTGCTGCGTGATAAATATCATAGTCTAACAGTTGAACACTCCCAAGAACTTTATAAGTATATAAATGAATGTAATTACAATGAAATTCAGTGGTTTTTAAGTAAATGAAATAATAAATATAGTAAAGTATGTTAATGAAGTAGAGCCAGTTTTTTTTAAATCATGTTGTAAAATTAGATTTGTAAGATATACTTTATAGATTTATTGTGTAAATTATAAGGGTGAACCTATGCAATTCAAGTCACTTAATATATTAATAACTTTTCTAACGAAACTAATATTAAACTGATCACTATTCGTTAATTGTTATTTTGATCTGTTATTTCAAAAATATTTATTATTGCTGGAAAAATTAGGGATGTTATCAGAAATAATTCAGTTTATGTAAATATCTTTACATAAACTGATTAATTACTTTAAAAAAATGTAGTAAATATAGATAAGTTTTTATATGTATACATTTTATTATTGCTCTTTTAGTAAATCATAATATAAAGTACCTTACCGTGTTTAAGATCTTTGGATTTTATAACACAAATAAATGAACAAATTATTATAGAAAGAAAATGTACTATAATAGTTACTGTAGTTTATTTGGATTAAAAAAAACGCAAGCTTCATTTCATTTTATGTGTATGACTAACATTTTTTATTAAAGTAAGCATTTAGACTAAAAATAAAGATTAATTGTTTTTATGTTTTAAATTATTTTCCTTCCTTATTGTTTACTGTTTTGTAGTCAATAGATAGGTATAGAATTAGTATCTAGATATATTATAATATTAAATTTAAATGATTTTAGATTAAGCGCCAAGGTGTCAAAGTATGATATTTTTAAGCAAAATAACGACATTTTCATAGGTACACGTCGAGCCAGATGAAATTTTCGTGATTAAGCGATGATTCAGGAATAAGAGATTTGCAACAAACGTAATAATAGTTGAGCTGTAGATTATTTTAGTACTCGGTTCGCTAGAATACTAGATTTACGTCACTGACACATTTCAAAAGATTCTATTTTTTACCAACTTCACAAAAAAAGGAGGACGTTCTCAATTCGACTGTTTTTTGTGTGTATTTTTTTTAATACATTTAAGAGGGTTTATTCTGTTTGTCTTCTCTCTCGCTCGCACAATTCGATATTTTTAATAAATATGTACGTGTGTTTTTGAAAATGTTTTTAACTATGATGGGGTTGCGTCGTTTCATTACAGAGTTCCTACGACCACCTACCAGCTCCATCATCAGACCCTGGTTACCATTGAAAGACAAACTACTCGTCAAGACGATTCAAATGAGCCCAAACTCGATTAGGTTGTTTCGTTTCATTGCGAAGTTCCTTTGGCCACCTTCCAGCTCCATCATCAAATCAGCGCCAAGTCATCATAATTTTGCATTGTCACGCGATTTATACATGTATGCAAAATATCAGCTCAATCGGTAACCGGGAAGTGGATCAAATTTAATTTGTAAGATTTAATGAGAAAGATCGGTGAAACTAAATAAAAGCTTGAAAAAAGAAACGTTGTCCTCTGTCAGTAGTGTCGCGACGGTCACGTCACTTGTCAATGTGTTACTTGAATACCGGGCATATTTTTACATAATGTTTGAATTGTTTAAACTGTTCTCCTGCGTGATATTGTATCGCAACCTACAGATAGTATAGTCTAAATTTAAAAGGAGGTAGCTCTTACACAAAGGTGTTCTCGAGTGGCACTTAAAAAATGGGATCAACAATAAGTAAGAACACTTGAGAACCGAGGGCAGACGCAGCATTGTCGATCAACCCTTTATAGATGAAGTAGATAGGATCTTGAGATTATGAGTGATGGCATATTTCTGCAGGCCTTTTTTTAAAGAAGATCTAATATTAGTTAAGACGATACACAAATTTGTTTTAGCGGGAGAGGTGTAAACAAATCGGAAGAGTTACTTTTTTATGCTGGAACGACATTTGACCACCATCTCATTTAATGAAAAGCGAAAATGCGGACGTTGTAGCATGCTTGCATAGAAGATACCTATTCACTCTAGACTATTATACATAGTATATATATAATATATATAAGTGAAGACTTCTAGATTATATATATATAAATATATATAAATATATATATATATATATATATATATAAATATATATAAATATATATATATATATATATATATATAATATCTAGAAGTCTTCACTACTAGATTATACTATTCAAAAAAAAAGACGAGGGCAATTTTACTCTAAAAGCTTAGTAACTATATTAGTAACTATATCATGTTTATTTTAATTTTTAATGTAGTATTATAATCATTGTTCTTTCCCATACATTTTGTATATTTTCTTTTTTATATTCTTTCTTTAAATACATTTTATTGATCTGCCCGTTGGATTAGTTTGGTGAGCGTTTTTTTTTTTCGCCTTGATTCGCCTTCTAAGCAGAAATATCGGGTTCGATTTCCGTCGGGAACGCAAGTTTTCTCCCCAAGGAAAGTTTCTGTTTCTGGTTCTGGTTGTGATTGTGTGTGTGATGTGAATGTTTCCGGCGCCCACGACACAAGTCATTGAACTTAGCGTGGAGCTGTGAGAGTGAAAGCGCTTTTGTTTCTCATTTTTTTTAAATAATAGATGAGAACAATACCGTTGGCGCAGTTCGGCGCGTGTTTACTTTCTAATCAAGGGTATTGGGTTCGATAAAGCGATCTCTTGTCTGATTTTAATATAAAACCTTTTTTCTTTAATAAAATTCATTTATTCACATTTTTATGGCATAAAGACAATGTGTTTGAGTATTAATAAGCTGCACCCGAAGTTATCTTAACTATATAAAATCTTATAAACCTTTGGACTACATTTATTGTACTAATAATCATAAATTAAAATATTTTATAAAAAAATTAGGTTCTAGCAGTATTAATTTACTGTTAAAATTAAGAACAATAATTAAAATATAAACCAACGTGTCTCTTAACAACATAAAATGAAAATGCTTGTTTACTGTCATAATAGTATAAAAAAAATAAAAAAAAAATGTGTAGAAAAAAAAACCTTAAAATACGAATTTTTATTACTTGAAAACATTATCTTTAAAACTTGATTTTTATTTAACTATATAATAATAATAATAAAGCTACAATAATATCTAAAAGATTGTTTCAGTCTCAGCTTAAAAGAGATATTAACTTATAATTAAAATCACTATCCACACAATATTAATTATTAAAAAAAACTTAGGACCATTAGAAGGTTCGCACAATTTTAATAATTAAAAATTAAATCTTATACGTTAGTAAATCTTAAATTAAAATTTATAATTTTTTTATTATTATAAAATTTTCTTTGATATTACACTTAAAGCTTTTTTATTTAACTTTGACTTTCATATTATCATGTTTTATTACAAACTTAAAATGTATTTTTTTTAACGAAGTAGTAGTAGTGGATATTCTTTTGAATATTCCAATAAATCTTGGGAATAGCCAGGTTAAAAACTCAAAATTTTTACTTAATTTGAAATTATTTTATAGGGATGTCATAAAAATAAAATAAAATGTACATCCTCGATCTAACCGTACATAAATATTACTATCAATTTCAACCAATTACACAAATTTTCTCTATGAGATATTTTTACACAGCGAATATAATTATTATAATATAAAAATTAAGAAATAGTTAAAATTTATTGAGCTTCCAATTATTATTTTTTTATTTTTTTATAGAAAATTGATCGTATCTTATTTTGATCGTGTCTTACATACTATATCGTTATAATTATTTTAACTAATTTTATTAGACGTGTGTCCCTGGAGTTACGTGAGACCCAATACCTGTAACATAAATAAATATATGAATAATTTACTGTTATATTCATTCTCTTAGATTATTATTATTATTTAACTCTAAATCGCCCAAAAAAGGTACAAAGGGTAGACTTAACGCTAAAAGCATGTTCTACGTCTTCGGCCACATCATCACTTTCCATCAGGTGAGATAGTGGTACAATACTTGCGTATCAAGTATTTAAAAAAAAATCAAGGTTTTTTTTCAGGAGAAAATTTGTGTTCTCGCTGGAAATCGAAGCTAATCTCCTGCACCCCACTCAAGGTTGAAAAGCGGAGGCTGTGGGCATGCATCAAGAATAAAAAAATGTTTAAAAATTTGACACTGTTAAAATAATTTCTTGTTATGACTAAATTAAAAAACAAAAATGTATATATAACTAGCCGTCCCCCGCGGCTTCGCCCGCTATTATCAAGTTAAAAGTAGCCTATGTGTTAATCCTAGGTATAATCTATGTACATTCCAAATTTCATCCAAATCCGTTCAGCCGTTTAAGCGTGAAGAGGGAACAAACATACTTACACACTTACACAGAAACTTTCGGATTTATAATTTTAGTAGGATTATATTTATCTAAAAAATACAAAGGAATAGGACCAGTGGGTGTTTCCGTATAGTAAAATGTTTTCAAGTCGCGAGTGAATAGTTATCGTCTAGGCAAGCGTGCTCCATCGTCGACCACATCGTCGCTCACCATCAGATGTGATAGCGATCAAAAGTTTGCCTATCTTGAATAAAAAAAAAACCAGAACGGGTCATTATATAAAATTGATTACATTGCATTTACTTTAATTATTCATACGTTGATTAATTAACTGCCTACATACCCTTTAATATTTTTTGGCTGGACTGCGAGTTCCCTTGGCTGGACGGAGGTAATATGTAGAGAACTCCTGAAGACTGAGGAGATGCTTTAGGCACCTAAAACAAATAATCGAATTTAAAAAAACCAACCCTTTCACATCACTAGAAACACAAATTTCCCTTGGGGTGGAAACTTGTGTCCCGGAAATTGAATCCGATATCCGCTTAGAAGGCGGACCAACACTCCAACTCCTGTTCAGTTCTCGTGACTAGTAAGTATCCTATTCCTATATATTTTACCCGACTGCGAGACGCAAAGTTGGGTAATGTGTTTATGAGCCTACGTATATATTAATGTTTGTTCCTTTGTGGCTGTGTAGAGACCAAACCCGTGTGCCTATTTTATTGAGTCTTACGTAAGTTAATTAGTATTAATCTTACGGTGTCACTAAAGACATGTCAATAATCTATATTCAATGTGGCTACCAACAGACTCCATATTGTAAAAAATAAGAAAATTAAAGTCGACTTTAATAGTGTGGGGCTGTGAGTGTGAAAGCTTTTATGTTATAATGCATTTTCTTACTTGAGGCTGAGCTGCACTGGCGTTGGATGATGATGACGCCAATGGGCTAGTGACGGGCCTCGAAGATGCCGATGAAGCTGGTGAGATTGATGGGCCTAGTGGGAAACAAAATAATATTTTTATACAAAAAAAACATTCTACAATGATGTAGTGATATTGTGATGTAGTGATATGTAATTTAAATAAATTTAAATTAGTGTAAATGACATAGAGATTTTTTACGCCTACAACATTAATTTAAATCCTTGTAGTCCTGTTTGAGTTCGAATAATTACGGTTACCTACTTTTTATTATTTATTACATTTTACTATTTTATTTAAGGTTTGTTTTCTCCTTCCTGTTTTGTTTTCGAGAGTCATGTGCAGAAATGAGTTTCCTGCGCGACGGTAAGAAGGGTTATGTGTTTGATCTAGATTTGTCTCAATCTGGCGATTGCACCTAAAGTCATGACAATAATCAAAATGCAATATGGCCACAACTAGACGCCATTTTGTGAAAAATAAGAAAAAAAGTCGACGAACTATTAAGTGGGATATCATATTGAATTATCTGTAGGTTTCTTTCACCATTTTTAATTTTAATAACCATTTAGGACCGTGACGATTTAAAGTTGTCGACGATGGAGAAAGCTTGCCTAGAAGATACCTATTCACTTGCGACTTGAAGACTCCCATATTGTACTCATCAGGAAACACCGACTTAGGCAAGGAGTTCGATTCCAACAATTGCACACTGAATGTGGAAGCAAAACGCTTCGTGTGCATTTGTGGAGTGTACCATATAGCGGTGTCGCTTAGCAGTTTGTCTGCATGTCCGATGATAAAACGGGGAACTAGATCGTCACATTGTCACTTAAATTTATTTTAACTTATACTAAATCTGTTATTAAGTTCTTATATAGTGCACATAAAAGGTCTTATTAACGAAAAAGGTGTAAAATAAACATGTGATACAATTAAAAAAAAAAAATTTTACCAGTTCCTATAAATAACAATATTTAAAACACAAGCAAAAAAACTACTTCATCGCTTATATTTCAGTTTTGGCTAGATTTCGATGGGACCACTTCTGAAGTATACTTTACCAGACAAAAAAAAACATCAATATCGGAGATATCGCGTATACGTAAAAAAATATATAAAAATCGAATTGAGAACCTTCTTTTTTGAAGTCAGTTGAAAAGGCTAAAAAATCACCCTTTTCAAGGCGTACTGTCAATCTTTTTACTCGAGCACTCTCTGGATTAATCACACTGCCAGTGACTTACTAGTCCAAAATAACGATATTTTCAGGATGCTGATGCGGTTGCCTCGCTATTGCAGTGCATCTCAGATGTTCGGTGAACCGTGTATGGATGGTTTTAATGCAATAATCGCCTCTCTACGACAGCAAGTGCGAGGCAGTTGCAATGGCATCCTGGAGATGATCGTTTCCGGACTAAAATTCCAGACTAAAATTAATATTATCATTATAAAAAGTTATATAACCAGAGAACTTGTCAATCAAAATCAAACGAGTCCAATCTAGACTGGGTTAAATTGTTAAGCTCAGAAGTGCCTACGGCCATCTTCTGTCTCCATCATCAGAACAGTTCCATGGTACCATATCATTGTATTGTCATTTGTGTGTAAGTGTGTAAATATGCTTGTTCCCTTTTCACGCTTAAACGGCTGAACCGATTAAGATGTAATATGGAATCTACATAGCTCATACCTAGAAATAACACACGGGCTACTTTTTAAGTTGATAATAGCGGGCGAAGCCTCGGGGCACGGCTAGTGTTTCAATATTGGTCATTTTTCTGTAAATATTTTAAACCTTACCTGGAGAGTGATGATTATTGTTCCTTAGAGTGTAATAAGGAGGAGGAGCGTGCTTCCCGGGTGGCATTGAGTTTTGGGAGACGTATGCTGTAAAAAACAATGTATGTAGAAAACTATGTACATTTTAAATATGTACATTGTACATTTTTCGGTTGCTGATACAAGTATTAGATATTATTGATTATTTTTACTGCGAAAGTAAAAAAAAAGATTTAGTTGATTTTGTATAATTTTCCAAAACCTGTGATTCTTCGAGTGTTAATGTGTAATAATGGTGGATTATTAACACAATAAAATGATGTCAATCGCAGCGCCACCTACCGCGTCAAATTGTGAATCTAAACCATCCAGAAACCCACTCAAAAACACGTCGTCAGCGTCAACTTCGAGACCCTATATTCCTTATCAGACAGTTAATTTGCTAACAGTACTCAAAGATCCATGAAGTGATATCGACTAAAAATACACTTTTAAATTTTGTTTGTGGAGCCCTGTGGATTCAAAATATGGACATTCAATTGTTTGGAGCGAATTGGCATAGCCCGTAAGTATCACATTTCTCTTACCTACTAAAAACTGTGAAATATTTATTTCTAGTTAAATATAATTATGCTACTTACATAGGGGACCGCTCCCTCGTAAGTAAGGGTTTCCATAGGTAGCCGCGTATCTGACGTCCAGACCGCCAGTAAGCACCACACCAGGGTTGGACATTGGTATCACTGTTGGAATAATATTGGCTAAAGTTTAATATTGCTGCTACTATTGTTATTTTAGCAGAAGAGCAGAAGATTGTTGTATCTTAAATGATTTGGTCAAATCTAACATGACCCCGGATGAATCTGCGTGATAAATGCATCTGGACCAATTTTTGTGTGACGTCGAACCTAGCAAACAACTAATTATGTTACATAAATTAAAAATAACTATAAATAGATATAAATATTTAGGTACAAAACTTAATCTAATAGACCGCTACCAGTTGTCGAAGTACCTACCCAAAATACTGGCAGCATTGCCACGTTGAATGGCAATGCTCAATCTCTGTCCAAAATATTTTCAAGCATTTTGGTCACGAGTTGCTTCGACCAAACTCCCTGATAATTCATTGAAGATTGTATATGTTCCCGGTCCCCACGGTCCCAACGTCTCAACCCCAAAAGACACAAATATATAACCACTTGCGCCTTTTGGATAGTCTTCGCTGATTAAGCCGCAACACCAGCCTTTAGGTTTACTAGATATTGGAGAACATCATGTCTTTCCATTTTTAATAACATAATTGCCTGTATCCAATAGCTTGTGTGGGAGGTTTTAGTTATTAGGTATGTTTATAAAACTTATATCCGATACCGCGCGGCCGGTTTCGATGAAATTTCTTAATAAAATATTAAACCTAAAAAAGGATTTTGTATTTGTAAAATGGATATACTTATTCTGTACCCAATCAATTAACATTTTGACATGTCTGATGAACAAGAACAACGGCGACAAAGCAAAAAACTGCCTTAGAATTTCGATTACTCACCATCAGGCCCAATCAGACCTCCCAGTCTCCCACAGCTGGCCTGTCGTCGTAACGAGCCTTGGCTGTACGACCCATCGATGCTTCTAGAAAGCGATCCCGAAAGAGAGTCACTTGGAGGTGCGTAGTCTCTCGAGTAGTCCACGTATGGGACGTATCCGTTGCTCTGACCTTGGGCCTAGAAAAAAATGCTATACAGTTCCAAGTGCATTTATGTGTATTAGAGAGCTGGTAGACGGTATTATGTATAAAAAATCAGTTCCCCCTAGCCAATAACCAAAACCTTTCGTCTCGATTCTATCAAAAGAAATGCTTAACAAATGCAACAACAATAAAACAATCGATTATTAGTTATGACAATTAAAAGTTTGTTATTTTCAAATCGCTGACGAGTGGTAAGCTAAAATTTAATGTTTTTTAATGGTTGGATAAAGCTATTTATTTCCAATGAGTTCAACAATTACTTTTAGGAACTCGATTCCACAAATAGGGTGAAATGAAACGTAATGGGTGAAATGAAACGTAATTCTTCGATGGTTTTTATTGCTTTTTATTCTGAGGACTAAAACAGCTGGCTTTTCTTCGGTGGTTTTTATTGCTATTTAGTCTGTGGGCTTAAACAGCTGAGATTTGTCTATGACCGTGACGCCCATTCATGACGCTGACTTACAGAATTAGGGGGCAGTTTGGTTGTTACTTGTAGTTGTCGCTCAAAATTGCCTGTTATTCCAGGAATTATAAATTTCAACAGTCTACTTCCAACCTAAATGTTAATAACTTTGCCTCGAAAATACCAAGAAACTTTTACCTCTAACAACATTTTCCCTGAATTTCAATAATTGAATCCCTATAAATAAATCAAAGTTTTCAATACTGGAAGTTGAACAAAACTTTTTAAGCACAACAAAACAAAAACAACGAAATATTAAAACCATTTCTCAAAACATCATAACAACCAACAGAGAAATTTCCAGAAGTAATAAGATTCTCCCATTGTTATTACTTTCTTGTGCTTCATTAGGGATGTTACAGTATAAATAATAATATCGATGTTACTCCGTCAAATAAATAGATTTTTATAAACACACCATGTATCGCAAAATGGTGTACCTTTCTAAGGTCTTAAGGATTTTATATACATATATTGTTTTAATATTTCAAACTTAATATGGATAAAAATACACGCTCCAAAGTATTGATTATGTTTGTTTAGTTCTGTCTACTTATGTTTTAGTTACTTACGACTGTTTTCGTATTTTAAAAAGGCATTTTTTTTGACAATGTCGCAAGAGTTTTATTACATATTTAAATAATAATAATACTTCATAAAATTTAATATTAATTCGTTATTTCAATTTAAACACTTACTGCTACTATTATATACTTTTTACAAGAATATAATTTTACAATTTTAATGGTCTGAAAATTTAAAATTTATAAATTTTAAATTCCAAACAATTACAAAAGGCACAGCTAGACCTGTATTTTACTAAATCTAGTCACTTCGAAGAAGTTAAATATATTTGCAGTGGTTTTGTAATGCTAGCGGGAAACTAAATTTTACCCTTTTATAACAACAGAAAAAGAAACCGTATTGTCACCAATGCTTTACAGAGAACGTTACTTACTATGAACGATATTTACTTAATAAAGATACCTAGGTTAATGTAATTTCTGTTTTAGTCATTTAAAAATGTTAAAAAATGCGCTTCCGGTGTACAAATAATATTATCATATTATGTCAGAATAACGAAATGTCGAAATTTAATCAATCTAGTTTTTTTTTATTAAATAAACTAACTACTTTATATATATTTTTATACTATCGATATAGCTCTAGAAGAAGTCCCAACCCTATGATGTTTCCCGTGTAGCGAAAAGTCAAGTAAAAATTCTATACACGTATTAAATTATTTTGCACTACAGAAGGAGATTTCACAGTTCATTCTTGCTGCTTATGTGAGAAAAATCTTACGAATGCCACTTTTTTTAAACTACCTTTGTCCGGCATGCGTTGCAAATGTTGCAATACCAGGCAAATAAATTACTAAAAACTCAATGACTAACCCATTTCCAAGTCGAATACAATCATTTGCCGATGGATATAAAAACATTATAAGGCACAGAATATAATAAAAAAATAAAGAAATGGCTGCTAAATAAATGCTTTTACGATTTGAAGGAATACTTTTCATCTAATAATTAAACTGTATACTTTAAAAAAAATTGTTAATTTGTTTTCTGTTAAACTAAAATAATGTTATTATTATTTTATATAATTAATTGAAATTTATATTGTACGCTCGAAATGGGCAAGCTGTTGATGCCTCTAATTTCATTTTACCATCCTATGTACGAAGTTATGACAATAAATATACGAGTATATTCTATTCTATTCTATTCGAACTGAGGATCTATATCAAAAAATATATTAAAATAAACCCATTTGCAACTTTGAAAGTATGGCATTTGATTCAAATCTTAAATAAATATTTTTATACATCGATTCTTACCTTTAAACTTAACTGATTGATAGCATGATTGAAGTCCCCACTATACCTGTCAAAAAAAAAGTTCAGATAAAAACACAATTTAAAAATCAAAATCGAGAGTTGCTCGCGCGTCTTTTTTCTATTTAACAATGTTTATAATTTTTTTTTTTTGGTAGAGTTTATTTTCGCTCTACTATAACAACAAGAAGTACTGAATAAACAGTCATTCAAATGCAGAAGATACTATGTCTATGTAATTGTAACCTACACATATAGATGTTGATTACATCATCATTTTCATCTCAGCCGAGTCCACTGCTGGTTGAATTGAATAAAATCTGCTGAGCAATATTTTTTAATCGATATTATACAATCCTGGGCTGTATTTAAGAGTTAAATTACCTTTGGCACTTGATAAGTTCATTGTCGTAAGCACAATTTGGCAAAGGTACTGGGCCAGCAAGAGGCAGTCCAAGATTTGATGTCAGATGCAGGGTGGGGTGGAGCTCTGTCTCTGAACCAGTATTGGAATTTTCCTGGTAAAAGTACAAAAATCGGAATTAAAATACAATAGTCTTTGGTGGCGAATAAGGTGAATTGTTTGATTTTTGTATTTGTTTTCGAGGTATGATGTTAAAAATATTGGACTTAAATTTCAGCTTCAATTGTGGAACCGCATTTGAGATAGAACCCGGGGACAAAATAGGTCTAAACAGTAACTTTGGTGTCCCTTACAAAATTGAAATTTCAAAATGTAGTTTTAAAAAAAAAAAAAAAAAAGTTCTCATTCTACTATATTAGTTTTATTAAACAAAACACGACGCGACAGAACATACATTTAAAAAAATATATTTCGTCCCCCACTTGAATGTATTCTACCCCTTACTAATACTTTAATACATATCATTTTAATAGCAAGTGGCGATTCTGAGAATTTGAAGTTATTCGCTTGTATGGTTTAGATCAGGGGTCGGCAACCTTTTGAGTTGGAAGAGTCAAAAATTACAATTTACAACATTTCAAAGTTTTATAGAGCCACAAATTGTTTTCTTGCCAACATAATCATTAATGCCAACAATAATACCTTCTGTACTATGAGTATCGTGTAGAAAACGCTATACACGCGTTATACCTTTCTAATCATCCCACATTTTACTCGTTCAAACTGTATAAATGTACCTTTGGAGGCTTGTAAACGGCTCGATAGATATGGCGCCTAATCCTCGTTAATCGATTCAGAACGTTTTTTCAAATGTTTTTTTTAATAAATAATATTTGCGTATGGAACTAAATAGCCGGAGCTTCACATCCTAAGAGCCGCATGTCGCTCGCAAGCTGCAGGTTGCCTACCCCTGGTTTAGACGATAAATATCTCTAACTAACAAACAAAATGCTAAACCAACCAAGTCAACTTCGAGAACTCACTTCGCTCTGTCAGTAATTTATAATGTATTTTGTCTTATTTATAACCGTCTTCAAAAAAAAGATGTGTTACCTATTCACTTTTTTGGTTGAGAGCAGATTTTGATGATTATTTTCTTATTTGAAAGCTTTCTTTCATTATTGATTTCGATATCATATTTTAAAACATAGAAGCTTTATCTATTTATCTTTTGTATGAATAAGGGTTATTAATAATTATATTATTTATGACTTATATTATAAGGTTCAACTTACCATATCACATCCTTCCACCTGCCTCAGTTCTAACTTTAAATCACTGATGTTGGAATTCCGATCACTCTCTTTATATTCCACACAAGTCTTCCCCAGGTCGGTAATGTCAGGCTTCTTGTCAATATTCTTGTCAGTTCGCTGGCAGAGCATCACGATCAGCATTATGATCAGGATGAGGATGACCAGGCATGAAGAGGCGGATAAGATTAGGAGTAGAGGTATGGATTCTGAAAAAAAAAAAGCTTATCAAAAAAGTATCACTACGATACCCGTAAATATTCCATGCCACTGCCAAGTCTTGCTACCAGTAGTAGAACCGGTTTATTTTCTACCTGTGTTACTTCAACTACTACCTACCTATGAAAGCTTTTGATTCAACCATGGCTATGTAAATGTAATTATTTCTGTAGCATATAGTATATAACAATATTATCGTAATAAGAATGTATAATTTTCCCATTCCATTCCTCTACCCATTTCTTCATTATTCCTACTATCGCATCCTACTCCACTTCATACACCGGAGTAGTACTCCATTTAGGAAATGTGAAAAATAGATGGGGAAAATACGCAAAGAAAATAATATACTGTTCAAAAAAAATATGAAAAGTTTTGCTAACAAACCATCTTATTCCACCCCCCAGTCACATTAAAACTCCAAAAAAAAAATGTTTTTTTATCAATATCAATCTTGTTAGTTACTAAACCAATTTGGATTTATTTAAAACAAACATAAGAAATAGTTTATTTTACATCGACTCGTTTTTATTTACCTCGCCGTTTTGGCCAAATTGCATAGGTTTTGAGAAGACAATGAGTATTCTCTTAGACCATGTGTTCGATTGCGAAAGTTTTAAAGTTACAATTGTGAGAAAGTGAACTTAAGCGATAACTCATAAACTTGAATTGATAGAACAATAATTGAAACGCAAGCTAAGCTTAAAAAAACCGACTTTATCGCTTTATCTTCGGAACCTTGATTAGATTAAATGTATTAAACGCACGCATTATTGACGATAACTCAAAAACGACTGATCTGATCTTGATCAAATTTAAATAGGAACAAAGAGAAAGCAACAGCTTTCAAATAAAAAATAATCATCAAAATCGGCTCACAACAAAATAAGTTATGAGGTAACTTTTGAAGTCGATGTAGTCCACAGAATACGCATTATATATATATTCAAGAACTTTTCTTTTCAGATTTTGATCAAATTTAAAGGGGACCAATTGGAAAGCAACATCTTTCAAACTAAAAAAAATCGGTTCACGTAGAAAGAAGTTATGAAGTAACACACATAAAAAAAAAACAGTCGATTTGAGTACCTCCTCCTTTTTTGTGAAGTCGGTAAAAAGTGTGAGAACAAAAAAAAATATTCAAAATCGGTTCACGTGGAAAGAAAATATAAAGCAACACATCCAAAAAAAATACATTCGAATTGAGTACCTCCTTTTTTGTGAAGTCGGTAGAAAAGTAAAAGGCAATGAGTTGCAATATTTGAAATCTTTTAAAGCGCCTTGAAAACACAAATGACCTTCAATCTACATCACGCTCAAATCATGGGGTCTGAGTCACCCACGTCCGTAGGAGGATACCCCTTAAGTCTGACTCCCTACACGTGGTCCCCGGGTGGTGCTAATCAGGTGACATTTGAGAGGTGGTAGAGCATTTTGTGAGTTGCTCGCCTGGCTTGCTACCAAAGTAGCTTTCCACCATCAAGTTGAAAGTCTGCCGCCAAGCCAAATACGGTGTTCCGGCAGTTATCCTTGAGAGCCTGCGTATTCCAGGTCTAGTGTGTTTACCAGCTTCGATCACATCGTCACTTACCACCAGGTGAGATAGTGGTCAAACACTAGCCTGTCACTAATAAAAAAAAAAAAATATATCAATCAAGCAGAAAAAGGAGCAATCCTATTTTACAAAAGAAATAAAAAGCTTTATGCATGAAAACACTTCAAAAACCTTAACACTACAAAGAGTTGCTAAGAATATTTAATCCAATGAATGCCCTCAGATCTGATATCAGAAAATCCTTTCACGTTAACTGTAGTAAAAGCTTTTCACGATATTAGGCCCAGACAGATTTGACAAGATTACAGTAACCTACACTTTAGGACTCCGTACGTTATCATTGGAATCCCTGGTGAGTGCTTGATTTATGCATTTAGATATAGTGTGTTCGAGTATACAAAATTAATATTATAAAGACACATAGTCTGGCAGAAATGATATCTTACCTTAAAATGTATGTAACAATTTAAAGATAAAACTAATATTGTACACCAAAATGCTGGCAAATATTTTGGACAGAGATTGAGCAATGCTGCCAGCATTTTGAGTACTTTGCTAACTGGAAGCGGTCTGTTAGATAAGGTTTTGTACATATTTATATCTAGTTATAGTTATTTTTGGTTAGTTTATATGATGCAATGAAATTGTCCACCCGAAATGGGTACACTTAATTATATATTACTAGCGATCCGCCCCGGTTTCGCCAGGGTGTGATAAATGAAGAACCGCTCGACCGATATTGTGCAAACTTCACATAAACCATCTACTAAATAGTCCGAACAAAGCCTAAAAATTTGGTTTGGAAAGGTGAGCCCGTTTTTGAGTTATAAAATTACAACGAAAAGTGGCTTTTTGAAATTGGCGAAAATTTTTATATATATAGATTATTGCTATTTTACCATCTTATGTTCACAGTTAGTGCAAAAGATATTATTTTAATACATTACCAATAAATATGAAATTAAAATATTACATTTCATATAAAAAAATGGATATTTATTTAAATCATAAAATGGAATCAGGTTTAGGTCATTTTAAACGCGGGCATCTCGATGTTATTTCTGTGATATCTACGACACAATCCTATTCTATAAAGGAAACTTTACCCATCATAGACATCAACAATCTGGAAACTGACGTCACGAATCAGTCTAGTCAATAGCATGCATTTTGCTATTTTAAATTTACCCTTTATTCATGAATATTCCTAATTGAAAAGGATTTGAATAAGATTTTTTTTTGGGTTTGATGACTTGTATCGTGGTTGTCGGAAACATTCACATCACACACACAATCAAAACCAGAAATATAAAATTTCCCTGGGGAAAAAACTTGAGTTCCTGCCGGGAATCAAACTCGAGCGAGGATCTTAGAAGGCGAACGCGCACAAACCAGCTGGCAGATCCAAATAACTAAATTATAATGATGTTAAATATATCTTATATTTTATTAAATATATCTTATATTTTATTAAATATATCTTATATTTTATTTTCACAAAAAAGTATGGAACTTTTGAAAACGTCGCAAAAGTATACGAGAATGTTCAAAACGAACGCCTGCTGGTACCAATAGCAATTTTATAAAAGTTACTGAACCCTGCGATCGACGGTGTGACTCTTACATAACACAATTTATTGTAACAAGCAATGTAGACTTAGGTTATATACTTCGTTAAAAGTTTTAAGAGGTTTCGCAGATTTTAGACTAGACTTTCTTCAAATATTTTCACAATGTTTTTTTTTTGTTTTCTAAGTTATAATTTACGTTCCTTGATTGCGTGATACAATCCTACTAATATTATAAATCCGAAAGTTTGTGTGTAAGTATTTTTGTTTCCTCTCCACCCTTTAACGGCTGAACGGTTTGGATTCAATTTGGAATGTACATAGCTTATAACTAGGATTAACACATAGGCTACTTTTTAACTTAATGATAGAGAGCGAAGCCGCGGGGCACGGTTAGTTTTTAATGATTAAAAAAAATAGAACCAACTAATAAAAGGCACGGATAAAGACAAAACAATTAATTAGTTTTTTTCTTTATAATTGGCTTCGCTTCCTTTGTGCTTAGCCAGTGTTATATTTTTCAAATTAGATATTTAATTAAGTCTAGTCATCAGTCACAATCAAATTCAAGTAAAAGAGTCATCGTACAGTCATAGTCAAGTCACGGCATGGTAAAGCGGTAGACTTCACTAGAACTGTCAAACGTCATCTATTTATGATTGACATAATTCTAGTCATGCCTGTAGTTCATCATACGTACAGCAAAGAAGTGAAACTCATTACCTGCTTCATTCCCAAGAGTGAATAGGTATCTTTTAGGCAAGCTGTTCACATCTTTGGCCGCATCATTACTTTGCATCAAGTGAGATATTGCTCAAATTGTAGCCTTTTAACACAAAAAAAAAACTATTCTTCGATTTGCCTCCACAATTTTTTTTTTTTTTATTTGTAACAGGCTAGTGTTTGACCACTATCTCACCTGATGGTAAGTGACGATGTGATCGAAGCTGGTAAACATACTAGACCTGGAATACGCAGGCTCTCAAGGATAACTGCCGGAACACCGTATTTGGCATGAATGGTTACGAACAGCTATCAACGGTTAAATATAATCTACCATTATTATATATTTACACTTATTATATATCATAATATATATCATAATATATCAACAATTCCTTTTATAATTTTCGCGGCAATAGGCGATTAAAAGTTAAAAACATCCAAAATTCAATACAATTTAGATTTTTAAAGTGATGCTTGGAGTTACACCTACTAGAAGTGAACACAAGACACTTTAGGGAAGTTTTTTTTTTGTGAAATCTTTTGGAAAGCCATTAAAAAAGCCAAGTTCTTTTTGACGGCACTTGCATTCAAATTAGTGAAACCGTAAAAAATCTAGGAGTTCTCATTGATAGACAACTATCATGGGGTCCTCAATTAACCGAAATAAGTCGTAAAGTATTTGCTTCTGCGGGATCACTTAGAAGACTGCGAAACTTTCTGCCTATCAACACCAAAATTGCTCTGGCACAATCTCTTTTGCTGCCCATCCTGGATTATGCTGACGCCAGCTATATTGATTTAACGGAAGAACAGCTAAATAAGCTCGAACGCATCCAAAACTTCTGCATACGATTTATATTTGGCCTACGCAAGTACGATCACATCACCGAATATCGTAATAAGCTGAAGTGGTTACCCATCCGGCGTCGCAGGGATGCCCATGTGCTTCATCTACTCTATAATATTTTATTTAGCCCTATGACTCCTCCTTATCTAAAACAACGTTTTCAATATCTTCATTTATCTCATTCCCTTTCTCTTCGTTCTTCAAACACTCTCCAATTAAAACTTCCCCAAAACACACTTTCTTTTTATGGAAGTTCCTTCACTGTACAAGCTGTCCGATTGTGGAATGCTCTGCCCGTGGATATAAGACATGCCAAAACGATCGCTATCTTCAAAAATTTGGTCAAGTTGCACTACCTGTCAATAAACTTTTGAAACTATTATTCAAATAGTGTATATATATATAATATATATATATAATATTTTAACTTGTAAAGTTATCTATGTATTGTCAATACGTACTAAAAGTATATGTGTATTATTTTAATTATTTATTAAGTTTACATAATGTATATATATGTATTTACAGATATATATTATATATATAAAGTTCTACTATTTATGTATTATTTTTATTTGTTTGTAAGTAATGTTTAAATTGTTTATATGCATGTGCAGTGTAATTCATTAGAGAACACCACCGACCGCAAAAATGTCTATTATTACTATCCTGTCCATCCAAAGGTTGCCTGTAAGAGATTGCTTTATGTGATAAGGCCGCCCATTGTACAACAATTATTATTTTTAGATTTTATGTTATTAACATGTTACTTAGCTATCTTATTGGTGTTCAATAAAGAAGTATTGTATTGTATTGTATTGTAAAATATTAACAAACAAGGCAATTTTTTTTTACTCGATAGGCAAACATTTGACCACTATCTCACTGATGAAGATGCGATATGCTTTTCTAAAACAATTTTTTCTAGAAAATACAATTTCTCTCTAGACTTGAGTGACAACCAGACTGTAGCGTTCGGGGAACAAAGACGCAGGTAACGAGTGCCACTCCTTCGTTGTAGGGATGGTGGACGTAGAGGCAAAATACTTTAAGCAAACTATTGGTATTTCAACCATAATTAAATGACATTAGACATTTTGTCTCGTTGTTAGACACTAAAAAGAGCATTGGGGAATAATCTCATGTAAAAACAAAGCTATATCTTCTTACTATAATATTTTATACGCGAAATTTTGTATGTATGGATGTTTGTTACTCTTTCACGCAAAAGCTACTGAATGGATTTTAATGAAACTTTACAATAAAATAGCTTTTATATTAGAATAACACATAGGCTATAATGTATAAAGATATTGTGTGAATTGTCCAAAATATAACGTCAAGTAAGTAGGAAAATATTTTGCCATCTGTCATTGCTACTCTGGCGTGCGCTGCAAAAACCGTTAAAGTTACACGTATATAATGTATAATGAAAATGTTTATCTGAAACAGTACTATAAAAAATCCCGCAACAGCATATAATATCTATCATTTTAAAATAGATAAATGTATAAAGATAGATTGAACCTTGGAGAAGAAAATAAGCTACTCAAAGTACTAATCCTGCGCAGACGAAGTCGCGGCTAGTATAAGTAGGTATATTAGTAGAATTATTATACTTACTATCAGGCACCAGAACAATCTCCACACTGTCGATGCCATATGCATTGATAACGGTACAGTTGTAAGAGCCAAAGTGCTTCGCTTCACTACTTCTTATAATAAGAGTCGATTTGGTCATACGATCTGTTAGTGTCTCTTCTAGAAATGTATACTCCTGGAACAAACGTATTTATGTACTATTATAATAGATTTTTCCATTCTTGAGTAATTTATCGAAACATAAACACAAACGCATTCACACTCACAGCCCCACACTAAATTCAAAGACTTGTGTCGTAGGTGCCGGAAATATTTACATATCACACACACAATCACACCCAGAACCAGAAGCACAAATATCACTTGAGAAGGAAGATTGTGCTTCTGCCGGGAATCGAACCCAGGGCCCACGTCGCAGAGGCCCATTGTGCCAACTGAGTCGTCATCTCTTCATATCAAACGCTTTCACACTCCCATCCCCACACTTAGTTTGAAGACTTGTTTCGTAGGTGCCGGCAACATTCATATCACACACAAATCACTCCCGAAATTAGAAACAAATTGTTCTTGAGGAGAAATGTTTAATTCCTACGGGATTCGAACCCGCGTTTGTTCAACAAACTACACTAATGGGCAGGATAATAATAACAAAGATATAATTAGTACAGATACGTATATTTTCTTTTGACTAATCACTCATGATACTATAAGACCAAAAGTTTGTGTGTAAATGTGTAAGTCTGTAAGTATGTTTGTTTTCTCTTCACGCTGTAACGGCAGAACGGATTTGGATGAAATGTATAATGTTCATAGCTTACATATAGGATTATCACATGGGCTACTTTTTTATGAATATTTTATGATTAATAATCTTACATAATTAAACGCAAGCGAAGCTTAAAAAAACCGACTTCACCGCTTTATCTTCGGGACTTTGATTAGATTAGATGTAGGTACTAAACACGCATCATTGACGATATTTCAAGAACTACTGATCCAATCTTGATCAAATTTAAATGAGATCAATTGAAAAGCAAAATCCTCCAAACAAAAAAAGAATCTGTTCACGTGGAAAGAAGATATAAGGAAACACACATAAAAATAATACGACTTGAGTACCTCCTCCTTTTTTGTGAAGTCGGTAGAAAAGATTGAATCTCTTACTCCAAAGCATATTAACGACTGAAGCCTGAGTTTTAAAATTCTATTCCAGTTGAAACTTATTTTCTTCTTCGAGAAAGTTATCTGTTTGTTTGTCCTATTTCACTTCGTTGTTTAAAGAAATAAAAGATGTTGCAGCACGGTTTTTTTTTTCCTTCGTTTTGGCTTCGCAATCTTGTGCATTTAGCCAGTGTCAAGTGATAATATATTTCAAGTGTATTTCATATTATAGGTCCTAGTCACAAGTCACAGTCAAAGTCAAGTAAAAGAGTCAAGGTCCAGTCGTAGTCAAGTCATGCCCTAGTAAAGTGGTAGAAACTTTACTAGAACTTCTATTGGAGTTTTGGAGCGACGGTGAAAATCACGTTTTTCAACTTTGTATGATTTGCCTACACTTATGCACGTTCACTAAGTATTAACGGTTAACACTCGAAGAATCACAGGTTTTGGAAAATTTTACAAAATCAACAACGCCATTTTTTCACTTTCGCGACAAAAACTGCAGCACGGTTTTCTGATGTATGTGATTAACATTTCTAGAACTGGTATGAAGGTTTTAGGGTTCCGTACCCAAAGGATCTAAACAAGATGTCTACGCCCGTCTGTTCTAATATTAAATAGGCTTTCTTTTAAACCTCAATAACATGCTAGATGACTCGCTATTTGTCGGTTTTCTACCGACTTCACAAAAAAGAGGAGGTACTCAATTCGATTGTATTTTTTTCATGTTTGTTACCTCATATCTTCTTTCCACGTAAACCGATTTTTTTTTGTAAGATGTTGCTTTCCAATTGGTCCCATTTAAATTTGATCAAGATCTAATCAGTAGTTCTTGAAATATTGTCAACAATGCGTGTTTAGTGCATTTAATCTGATCAAAGTTCCGAAGATTAATGGGTGAAGTCGGTTATTTTTAGCTTTGCTTGGGTTTAATTATTATATTTGCTTGATATTACACAGCCGAAATTTTTTTCGAGCATTTCAATATCGTTTTTATTTTCAATATTTTAAAACTTATATTATTGTAAAATATGATGACGTATTGTAAGTATGATTAGTAATGAAGTATAATCTACCAAACAAAAAAAAAACATCAAAATCGATTCATAATTGGCGGAGATATCGCATAACATACATAAAAAATTAAAAAAACATACAGACGAATTAATTGAGAACCAATTTTCGGTTAAAATAATATCATTTATAAAATATTTTTTCTCTAAAGATCTTACCTGATTGTGGAATGAGTTGATTTCATGCCCTCCAAAAGCCCAAAGCACGTATTCCGGCTTCGGGACAGAGAAGGATATACACTCAATCCTCACGTTGTCTCCCTCTACTCCGTATTGTGTCTGGTTGGACACAATTTGAGGAGGACCTGCAACAAAAATCTTATTAGAAGTTCGTCAAACAACTATCGATAACTGCCTAACCCTAATTATAAATTGTATCACACTTATGTTATAAAGACGAAAGTTTGTGAAAGGAAAGGAAATTTTGTTTCTGGTTCTCGTTGTGGTTGTGTGTGTGATGTGAATGTTGTCGGCACCCACGACACAAAACATCGAACTTAGTGTGGGGCTGTGAGTGTAAAAGCGTTTATGTTTATGTTTACTTAACTGCTCACAAAATCTCTTCAGCTCCTAAATTGAACATAATCAAGCTAATTTAAATCCCACCTTCCCGTTTCACCAACTATGCCACAACAGCACTCAAACAATATGAATTGGGGCTGGCGTTTAACATTCATACTTTCACGGTCTTCAAACTTGGACCAAGTTCTACACAGTGTAAAACAGGCAGTAGGGGAAGTTATATGGCTGCGCGTGACGTCACGGTAACAGGATCGGTACATGCTGTGATTTTTTTCTTTTGAGGAAAGTTACGCTATAATAATTCGAGAAATAGGTCAATAGTCGAATTCAACTCGACTAGGCAGCGTTCGGGAAACTTCTTAGCGTCTTTTCGTCCAAAATACCTCAATGCCTCAAGACGAAAGTATTTGACCAGTGTGTGTTACCAGTGATGACATAAATGGTACTGAAATGTGGCCTCTTACTGTGGGCCTCATAAATAAGCTCAAAGTCACACAACAAGCTATGGAAAGGGCTACGCTCAGGGTTTCTCTACGAGAATAAATCTGAAATGAGGAGACGAACGAAAGTCACCGACATAGGCCCGCCGATTGTTACTTATTTACATAATTATGTATAAAAGCTTCTTTCATAGAAAATATAGTTTTAATTCTTCAATGTTTGTAATTTTCCAAGAAGAGAAAATCAAAATCAGATTTTTTATTGCCAGAACTGTAAGTTGTAAAAGATGAAAATGAAAGTGTGTTGTAAAAGATCTTATAACAAAATATGGTATCAACAGTCGCCTTTTTCACTGACTTCACAAAAAAGGAGGAGGTACTCAAGTCGACTGATTTAAAAAAAAAAATTTTTCCTCATAACTTCTGTCCATGTGAACCGATTATGTTTTTTTTTTTGTTTTATAGATGTTGCTTTCCATTTGGTCCCATTAAAATTTGATCAAGATCTGATCAGTAGTTCTTGAAATATCGTCAGTAATGCGTAGTACATCTAATCTAATCAAAGTTCCGAAGATATAGCGGTGAAGTCGGTTTTTTTAAGCTTCGCTTGCGTTTAATTATCTTGCAATACATACGAGAAGGAAAGACGTGAATGTTGACCTTCTGCAAGTCTCAACTGTGACTTATCCAAGTTCTACTAGGAACTCAGTGTAAACTTTTGAGAAGTCGGAATGACCTCGGTAACGGCGGAACACTTGTCGACTCCGCCTAGGGGTCTAATGTGGAAACTGCTGAACTTTCCTATGTCGTTTGGTTAAGTTCAAAGTTTTTTGTGCTTCGGGTTGGGGTTAATTTAAACATTATTATATTTATAGAAGAAGAAGTATTATCAACACTATTAAATCTCGCTGGAAAAGCTCGGGGAGTCAATTGCTTCCTTTTGTATAGGTTGAAGAAGTGGTTTGGGGAAGAGGTGTTAGTGGTGGTCTCTCTATAAATTATCTTTATGATGTTGAACTTCCCGTTCGCGTTGGCTTAGTTGGGCAACCACCTTGATGGCAACTTGTTTTGGATTTGAAGCGAACGTGTAGGTATTGGCTGTAATTTGGCGAATCTGTCAGTAGAGTCTTTAACTTTCATGAGTGTCTCTTTGTGGATCATGTGAATAAACGATTTAGAATTTGAATGTGAAGTCCCGGTGGTAGCACAAATTTTTGCTCTCCAACGCAACTTTGTAATTCTAATTCTGGGTGTGATATAAGTGTGTATAAGTAAAATGTTTCCGGCACACAGGACACAAGGCATCGAATGTAGTGTGGGGGTGAAAGTGTAAAAGCATTTATGTTATGCTTATAACAAAGGATACGAGATTTTTTAAAGGCGGTATTAGCACATTCGCTTCCCAATACTTCGTGGTACATTGCTACATTCGTGTTTCCACATCTTGTGATGCCGATAAAGGTAACATAACTTAGACATAAAAGCTTCACACTCACAGCCCCACGCAAAGTTCGATGACTTGTGTCGTGGGTGCCGGAAACATTCAAATCACACCCAAAACCAGTCACACGAATACACCTTGGAGTGAAAACTTGATTTTTCAACGGGAATCGAACCCGCTGATTAGGCAAATGTTCCCACTTTCCAACTCAAATCATATATAGTGAAGGGCTGTGAATTAAAAGCTTTTATGTTTATGTTGCCTTTATCGGCAACACAAGATCCGAAATCATTAACGTACTATTGGAAGGTGCATGCACAACTACTGTGCTAATATATACTTTAAAAATTCTCGCTTCCTTTGTTGGAACACGTCTTGTCCCAGAGGAATATTTTCGATCTTGATTGGGATACGAAGCATTTCGTGCCTGTCATTTTAGAATGAACCCACACATCGGGTTACCAGTGAGGATTGGCAGATGCCAAATTATCGGCGATAGACCAGTTTTACCAATAAGTTTGCCCATCTGTTTTTACCAGTACAAAGCGTTTTGCTTGTTTCTTCTTTAAAAAAGTAGAACTCCTTGCCTTTGTCTGTGTTTCTAGACTAGTGTGATCATGGAGTTTTGGAGCGGAGAGTTAAGAAACATTTTCTGGCAAGCGTGCTCCATCGTCTAAGCAGGAGTATCGCGTTCAATTTCACGCGGGAACACAAGGTTACAAGTTTTTTCACCCAGGGAAATTTGTGGTTTTGGTGTGATTATCTTGTTTGAAATTTTAATTGTTCTCTATTTACAACATATTTTCCGCTGCCCGCTGCCCAATTTTTTTCAAATCGACTAACACCCGAGCTCGAGCAATACGGGGCACACTGAAAACGAGACTTGCATAGACGTAATTAGTGCAGCACAGTGCCGAGTGTTTCCCAAATGCCTAATAATGCATATTAGAAATTAGGATTTATAAATTCCTTTACGTTTATTATTATTTTATTACCCACCTGTTGTTTTGTTTTATGTTCTATGTGTAATTTTTGCAATACCAAAGTATTTTGATTATATTTGTGATGTGAATGTTTCCGTCACCCACGACCCAAGTCATTAAACTTTGTGTGGGGCTTTGAGTGTGAAAGCGTTTAAGCATTTTAGTTTTCAAACGCATCGTCAATTAATTTCTGCTGAGTGCCAAATTTATTACGTAGATATTTACGAGTGTAAAAGTAAGTAATTTATCTAAATTTTGACTAAACAACTGGTAAAAACCTTTATTTTCTAACTGTATTTACTTACGGTTAAGCTAATTTAGCGTGAAATCAAACGTAATCTCAAAGAAGCCATAATCTACATAATATATAGAAATCAATAGTGACGTTTGTTAGTTTCACAAAAACTTTAGAACGGCCCGACTAATTTGATGAATCCTTTTTTGTTATGTTTATAAGTCAGGGCAAGGTTTGTATGTAACATTTTGACGTGATCTTATAAATCGATGAACACCGGCTGCTCGCACGAAAAAGTGTCACGTTCCGCCTGAGCCAGAGCGTGCAAGTGAGAGCGCGGAACAAGCGATAGAGAGGCACGATCGGCCTAAGCGTTCGTCTTATGACGTTATCACGCAAAATTATCGTCCGTAAACAGACTTTACAGACAACAAATTTTTAATCCACCAGAAATTGCACCCGTTCGAAGCCGGGTCGGATTGCTAGTATTAGATAAAAATCTATCAAGTGATCGTTGAGTCAGGATATCATTGAGAAAAATCTAAATTTTGAGTGCCGCTTCATTATTTTGCAAACTAGAGGTACTATTCATTCTTCGGCAAAAAAGTAGCTTGGCAAAGGTCACGAATTGAATGTACTCCAAATTTAATATAATATCTTGTAATTATAGCGAAATTGGATTAATATTAATAAGGACTAGCTAATTCGGAAAATCTTCTTCGAAAACATTAATTATTGGTGTGGGTGTAAAATCTTAGAAGCCTGTGAAACATAGCTTGATGAAACGTAGACAGATCACGGACTCTTATTATATACCATTCAGATATATAGATATATAGATAGATAAACTATTTATTGAACACCTTAAGTAAGACACAAAAAAACGGAAAAAAAATATTTACAAAAAAAAGACAACAATAGGCGGTATTATCGCTGAAAGCGATCTCTTCCAGATAACCTTTGGATGAAAAGAAATAATTCCATAGAGTTGGACGTCGGTGTCTAAAAAAACGTCATTTTAAAGAGTGCATGAATCTAAAAATAATAAATTATAATATACTTAATTATAAGTAATGATAATTGACACCATTCAGCTTTTATTTATTTGTTTATTTAATAGTTTAGCATAAAACAGTGTACAAGGAATAGCTTAATGCTATGAAGCATTATCTACCAGCTTTCCTGGGCGTGTAAGAAAAGTGTTTGGGCGTGCAGCTAAAAGATACGCGTAAATATATAAAAAAGTGAGAACAAATAATTTAAAACATAAATATATAATAATAATTGTATATATTAAAATAAATACAATATTCAAAATTATATACTACTTACATAGTTATGTATAACTAACACATAATGAAAATATATCATACTTCAAACTAATATTATAAATTAGAAATTTTGTGTGTAAAAGTATAGTAATGTTAGTTCCCTCTTCACGCTTTAACGGCTGAATAGATTTGGATGGAATTAAGAATGTACTACTGCCTTGGATTTTTCGGGAGCTCTAATCAAAAAGATGTGATAATTAAGAAAATAAGAGAAGATTAACACTGTCATGATGGTGTTTTATCACACTAGTTAATTACTACTCGAAAAACAAGCCAACATTTATTTTGGATCTATTTGACGTCACTTCGAAAACCCGCGAACAACATGGCCTCTCGCATTCTCTTTTGTACCTTAGTACCAAAAGAACTGGACCAATAAAACCTCAGTAATTGGCATCAACTAAAAGAGCACTTTGATGCTTCTTTGATTACGATTCTTCGATCATTCTTGCTTTTTATAATTTAACTAGCTGTCCCGGCGACCTTCGTTCCGCCTAACAGTCAATGAATGTGCATATTTAGGAAGCCATACCCGGCATGCGTTACAATGCCACGTGACTATATTATTACAACCTTCATGTTTATGTTTGCCTAGTACTTTACCAAATCCGAGTGACGTATAAGAAAATGGAAAGCAAGTCGAAATGTAAAAAAAAAATTTAAAGAAATGTACGATCTTAAAAAGTATCCTATGTCCTTCTCCTGGCTCTAAACTACCTCCCTGCCAATTTTCAGCTAAATCGGTTCAGCCGTTCTTGAGTTATAAGTGGAGTAACTAACACGACTTTCTTTTATATATATAGATTTCAGTTTGAAGTTTAACGACTTCTTATTGATAAAACTTTATTCAATTGGCACCAGAATCAATAAAAATATCTTCAATAAAATGCTTTTTTGATCAAACTTACCTCTAATATAAATAGTGACTGGAGCTTCCACGCTTTGCTGCTTCTCTATACTGCCTCGGCACCAGTATTGGCCTCCAGAGGTTGTGGTGACAGGCACGGTCAGATTCATTGAATTTCCAATTATCTGTTCAGAGAAAAATATAGGATATTACATAATATGAAAGCTTTCACAGCCCCACACTAAGTTCGATGACTTGTCTCGTGGCTGCTAGGAACATTCACATTACACACACAATCACACCCAGAGTCAGAAACACAAATTCCCCTAGGGGTGAAAACTTGTGTTTCTACTAGGAACCAAACCCGATACCCGCTGCTTAAAACGTAACAGTATACCCAACTAAGCCATCGGGCGAAAATGAAAAAATGTATCGATTTATTTTCTAAAACTTGTGATCCTTCGAGTGGTAATATGTAATCATGGTGGACTATTAATCATAAATAGTATAATATAGTGTATAGTAAGCAAAACAAAGCTGAAAGAGTGTTTTTCGTTTTAGCTCCAAAAGTCTAATAAAAGTTCTAGTAAAGTTTCTTTCACCTAGGGCAGGGGTCGGGAACCTGCGGCTCGCGAGCCACATGCGGCTCTTTGGATGTGAAGCTGTGGCTCTTTAGTTCCATACGCAAATATTATTTATTTAAAAAAACGTTCTGAATCGATTAACGAGGATTAGACACTATTTTTATCGAGCCATTAACAATCCTTCAAAGGTAGCAAAAAAGTACATTTATATAGTTGAAACAAGTAAATTATGGGATGATTAGGTAGGTATAACGCGTGCATAGCGTTTTCTATACGATACTCGTAGTACAGCAGGTATTATTGTTGGCATTAAGGATCATTGTTGGCAAGAAAAAAAATTGTGGCTCTATAAAACTTTGAAATTTTGTAATTTTTGACTCTTCCGACTCAAAAGGTTGCCGACCCCTGACCTAGGGCATGACTTGACTATAACTGAACCAAAATTGTTTTAGGTACTTGATTTTGAGTATGGCGACTAGCACTAGTTTTGAACTAATAAACTTAAATATGTATTATTTGACACTGGCATAAAGAAAATAGACAGCAGAAACAAATAAAAAAAACATACTTACGTTGAATCTATTGTTTTCATAACGCAACCACGTCACTTGTGGGGCTGGATGACCATCTACAGCGCATGTCAGCTTCACAGTAGACCCTGGGTCTGCTTCCACGTCTTGTGGTCTCACTCTGAACGATGGACCGTCTGAAAACATTACTTTTGATAGAAATCATTTTATAATATATCTTTGAACTGCTAGATTCACGTTGAAGACGCGAAAACTTCTTCAGGGATTGTGCTTCTGGTTCTGGGTGTTGGTGTAGTTAGATTCGCATCTGCCTTCTAAACAACATCGGCTCTGATTCATGGTGATAACGCAAGTTTTGGTATCAAGGGTTTGTGGTTCTGGTTCTGAGTGTGATTGTATGTGTAGATGTTTTCAGCACACATTGAAGTTAGTGCGTATTTGTGCAAAAATTGTGTTACTGCCAGCAATCGATCCCGATACCTGAAGCGCAGGAGGTAAACCCACTACTTACTATTGGGCAGTTCAGTTTAAATAAGGAAATAATCATAGTGATTATGTATATTTTTTTAATAAGCTATATTTAAATCTCAAGCATAATTATTCCCTATTGACCAAAAGGCAATATCTTTTGAAAATGTTCAACTTCTCAAATAACGTGCTAAACAAAATGGCTTCGCAGTAGCCAAGTATTAAAGCCTTGTTCGAGGCACTTTGCATTATTTCCAACAAACTTCGATACAAACATTTCGCAGGCCTTTTGAAGAGGGGTCTTTATCCCTTACAATTAAACACTTGAAACCTATTACAATACGAAAATATAATGCAAATTAAATTGTTCTCAATGTGAAGCCCATTTGGATCATATAACATGAAACAGTATGATAACTTTTGTTATCTCGCTAGATCCTCTACAGTCAGTGAGGGCTGTCAAACCTGTTTATTTATTTATGCTCTATCCGCAACATTTGACTACTATCTCACGCGAAAGCGATGATGCGGCCGAAGATGTAGGACGCTAAAAGATACCTATTCACTCTTGACTTGAATACTCCCAGATTATACCGTTCGGGGAACAAAGACGCGGGCAATGAATTCCACTACTAACACAACAATAAGGTTAACTAGACATTTTATCATGGCGCAAATATTAAACAACATAACGTATCCATACTCACAGCCCCATATTAAGTTCAAAGACTTGTATCGAGGGTACCGGAAACATGGAAACATTAACATTCTCTTACAATCACACCCAGAACTATAGAAACGCAAATTTATTTAATGAGAAAGCTTGTGTTTCCACCGAGAATAGAACCCGATGCTTAGAAGGCGGACGCGCATCTAACTATTATATACTCATATATGCGAACTGCGGTTTTAAAACCAAATCGTCATTTTAAAAGAAATAAACATAAACGGTTTCACACTCACAGCCCCACACTAAGTTCGCTTACTTGTGTCGTGAGTGCCGGTAACATTCACATCACACACTCAATCACAACCAGAACCAGAAACACAAATTTTCCATTGGGAGAAAACTTGTGCTTCCGCCGTGAATCGACCCTATACCCCAGCTTAGAAGGCGAACGCCACCCAACTAAGCCAACGAGTACTTCAACTAACTTGGTGCTATTTGATGTACTGTTAGCACTGTGTTCAATTATACCAGTAAAGTTACAAAAGAGAGCTTAAGAATTGCCCTGAACGTTCCTAATTGCTGTACAACGACTATTATTATTGTACTGTGGTTAGACATAAGCGTTTTGAAACCGTTCTCATAAATTACTATAGGTTTATATATTAATATTACCATGCGATTATGTTTTTTTTTACCGCCTTAACAAAAAAGGAGGAGGTACTTAAGTCGACTGTATTTTTTTTTTATGTGTCATTATAACTTCGTTCCACGTGAACCGATTTAATTTTTTTTTTAATTGATAGATGTTGCTTTCCAATTGGTCCCATTTAAATTTGATCAAGATCTGACTAGTTTTTGATTTATCCTCAATAATGCGTATTCTGTGGACTACATTGACGATGTTCTCGTTTTTAACCGACTTCAAAAGTTACCTCATAATTTCTTTATTTGTGCGCCGATTTTGATGAATATTTTTTTATTTGAAAGCTGGTGCTTTCCATGTGGTCCCATTTAAATTTGGTCAAGATCTGATCACTATTTTTTGAGTTATTGTCAATAATGCGTGTTTAATACGTTGAATCTGATCAAGGTTCCGAAGATAAAGCGGTGAAGACGGTTTTTTTAATCTTTGCTTGCGTTTAATTATCTAAAATGAAGAATAGGTAAGAATTTGACCATTTTGTCACCTGATGGAAAGTGATGATACGGCCGATGACTGAGACGCCTATTCACTCTTGATTTTAAGCCTCCCAAATACTCCTCGGGGAACAATGCCGTAGGCAATGAGTTCCACTCCTTCGCTGTACGGATGATGAACGTGGAAGCAAAACGTTTTGAGTGAACCGGAGGTATGTCAAGCAAAAATTGATGACGTTTGACAGTATTCAAGAAAATATGTTCTTTTTAAATCGTCATTGTTTTTAACCAAGTTGCATCGTAAATGTTTGTATCACAAACGGGATATTTACAATGTGTTTCGTTAGTTTTGAGTTCCCGGTATTTCGGCACTGTTGCAAGCGCCATGATTACGAAGTAACTGGAGTAGTGCGGGTGGATGAAGATTTAGATTTTTAGACAAGTTACATTGGCCATCGTCTCGAAAAGACTGACACAATAATTTTAGATCATGATCAAAGCAAATTGTCCGAAACGTCGAATTAAATAAGTATAATATTCAGAAAGGTTATGTTCTTGATATTACTTTAATCCTATTTTCCTATTATCCTACTAATCCTACTTTCCTACTTATTCTATATCCTATCCTACTAATATTATAAATCCGAAAGTTTGTGTGTATGTGTATGTTTGTTCCCTCTTCACGCTTTAACGGCTGAACGGATTTGGATGAAATTTGGAATGTACTTAGATTATACATAGGATTAGCACATAGGCTACTTTTTAACTTGATAATAGCGGGTGACGCCGCGGGGCACGGCTAGTTATTACATAAAATAAAACAAACGTTTTCACGCTCAGTGAGTGTGAAAGCGTTTATGTTATGTATTTATGACAAAAAATTATGAGTCTTAAATGTCAGCGAACCACTCACATAATATAAATTTCAACAGTAGCAGGCTTACATTACATTATACTATAAGTTTATTCTAATAACTTACAAGCAATTTCCAAAGTTCTGGTATCGGCACTCTTGCCGACAGCATTGTGCACCTCGCATTTGACGGTAGCTTCGTTCAACTTCCTCGAAATGTTTGTCAGGACCTGGAACAGGGCTTTGTGTTAGTTCAGCGGAATGACTCGCTTTAATCCGGAATTTCCGGTTTATCTGAACTGTCTGTTGGCTTAGTTGAGTGTGCGTACGGCTCCTAAGCAGGGGTCGGCTTTGATTCCCGGCTAGAATACACATTTTCTCGCCAAGGAAAATATGTGTTACTGGTTCAGGTTGTGATTGTGTGTGTGTGTGAATGTTTCCGGCACTCACACCACAAGTCATCAAACTTAATATAAACATAAACGCTTTCACACTCACACTAAGTTCGAAAGGAGATGTTTCAAATTGAAGGAGCCTGGGCCAGCACCATGTACCATATACATACATATAGCTATACAATATAGTAACCGTTTTTGAATGTTCATTTTCTTTACTTTTATTTCGTTTTAATGTACATTTATAAAATCTTGGTACATCGATAGCAACACAACACAGTTACAAATGGCGGATTGCAACAATATTGAACTGTTATTTTGACGTGTAATGTGACATTGTCTATGATTATTTATTGTTAACAACATACCTATTCTAAAATATTTGGGTTTCATTATAATTATTAATCTATATATATAAAAGAAAGTCGTGTTAGTTACTCTATTTATAACTCAAGAACGGCTGAACCGATTTGGCTGAAAATTGGTGGGGAGATAGCTTAGAACCAGGAGACGGACATAGGATACTTTTTAGGAACACCACATGTTTTTTCTTTTTTTTTTTAAATAGGTGTATAATACTCGCTGTACTCGGTGTATAATACTCATACGTCACTCAGATTTGGTAAAGTACTAGGCAAACATAACAACGAAGGAGGTAATAATATAGTCACGTGGCATTGTAACGCATGCCGGGTATAGCTTCCTAAACATGCACATTCATTGACTGTTAGGCGGAACGAAGGTCGCCGGGACAGCTAGTAGGACTATAAAATATGTTACTCGATTGAAACTCAGAACAGAGTGACATTCAGTACATATCTTATTGTCATAACTGCCCCAAAAATAAGGTCAACATATTTAAAAACTCATTAAATAATAATTTGATGAAGAAGATTACAGCTGTACCCTACAGCTGTAATCTTCTGTAGATGCAAGATAAGATAAGAAAAGGGGATAAAACAAATAGTACTCAAAAATTTGGTAAACCGCTTCCCAAAGGAAAAGTGCCCAGAATACTGGCTACGTTTCCACGTTGAATAGCGATGCAAATTTTTTGTGTTAAATAAGAGCCAGCATTCTGGTCACTTGTCACATCGACTTTTTTTCTGTAGATTAATTTATTTATATTTTAAGAAAATACAATATTTTTTCCCTATTTTTCTATGTATGGTACATAGTGCTAGTCCAAAATAAAACATCTCCTTTTAAAATGACATTTTGTGTTTTAAGTTTATATACTTTCGTTTTATTAAACATACTATAATTTCTTATGTACGATTTATTAATCTGAAAGAAATGTGATTATCTTAAAATTTTATGCAATTTTTCATTTTATCTTTCATCTTGCCTCCAACAAGATCCGCCATTAATTTCTTACACCGTATTAAATTTTCCCGCACATATTTGCATGTCTTCTCCAAAATGTGCTTCAGAGAATTTTCTTGCTCGGTGGTAGTGTTGTGCCTTTAACTGATTATGCCGGATATTTTACTCTATCATGTGAACAAGATATCACAATTTTTTTATTCACACGCACACCCAGAACCAGTAGCACAAATATCCCTAGGGTAGGAATTGTTGCTCCTGCGGTATCGGAAACATTCATATTACACCCAGAACCAGAAGCACAAATATCCTTTGGGAAGGAATTTGTGCGAGAATCTAACCCAGGACCCACAGCGGAGACCTGTCCACTACGCCAACTGGGTCGTCAGATGTATACAGTTTTAGTTAAAAAAATGGTATACATTTCCGGCGAATTCATCAAAGTCCCAGTACTATTTGGCACGGGCCATACCTGCAGTATGCATTTTACATTAGCCGTGTTCCATACAAGTGTGTACTTTGGTGAGGAGAATTTTTGAATAATATAAAGCTGCTTGTTTTGATGGATGGATAAAAATGAACAAGCTTTCTTACTTCTTTGTTTCTTAACTTTAGAAAGTTGCCTTTTTGCAGATTTTTTTTAATGCAATCACACTTACAGCCCTACACTAAGTTCAAAGACTAGTATCGTGGGTTCTAGAAACATTTGTATTACACATAAAAGCAATTACACATTTTTCCCTTGGGGACAAAACTTGTGTGCCTGCCGGGAATTGAACCTGATACTCTGTCAACTTTTTGACGTGTTGTACTTTTTGTAATGCTTGCTGCACAAATATCCCTGTGTTACAGGCAGACTAACTGACAGTTGTATTAAACAAAACATAGTCCCTACTTTTGAATTGCCTGTTGGTTTAGTTGGGTGCACGGTCGCCTCCTAAGCATGGGTATCGGGTTCGATTCCCGGCGGGCACAAAACTTTTCTTCTCAAAAAAATGTGTTTCTGGTTTTGTTTGTAATTGCGTGTAATGTGAATATTTTCGGCACCCACGCCACAAGTCTTCGATCTTTTTTTTCACATCTTTGTGTAGGGTTGTGAGTGTGTAGGCGTTTATGGTTTTTTTTAATATTCTAAATGCGAAAGTAACTTTGTCTATTACGCTTTGTCGCCTAAACTGAACCGGTTTTAATTAAATTTGGTACAGAGATACACTAGAACTTGGAAGAGGAAATGCGTTACATTTCATCCCAGAATTCCTGCGGGTCCGGGACTTACTCGGGTAAAACTGCAGGGCGCAAGTGTACAATATATTTTCTGTCCATCCAAAGGTTGTCTGGCAGAAATCGCTTAAAGCGATAAGACCGCCCATTGTACTACCTCATATAACTGTATTATTTTAAGTATTACAATTTTACTTTTATTGTGCAATAAAGGATTATTGTATTGTACTGTATTGCAATATATGCAATAACCTCCGTGAAATTTTCATAACTTAATAAGTAATTAAATAATACTCACTAGTTCATTCCTTATGTCCCCAAATAGTTGTTCCGTGTTCACGTACCATTTGTATGTTAGATTGTTTGGGTTTGCGTTGGCTTGACATCCTAAAATAAAACCTTAATTAAATACCTAATTACTTAAATAATTAGAACAACAATTTTCTTTAATAAAGCATCCTTCATTGAAATTCTAGCTGATATAATTCAATGCAAGCAAAGCTTAAAAACTTTACCGCTTTATCTTCGGAACTTTGATCAGATTTAATGTATTAAACACGCATTATGGACGATAACTCAAAAACTAGTGATCAGATCCTGATCAAATTTAAATGGGACCACATGGAAAGCACCAGCTTTCATATAAAAATAATCATTTAAATCGGCTTACAACGAAAGAAGTTATGAGGTAACTTTTGAAGTCGGTTAAAAACGAGAACATCATCAATGTAGCTCACAGAATACGCATTATTGAGGATAACTCAAAAATGACTAGATAAATCTTGATCAAATTTAAATGGGACAACATAGGAAGCACCAGATTTCAAATAAAAAAATAATCATCAAAATCAGCTCACTACAAAAGAAATTAAGAGGTAACAAACATAAAAAAAATACAGTCGTATTGAGAACCTTCTCGTTTTTTTGAATTCGGTTAAAAACTTATGCTTCTTCACGATTGTTGCGAAACGAAGTCTCAAAGTTAGACATTTAGCATCCAAAATTATACGTAAGCGTAACGTAATTACCGTAGCTATCTCAAGTCGACAATAGATTCAATTCTCTCCTAGGAACCTATATCAAAAGGTAACTAAGAATGGAACTCACCGATAACAAGAGTATCACCTTCTTGTATCCTTTCTTTCAAAATTCCTGTTTTGATGAACATTCGAACTTTTGGAGCATATTGAACCTAGAACAAAAGAAAATTGTGGTATTGAATGCTGAACTCAAGAAGGTATACTGATGCGTATTAATGCATCTATATCATAATTTGTATAGGCGAGCCGCGCGTAGCGACCGGCAGTACCTACTAAAAAAATGGTCCCAACCAACGGTCGTTTCATTTACTACAAGAATATGTCATTGGCGACGAGGATGGGATATAACACTACTATATAACATGTATATAACATTTTATTTAATTCATTTTATCGCACCACCATCCCTAAATTATATTTTCGTTAATATTTTCATCCAAATTCTGTAGACTATTATTATATAAATTGTATAGAAGAGATCGCTTTTAGCGATAAGACCGCCCATTGTACCTATCTTTATAAGTTTCTCTGTAAGCTGTATGTATATTTTGGTGTCAATAAAGAGTTTTTGTATTGTTTTGTATAAATATTGCTTGGGAGGGGGAGTTATCTTTCCACACATGCCTATCCTTCACCCCTGGGTAGGAAGGAGGGTAGGAAGGGAAGAGGAAGGCATTTTTCAATTCACAAAAATAAAAATTCTAGCTATCAATGAGTCTGTCACATTGTAGGTACATCGTATAAATAGGTTCATCGTATAAATACACCTCTTCAAAAACTATTTCCACTCAAATTACGGCAAAAGATGTTTAATGTATTAGGGAGCCAAATTATATAATAAGCTATCCAGTGACATCAAAGATGCTAAATCACCAAGAACATTAAAAATACTTCTAAAATACTTTGTAATAAATAATATGTAATTCGGATATCAACACATTATGCTTTAGAACTACCACTATCACCGTAATATAGCAAAAATAATAAATAGTAATAATTAAATAATTAACTATAATCTATAAATAAAACCAATTTCATTCTTTTTAAGAAAAATAAAACATTTTAAACCAGATTTTATACTTTAAAAACTGAAATACATAGCTTGAAGCGGGCCCCTTGGTTTTACCTGCAAACGTCGCAGACCCGCGGAAATTCCAGGATAAAAAGTCTATGATAAATTGTGAGGATAGTAGTGTATGCGTTAATCCAGGGTGTCAGCTACCTACCAAATTACATCAAAATTGGTCGAGCCGTCTGAGCATGAAGAATTAACAAACACATTCACAAACTTACGCCTTTATAATATTAGTACCTTTAAACGAGCTATTCTTGTGTGTATATATATATATATATATATATATTCCGAGATTCATATTATATATATATATATATATATATATATAATATGAATCTCGGAAACGGCTTCAACGATTTTCATGAAATTTAGTATGAAGGGGGATTTCAAGGGCCATAAATCGATCGAAAAATGAAACCTAGCTACATTTTTAGAAAAAGTGGTTTTAAGTTTTACGAGCAAAGCTTATCAGTAGCTCTTAGCAGGTATTATATTATAATTTCCTTCCGTAGGTTCATTCCAAACAAAACTCTATAAATAAGTGTATATCCCTGTTTATTAATTTCGATGCTATTTATACATACTTAAAATGTTTGATGAAGAACGAAGAATACTTTCAATTTCCTCCCAATGTAAGTTCCCAGAACTGGTAAACGAATTACCAGAAAGGAGACATCAAAAGCATGGAGGCCCCTTCAAAGTAAGTAATAGGTATTTTAATATTCATAAGGTTTTTTGTATAAGGGAAACTGTTATCGTATCGCTGGTTATTTTTGATGTAAAAAAACGACATCAAATACAAGTCAATGAACTAAAAAAATAATTAACTGCGAGATATGTGAACTTACTTTTAATATACTTCACACTTTTTCGTTAATAATACCAATTTAAGTGATTTTATAAGAATATTATTAAACATAAACGCTTACAAACTCACAACGCCACACTAAGTGTTTGTAAAATAAAACTAGTTTTTACCGATGATGTGCACTAACATATCGAAATATCCTCGATACACCCAGGTTAACTGGAAGAAAATGCTTTGTAGCATTAAGTTCGCCTATGTACCTACAATACTGTTTGTGCAATAAAGGATTTTCTATCTATCTATCTAAGTTCGATGACTTGTGTCGTGGATGCCGGAAACATTCACATCACACACACAATCACAACCAGAACCAGATAGTATATCTATATCATAAGTTTTTTTTTTTTCATGCCTAACTACGGGCCAATTGCCTATATTTCCTAAAACTAAACTAAAACTATGTACAGCAAAGTATTGAATATATTTAAGTGAGTGAATATGGTTGCTAACCAACCCTGAATCGTAATAGATCCTAAACGGTTATTGAAAAATAAAAATGGTAATAGAAACTTAGAGTTTCTATTTAGATATTTTCAAATAGGTGCTGAACTATAAATAGTGTAATTATTGTTGGATTACCGTGGGTTAGAGAATATTACTAACGCGGACAAAGTCGCGGAAAAAAGCAAGTTTATTATACTCGTAAGTAAAAAAATATTTGCGTTTTCATATTATAAAATTATTTTATTTAGACTATTTTAGACCATTGATCAATTACAAATAGTCGGATGGACTATATCACACTTTTAGCCCTACACTTAGTTCGATTGTGTCGTGGATGCCGCAAAATATCACATCACACACACAATCTCAAGCAGAACCAGAGACACAAATTATCCTTGGGGAGAAAATTTGTGTTCCCGCCAAGAATCGAACCCGAAACCTCTGGTTAAAGGCGAACGCTCACCTATCTAAGCACACGGGCAGTTCGTACTGTTTGTTTGTATATTGTGTTGCGAAAAATGTTTAACCATAGAAAAAGGCACGTAAAACAAAGGCTTCAAGAACATCGAACGTTCTGAACAACGATTTATCACTCGACAGCTAAAAATAAAATCGACTTCGATGTCCAGATCAGAAACCTTCCGCAGAACATCGAACACAAGTCCAAACAAACGTGGACTTATAATGTTGTTTTTTCTACGATTTGGTGAGAAAATTGGTACATTTTTTAAGCTGGATAAGCAGGCATTTGACCACTATCTCACCTGATTGAAATAAAAAAATGCTGCTTTAGAAATAAGTTATTTGGAGTATAATTATGAGTATGTGTTGTATGAGTAGTCAGATCATGTCGGCTGCCAATAAGTCAATACGACAAGCATGTAAGTGGTCAAAATGTAATGTTTCTAAAAAAGATTAGATCTTTTATAAATGCAACTAATTATAACAAAATATATCTGGAACTGCTTGTTGGCTTAATTGGGTGGAAGTTCGCTATCTAAGCGGGGATCGGGTTATATTCCCGGCGGAAACACAAGTTTTCTCCCCAAGGAAAATTTGTGTTTCTGGTTCTGGTTGTGATTGTTTGTGTGATGTGAATGTTACCGTCACCCATGACACAAGTTATCGAACTAAGTGTGGGGCTGTGAGTGTTAAGCGTTTATTATTTATTGATTATAGATTACATAAACGTTTTTATACATTAAAAAATACTCACAAATCGATATATATAATCGCTCAGTGAGGCCTATTGCATCTTGATAACGAATCCAACCAGATTTAAAAAGATCTCCAGCTTATGTTGAAGGAATTAAACCGTAAAAAATACCAGATTTAATATTAAGTCCATCGTGGAAGAAAATTGTATGCTTTGAGCATCTTTCTTAAACCAAGATCTGCTGCGTAAACAGCGAATACTTGCCAAGAGCGAACAAAAATCTTAGAGCGTATTAGTGCACAGTATAAAGATGAAGATAGATAAGATGAAGTGTGCTCCGGAATTACATGATATAATTCCTCCATGCCCTTTTTACCATTAAACAACAAGACAAACTGTCAAACGTAATCCATTTATGGTTGACATACCTCCAGTTCGCTCGAAGCTTTTTGCTTCTACGTTATCATCCGTACAGCGAAGGATTGGAACTCATTGCCTGCGTCTTTGTTCCCTGAACGGTACAATCTGGGTGTCTTCAAGTCTAGAGTGAATAGGTACCTTTTAGGCAAGCATCTTTAGGTTTTTTTATCAGGTGAGATATCGGTCAAAAGCTTGCCTATCTAGCATTAAAAAAAAATAAGATGGAGATGAAAATAAAGATAATTTTATTTGTAAAACATGTGCAGTTACACGCAATACTGAAGATTGCATGCAGATCTTATACATAAAAGTTAAATTTAACATGTTTTGCCTAAAGAGGCGTACACATACAGAGCGATGGTAGTAAAATTTTTTATAAATCATCTTATATAAAATGTCAATTAAAATTATTATTATAATCAAGATTTTAAATTCAATAGATGACGTCAAAAAATAATAGATTATATATATATATTTTTTTTAATTCAGAATTGTAATTTATACTAGTTACTCTTTTCACTTACTTACAACCCGAAAGGTACAATTTGGGTGTGTTCAAAAGTAAAGTGAATAGGTAATTTACTAAGCAAGCGTGCTCCACCTTGGACTACATCGTCACTTTCCATCAGGTGTGATTGTCGTCAAACGTTTGCTTGGTCTGTAATAAAAAAAATAAAAAAATTATGAATGTCAGATAAATTATAACGTTTTCAAATAAATTAAATTATAAATAATAAGAAAATAGATACACCAAATGATAAAATCCTTCAAATATAATTGAAAAGCAAGCAAAGCTTAAAAAACCGACTTCATCGCTTATATTTCGGTTTTGGCCTGACCGATTTCGATAAAATATAAACCTCTGAAGTACCTATAATCTACCAAACAAAAAAAAAATCTAAATCGGTTCATAATTGGCGGAGATATCGCGTAACATTTATACAAAAAAAACATACAGTCGAATTGAGAATCTCCTTTTTTGAAGTCGGCAAAAAATTTAAAAATAAAGTCCAATTTTTTTTTTCATTTAAGAATACGCTTATACTCACTGTTACAGCACTATTCTTGCAGAAGTTTCTAATTTTTTTTTTAATGTTATGTACTCTCTATTGTACGTTTTGTCCTTTGCGGTATTTTGTTGTAAATAATAATGCAGAAAATACTATTACGCATCAACGTTCTTTGCCAGATTTAATCGAAGTCGATTTTGCCCTATTTCTTTGTACCGTGTCAGATAAGTGCGGAAATAGGTGCGGGTTCTATTTAACAAATGGGGCTACTTTAAGCACATATTATAGAGACGGAAGCAATATAACGTAATCGTTAATAGAAGTAAACATTAAATCCACTAGTCACACACAAATGGTAGAACAAATTCTTCTCTGTCCGATTCAGAAGAGTATTTCCCGGACAGAAAACAAAGGAAAAGAAACGTTTTCCTTCGAGAAACTTCGATACGCTTTTGTTCATTGTTTCCTTTTTTAAAGGCGTTAATCTTAAGCGGGTATTGTTTGAGGCGCCGATTCTGGGCGAGGAGCTAATGATATGTTTAATTACGCAAGAATTTAATTTTTAAAGTGTAGACCTAGTTTTGTTTGAGTAGTTTTATTGACATATTTATGTTAGTTTTTACATATTTTTATTATAATTTAGCCAAAATAAGCCTTATCAGTAATTTATCTTTAATTTAAACTACTACATTAGATTACTATGCCTAAGAATGTGTTAATTAACACTTTTCTAATTGTCTTTATTTACGGGTAAGACTATTTGTTCTCGTGTTATTTAGTGGCACTCTTATTCACATGATTATGTGTTGTTTAATAATGTTAGTGAGCTTCTGCATATTTTTTTTATTTCATTTTCAACGATCCCAATATTAAGGTCACTGTGGAGATCGTCGTTTCAGACGTACGGACTAAAAAGTTATATAGTCAGAAAAGTTGTCACGACGAATCAAACGAGTCCAAATTCGATTGATTTATCTTGTTTAGATCAGAAGTTCCTAGCCATCTTCCGTCTCCATCATCAGACCAGCTCCATGGTACCATGTCCTTGTATTCTCACAGAAGATACATATGTACATCAAATTTGAGTCCAATCGGACGCCTAATTAGATGTCCATCTTCCCGATGTCTGATTTTGCAAGCTAAATTTAGCTTGCAATTTAATTTGATTACAACCGACAGATAGACAACTAAGATTAGGTAAAACTAAATAAAAGATTGTAATAAAAATAAATTCTTCAGCTATCTCCCGACCTAACAACTGGGAAGTTTATCTCCCCTAAGAAGTTTTATAAGGAAGCAATCGATATAGGGAAACGATATGTTCACCGTATAGAATGATTATGAATAATGGATAATCATCTTGATGTAACGGCATCGAGTGGTTACCATCTACGTAAAGATGTGTAGATGTAACTGTAAACACATGTTTTTGTCGACAACTTTTGTCATTGTGAGACATGATAGTCTTGAGAACGAGGTGGTATGGTTTGTTTTTTGTATTATTAAGTGACTTAACTAGCAAGACGCTCGCCAAATGGTAAGCGCCACGCATTATATTTCAGTGCTACCCAGAGTTATCTATACTATTTACTATTAATATCATCAAAACAAACAAATAAACGCATTCACACTAAGTTCAAAGACTTGTATCGTGGGTGCCGGAAACATTCACATCACACACACACATTAAACCCAGTACCAGAAGCACAAAATACCTGTTGCTGTTTTGTTCACTTATAGCATATGTTAAATTATTAATTGTGTAATCTGCTTCCACATAAATACATCGGCTACCATCTTTGTCCGATATAAGGGGTAGATTGTAAATCAGCGCTGTGAGCACATGAAAATGTACGCACAGCATACGCTGAATCTACCCCTATTGCCCAATTTTAGAATATGACCCCATGTATGCACATGAATTTTAAAAATGTTTTCTTCTTTGTGTTTCTTCTTCTTCTTTTTTGTGTAGTTTTGTACTTATGGGCAATAAATATATTTTTGATTTGATTTGATTTTATTTTGATTTGAACCCTTGAGAAGGAATTTGTGCTCCTGCCGGGAATCGAACCCAGGATTTATGAAGAGTAAAGTTTGTTTGTTTGTTTCAAAAAGGTAATCTCTGAAACTACTGATCCGATTCTGAAAATTCTTTCACTAATAGATATCTACACGTTTTGAGTATCATAGGTTAGCTTTATTGGGTTTAAAGTTAGTTTTCAGTTCGAAATAATAATATTCGTTAAACAAGTCGGAGAAAAATTTGCTAACTGGCCGTTTTATCGGCGTACGCTGACTAAACAGTTAGACATAGGTAAATACAATGTAGGGCAAAAATGTTGGCCCTTATTAAACTTAAAAAAAAAAATCAGCTTCAGCATAATAATATCTAACGTGTATATTTAGCTCAAAAAAAAATATTTCTTTGTTAAAAGCTGATAGAATAGCGGTTTCTGTTTTGTTGGCTTTTTGAGGCATTTAATATTAATCCTGATAAAAAAAACTATATCGACTTACGTAGTTCATGTAGATACAATTTGCCTTTAACTGCATATCAATCGGACAAATAGTGTAGGAGACATCTTTAAATTGATTTGAGGATAAAAGCGGAACGAGTAACAGTTACTGCATAATCTTCTACGTTTTGAACCGACTTACATAAATAGGAAGGTGGAGAGAAGAGGGAAATAAACTCAGCTCGACTTTTTTTTATTTTGCCGGTTATAACTAAACTTTGAACTAACCGTTGGCGTAGTTAGGTGCGCGTTTTACTTTAAAGCACCGGGATCGGTGGGAACACAAGTTTTATCATCACGGTAAATTTGTGTTTCTGGTTTTGTGATGTGAATGTTTACGGATCTACAACACAAGTCACTGAACTTAGCGTGGGGCTGTGAATTTGAAAGAGTTTATGTGCATTTATTTGTTATATTCTACCCGGGCGACGCCAGGTTAAGTTATTTTTGAACTTAGAACTGCGCGTTCTCCTTAAAATCAGCGCGTTCAAATAACGGTAGTAACACAAGTTTTTTTCTTACGGAAAATTTGTGTTCCTAATATAACGGGAACGCTCTACCTGGTAAACGGTGGATCAAGTTTTTTTTTTTTCATACTCACAGCTTGTGAAATCTAAGCTGCTGAGTAGGTCACCGACATAAGGTCGTAAATCGGTTTTCTATTGTTTACATTTCGGAGAGAGTGCGAAATATACAAGAATTAATTCTCTTATGCCCGTTTTAACTGTACACGACTTTAACCTCCTTCACATCGTGCATAGGCCTCTTTTTGGCATTCTGAAGACCGATCGCGATGAGCGGATTATTACATTTTGTTACGTCAATCGTCTAATTTGTCTTATTCTTACGAGTGTCTCTAAAGACATGGCGGTAATCAAAATTCAATATGGCGACCACTATACACCATAATTAAAGTAATTGATAATTCTTAAAAAATAATATTACGTAGAAAACGTTCTTTTGTGTTGTTGTATTTTTTGTTGTTGTTTTCCGACTTCAAAAAAAGAAGAAAGTACTATGTGCGACTACCTATATGTATTTTTTTATGTACTCGTATGTTCACCGATTTTTCTCCCAGTTGTGGACCGATTATCAACATTTTTTGTTTGGTAGATTACACTTCAGAGGTAGTCCCATATATTTTTTTTCGAAATTGATTAAGCAAAAAAAATATATAAGCGGTGAAGTCGGTTTTTTAAGGTTTGCTTACGTTTAAATTATATGTATTGGTATGTATAGTATGTATGTGTACATATATGTATTTTTTTATGTATTTATTGTAGCTGTATTTTTTATTTTTCTTTATTTTTCTATGTACAACAGCAAAACATATAAGTATAATAAATACATAAACAAAAATATATATCTTCTATCGTTTTATTTAACCCTCAAAGTTTTCATAAATGCAAAAAATGGTTTCACGAAATTGCCTTTTACATTTCAAAGCTTTGATATGTCAGTTATATTATAATATACACAGAAAGAAAAGATAAATAAACTTGCCTCGAGCAATTGCGTACATGTAATAAAGTTTTACTCATAACATAAGCTGAGCTTAGCAACCATTGAATTATTCTTACATGAAAAAGTTGTAGATCAAATGTTATTTAAATTTATAATTACGTGTTGTTAGTTATACATCGAAATAATTAGTAATTAAAAGCGATCAAAGCTTAAAAAAACCGACTTCAACGCTTTATCTTCGGAACCTTGATCAGATTTAATGTATTAAGCACGCATTATTGACGATAACTCAAAAACGAGAGATCAGATCTTAATCAAATTTCAATGGGACCACATCGAAAGTACCAGCTTTCAAATAAGAAGATGATCATCAAAATCGCCTCACAACGAAAGAAGTTATGGGGTAACTTTTGAAGTCGGTTAAAAACGAGAACATCGTCAATGTAGTCCACAGAACACTAAACTAACTACTACTGATCAGATCTTGATCAAATTTAAATGGGACCAATAGGAAAACAACAAATATCAAACTAAAAAAAAAAACGAAATTCAGTCGTCACAGATCTAAGTATGACTAGAACATATAACATTTATAAGAACACTAGCTGCGCCCCGCGGTTTCACCCGCGTTGATAATGATGAAAAGTGATGATGATGAAAAATAGATGTTGGCCGATTCTCATAGATACCGGATAAGCACAAAAAATTTAATCAAAATCGGTCAAGCCGTTTCGGAGGAGTATGGCAACGAAAACTGTGACACGAGAATTTTATATATTAGATTTAGAGGTTAATGTGCAGAATGAACATCTTCAAATGCCAACTCAGTATGGGTACTCCTTTTTAAACCTTGCCTTTTCTCAAAATTACAAATACTACAAAGGTCTATTTTCAAAAAATATTAATCTCCAATATAGATTTTTATGAAAATCTATATTGGAGAATAATATTTTTTGATAATTGAAACGCAAGCAAAGCTCAAAAATACCCGACTTCATCGCTTATATTTCGGTTTTGGCTTGACCGATTTCGATAAAATTTATATAGGACCACCTCTGAAGTATACTCTTCCAAACAAAAAAAAACATCAAAATCGATTCATAATTGGTGGAGATATCGCATAACATACATACTAAAAAAAAAACATGCTGTCGAATTGAGAACCTCCTTTTTTGAAGTCGGTTGAAAATAGACCTTTGTAGTATTTGCCATTTTGAGAAAAGGCAAGGTTTTAGAAGGAGTACCCATACTGAGTTGGCATTTGAAGATGTTCATTCTGCACCTAAACGTCTAAATGTTCTATGTTCTCATACTTAGATCTGTGACGACTGAATTCCGGTACAGGGCAGACGAGCACCTAGGTCCTAGGCGAGCACGAACAAACGCTCTACCACTTTGTCATTCTCATATTAAAAGTAAATGAAGATTCTATGACCTCATCACCCCTCGTAAAAGGTTAAAAAAGCAATAAAATGTTTAATCCGACAAGTCGCCGTCCGTTCGAGCTTGCCGTCGAAAGTCTAGACGAAACCTTACTAGTGAGAAATAAACTGTGAGTACTTACCCTTAGTTATAAAGGTTCTTCAAAGGAATTATTTGTAATAACTCTATAAAGAGGTTTATAAAAAATCGACGAAAGCAATTATCAGTTTAAATAAATCGGCGAGATCTTTTGAATTCTAAATTCAAATAAGTTTACGATCAAAATTCAACGAGACAACGAACGTTACACCACGAAAATTTAATTTACCATATAAGTAGTTATTAAGTATTATATATAACAGGTACAATGGAATACATTAATGTTTAAGAATAATTGAATGAACTCACGATCCAGGCTCTCTGTTTCAGGCTTTTCTTTTTAGAAATTTCCAGAATAACCTAATTAATCAAGTTATTTCCGAGGGTCTGAATTTAAACCAGCACGTATAAGCTAGACCTTAGGTATTTGTAAAAAAAACGCTTTCACACTTTTCCGATCCAATTGAATTACTTATCTACTGATAAAATAATATGACAGAATGATGAAATGATAAATAAGATCAATGAATTGAATTAAACTTTAACTTATCAAATTAAAATTTGTCTATTCACATGGATACCTACTACAGGTTTTTTTAATGCAAAATAGCCAAGCATTTGACCACTATCTAAGGAAAGTGACGATGCGGCCGAAGAGGTGACATGCTTGCCTAGAAGATACCTATTTACTCTTGACTTGAAGACTCCCAGATTAAGCCCGACGGGGAACAATGACGCAGGCAATGAATTCCACTGCTTCGCTGTACCGATGTGATGATATCGATATGATGAACGTAGAAGTAAAACGCTTCGAGCGAACTGGAGGTATGTCAACCATAAATGGATGACGTTCATTAATTCAACGTTTAATGATATTCATGAATGTTTATGATTGAAGCTTTAAAATTATCTCGAGTAAAACTACTAATAGTTTTAACTGACCGAGCGAGCGCAAAGTGTCTCCGTTTCAGCTTAGCCAAAAAGTTTTCATATGTATGCGGGATATCCGGATGTTTTCCTCTATATGTCGCATTTCTCAATGGATTCTTGTGACATTTTGTGGGCAGGCTAAATTATCTTTTCTACCGACTTCACAAAAAAAACGAGGAGGTACTCAGGTCAACTGTATTTTTTTTTATGTTACATATTACATATTTCCACGTGAAAAGATTTTGAAAAATTCTTGAAATATCGTGAATAATGGGTGTTAAGTACTTCTAATCTAATCAAAGTTCCGAGGATAAAGCGGTGAAGTTGGTTTTTTTAAGCTTTGCTTGCGTTTAATTATTTGTTGGTTTAGTTTTTGATTTTTTTTCAAAATGGCGGTGATACGTGGTTTGATTATGCGAAGACTCGCGAAGCTTTCAGCTCATAGAGCCACTAGTCTAGTTGACCAATCCAGCGCGAAGCGCGAGCGAAGCGTCTCCGTTTAGGCTTGGCTAAAAAAATGTTTTCGTAAGTGTATCCGGCGAATGTCCGGCTTTTCTCGTCTACGAGTCGCATTTCTCAACCGATTTTCATGAAATTTTGGGAGGAGGTTCGATAATTATGTTTTTTTGGAATTTCTTAAAACGGCAATATTACTGAGAAAAGAAAAATAAAACCGAAAACTGTTGTATAAAGAAAAAAGTTATAAAAAAATATTGTAGGTATATTTTACTCATGTTTCACAAATAACATATCTTTATCTTATCTCTATCAGGCGCGTAAAAATAAAACAAAACTCATCTTAGACCACAAAATAATGGGTTATACAAATACAAAATACAAAATCATTTATTTACTAAAAACAAAATTACATATAACACAAAGTTGCTATTGGTCCCTGCACTAGGGCAAGCCTGTATCGCAGGAGGCCTTTAACTATTACTATACCTAATTAAACTTGAAAAATAACGTCAGGACAGCTAGACTGAATATGTGTACTCTTGTAGTTGCTTAAAATAGAATTAAAAATAATTATATATTACAATGTTGTGTGCATGGTTGTATGTATTGTGTGAGGTGTGTGTGTGTGTGTGTGCGTGTGAGTGAGAGAGGAAGAGACTGTGTATGCATGACATAGTGTATTAATTTTACAATATATATTTATACTAGCTTTTGCCCGCGGCTTCGCTCGCGTTAAGAAGTATTATTTTAAAATTGACAAAGTTTCATACAAACTTTCATCCCCTATTTTATCCCCTTGGGGGTAGAATTAATCAAAATCCTTTCTTAGCGGATGCCTTAGTCATAACATCTACCTGCATGCCAAATTTCAGCCCGATTCGTCCAGTGGTTTGGGCTGTGCGTTGATAGATCACTATGTCAGTCAGTCAGTCAGTCACCTTTGAGTTATATATATTTAGAGAAGATACATATTTATTTTATGTTATGCCACTGCGCTCCACAAAATAGTGGACAACGCTCCACTAGCACTTTTTCTGACTTTTAATAAAAATAATAATTATTAGCCAGTACATTTATTCCACTGCGCTCCACAAGAACATTATTTAGTACAGACAGCAAGTAAAGCTCATGTTTTCATCTCTATAATTTTATAAACATTTACCGTACCATAAAGTACGATAATACAGCTATATTACCGTAATATAAATAAGTGCCAGTTACTGCTGTACAACTACATTATAATATTAATGTCATAAAGGAAGTTGTTAATTCACTCTTATGGCACTAAGATTTACGGTTTTTGCACACTTGAGCGTTCTTATGAAATGATAACCATTTTCTTATATTTTCTCTGAAAAAACTAAATAGTCCTTGTATTCAATAATAGGTAGGTACATATAATAAAGATGCTAGAAATTTAATCATGACACCCAAACTGACCTCTTTTTTATGACAGATAGGTAGTTATTGTACACTGTCACCTTTTTTTTATTTTGGAACGAAAGTTCCTTATCGCGCGTTGCGAAAGGGGGCTAGACGGAAAAAATTAAGACCAAAAGTTGTAACGACACTTTTTGCTATAGTTGTAAGCCATACCACGTTCTCGTCCGATCACCGAAGTTAAGAACGTCGGGCGCGGTCAGTACTTGGATGGGTGACCGCCTGGGAACACCGCGTGATGTTGGTTTTTGCATGTTTCTTTTAATTTTGGAACGAAAGTTCCTAATCGCGCGTTGCGAAAGGGCTAGACGGAAATTTAACTTCGTTCCATCCGGGTGTTCCTTGACACCTCTTAAGTTTTTTATTCTAGATAGGTAAGCATTTTGCCGCTATCTCACCGGAGTCTTCAGAGGTGGTCTCATACAAATTTTATCGAAATCGGTCAAGCCGAAATCGAAATATAAGTGATGAAGTCGGATTATTTAAGCTTTGCTTGCGTTTACATTTTTGACTTCAAAAAGGTGAAGGTTCTATGTTCGACTGTATTTTTTATGACGACAGTTTTTTTTAATGTATGTTCACCGATTTCTTCTCAATTTGTAGACCGATTCTCAAAAATATTTTTTTGTTTGGTAGATTATTCCCATATACCTAAATTTTATCGAAATCGATCAAGCCAAAACCACAATGTTAGCGGTGAGGTGTTTTTTTAAGCTTTGCTTGCGTTTAAATTATATTGGTTCGATTTACATTTACGAATATATCGCAACCAATAATCTTGATATTAGAAAAGTATTGTAAAAACAATATTACACAAACCAGACCCAATCTGAATAAGCTATTTGTTATGGTATGGTAATGGAGGAAAGCAGTTCCTTGTTACCCGGGGAGACAACTTTGCATAGCCGCTGGAAGGAAGCGATTCCAGTTTTTCCTTCCGTGGTTTGGGGGGCCATGCTTTTGTGAAAATGAAGACAATGTTTTTTTTTAAACACCAATATCTCATTGATATTATAAATCCAAAAGTTTGTTTGTAAGTGTGTAATAAATATGGTTACTCTTTAGCGCCACCCCAGGGTCACGTGTGGGACATCTAGGGCTAAATCCCACGGACGCGAGCAGACAACAGCCCCTACCGACCGACCCTTTAATAAAAGTAGTATAGTTTACAATAATAGTAGTTCTCATAGTAATTTCAAACTATTTCGGTATATTGCGTCACACGTACTCGTAAGACGTTAATAATAAGGAAAGGATAATTTCGTTGCTTCAGACAGGGTTTGAGTAGCTCAGCGGTTCGAGATATGGCCGCGGGTTCGATTCCCACCTCAAGCGATACTTTTTCTTTCTAAATTTACTACTTTAATTGAACTAGTCATCTCAACCGAGAAATATTGGACCACGTGGCCGGGTTGCCACCTTTACTTTTTAAAGTAGTCAACTCGAAAACTCATAATAAGTACAGTCGGAGGAAAATGTGGTTTACAGCCAAAATATGATAAATACTTTCAAATTTCAACCGTGCTAAAGTGAATACTATAAAAACAAAATTGACGTCCAAACTATTCCCATTTTAAACCAAACTTTTGGCCACCGTCTCCATTTTTAACATAAAAATTATTCAACCTACAGGCGCTCGGAGTTTCATCCGTAAACTTGTAACAAAATGGAGGTATAACCGTAGTATCAAATTATCTCCAGGGGCTGTTTTCTTCCTACACACGACCCTTTTGGCGCAGAGGGTAAATCTTCGCTTTTTACTGTATATATGCTTAGCTTGATTTCCGATACGAGCACAATTTTTTCCTTCCCAAAGGATATTTGTGCTTCTGTGCTTTGATGATTGATGACTGATTTGGGGTGAGTGTTTTCCAACGATACAAGTCTTTGAATTTAGTGTGGCGCTTTGAGAGTGAGTTTTTAAGTATTTGCAGATTTTTGACAATATTCTGTATTGCACAATTATTTCCTTGTTTCTCCATTACCTAGTTATATGCTGAGTCGGGACTTTTTTTTTTTTTTCTTGTATTTTGTTATGTGCTTTGTCTTGTTTTTTTATGTAAATAATGTAACGTCGCGTGTTGTCCCGAATAAATGTATTTTCTTAATTTCTTTCAATAGAATGTAGTTGACGATACAAGAATTTACTTGTAAATCCGTATAGTAAAACATTACAAGAGTTTGTATGACCGGTCGCCTGCCTGACGTCGATTCCTTGGGAATGCTTATATTTCACTGGAGCGTCATAGTATTTTTTTTCTTGTAACTATACAACACTATTTTGTTACCACTCCTTATTTGAAGCTATTATATATTATATACTAGCTGCGCCCCGCGGCTTTGCCCGCATAAGTCCCGGACCAGCCAGAATTCGGGGTTAAAAAGTAACCCATGTCCTTTCTCAGGCTCTAGACTATCTGTGTACTAAATTTCGTTTAAATCGGTTCAGTAGTTTTAGCGTGAAAGCGTAACAGACAGACAGACAGACTTACTTTCGCATTTATAATATTCTATATATATATATATATAAAATATAGTAAGGATGGTAATAATTACTGTTTAGGGGATTTCTTCACATTGAAAAAAACTTATTCTTAGTGTAAGATTTTTTTTGTATACCCACTAAAATAAAACATAATATGCAAAAAAATCATCTTCTTATTCAACCGGAACCCTAAAATAGGTAAATGAACGATATTTTTATATCCGATAAGCTAGCATTCAAATACAATTATATCTACTGTTAAAATAAGTGATAATGTGGTCCAGAATGGTAATCACCAGGCCTATAATTGCCTCCCAAGGATAGCTGATGTCAAATTTAAAAAAAACGCTGTCCCACTCTCAGCTTCACACTAAATTCTATGACTTGAGTCGTGGATGCCGGAAACATTTACATCACACACACAATCACAACCAGAACCAGAATCACAAATTTTCCTTGGGTAGAATTGGTTCCCGCCGGAAATCGAACCCGACTGTTTAGAAGTCGAACGCTCACCCAACTTAGCCAACGGGCAGTACAAATCATTGTTAATGTTTTTAATGATAGATTTCTTAAACTACGACTGTATTAGCTTAGTTAAGAAGTAAATAACAAATCACTATGGAATATACCATCTTTAAATTTAGCCAAATTGAAAATCTCCTCCTTTTTGGAAGCTAAATGCAACAACGAATAAACAATCCTTAATTTGCGTTTAAACACATAAATTACATCTTAAGCCAAAGTTCCAATAAACGAGTATAAAGAAAGAAAACGAAATAAGGAACCAGACGGCTCAAGAAAAAAAATCCGGTCCGCAATTTTTGTACATCCCCCTTAGAAATTCGCCGATTCGGCTTTGAGACACGACCAGCTAAAGTTGAGCCTCCGAATTTGTTCCAGTTAGCGTAATTGGGGCTCGTTTAATTTTGGACGGTATTTTACTGTGGAAAAGTGAAAATACGGGACTGTTAGGTTCTAATTTCGACCGAGCGTGTGTCAGCGAAGCTTGTACATAGAGATGTTCCTTTTTAGGGATCCATACTAAAAGAGTGCAAACGGGACCACAACTCAGCATACGCCAACGTCATTTATCTTTCATTCTATTCTATATTTATGCTATCTTTTGAACCGTAGGTACCATAAACTAAAATTTTCCTAGCCTAGTTGAAATTTTTACATAAATGTATTATTATTGCTTATATTTTAACTATTAATGAACAAAGAAAAAAAAAAAGCAAAAAATCATTTTTTTTAAATCTGCTTTCTCAGATTTAAACACTAAAATAAAATACATTTCTTGTATTTACATTAGTTTTAAAGAACTGAAAAAAAAAGAAATTTAGAGTTACTTAAGTGAATCTAATGTACAAAAAAAAGTAAATAGATTAAATTTATTATTATAAACAATGACGTAATTATACTGGCTTAATTATACAATTAAGCCAGCTAGAGACAAGTGAAAAATAATAAAAGAATAAAATTAAAGTCAAAACCAATTACTTACTCCGCGAGATAGTGATCAAAGAATAGCCTATCAGAGAAAAATAAAATAGTCAGACTTGCATGTATGGTACACATTTCACACTCCCCAAACTACGGAACCCTCGATGAGCGAATAGATCTCGCACTTGCCCAGATTTGTTTTTCGTTTCTGCGGGCGTAAGCTGTGGGCCCGTAATGGGAGGATGACATCTTTTCACTTGTTCCACTGTAGCATTCTGTAACAACTTTTTACATGTATGCTGTGATTGAAAGAAGTTTGAATTAGATCGTCGAAAAGGTTCGTTGTTTCATGTGTCGCTGGGTTAGTGAAATCGCCTCGTTTTTGTAACCCTGATATTTTAGGGACTATCTTTACCTATGTAAGTTTTCAAGCTACCACTCACAGGTCACTTTCACTTTTTTTTTTTTTTTTTTATTTGTGACAGGCTAGTGTTTGATCACTATCTCACCTGATGGTAAGTGACGATGTGATCGAAGCTGGTAAACACACTAGACCTGGAATACGCAGGCTCTCAAGGATAACTGCCGGAACACCGTATTTGGCTTGGCGGCAGACTTTCAACTTGATGGTGGTAAGCTACTTTGGTAGCAAGCCAGGCGAGCAACTCACAAAATGCTCTACCACCTCTCAAATGTCACCTGATTAGCACCACCCGGGGACCACGTGTAGGGAGTCAGACTTAAGGGGTATCCTCCTACGGACGTGGATGACTCAGCCCCCAAAAACTATTAATGTTTATATCAATAACGGGATATTTACCATGTATTTCGTTTGGTTATATCCCGTTATTGATACAAACATTTATATCTTTACCTACTTATACGCTTGATGCAGTAGGTAAACTCAAACTCAAACGTTTAATTGCCAAAATACATGTCAATCGAGTTTGCCAACGAGCTATGGAACGCAGTATTCTTAGCATCAAACAAACCGATCACATCCGCAACTCTATGATACGCTCCAAAACACAAATTGCAGACGTAAGTCAAAAAGCAGCTATGCTGAAGTGGGATTGGGCAGGACATATCTGCAGAATGCCGGATGAACTTTGGGACAAGTCAACAACAGGGTCCCACAGAACCGAACTCGGCGTCGCGGCAGACCAAGGAGGAGATGGCGGGATGACCTTGACTCTTTAACTTGAAGATTGGTCATCCTTAGCACAAGATCGCGATAAGTGGCGAGAGGGTAGGGAGGCCTTTGCCCTGCAGTGGGAAACTGAAGGCTAATAATAATAATAACATGTCAAAAAGGTTTTATAGTTAGATGGATAGATAAACTCTTTATTGAACACCATAACAAATACATGACAAGGAATAATAGATAATCTAGAAAATAAGTATAATAATAGGCGTCTTGATGCTGGTGCTTATTTGGTTCAACGTATTAGCATTGCAAATCAGATGCAATGCCGCCAGCATGATGAGAACGTTACCCACTGGGGTTTGAGCACTTGAGTTACCTATAAGCTGGGTGCCTTGTAGGTAACTTAAGTAGACAGATAGGTAAGCATTTGGCCGCTATCTCACCTAATGGAAAGCTATGATGCCGCCGAAGATGTAGCATGCTTACCTAGAAGATATCTATTCACTCTAGACTTAAAGACTCCCAGATTATACTGTTCAGGGAACAAAGACGCGGGAAGCGAGTTCCACTCCTTCGCTGTATGGATGATAAATGTAGCAGCAAAACGCTTCGAGCGGACATGAGATATGTCAAACATAAATGTATTCATATAACTATATGTAGGTATACTATGTGTAGTGCTAGTTACTTGATAAAAAAAATGCTTTTTAAGGGCCATATTATTTTTGAAATTACATGTTTTAAAACTACTTAGGCTGTTATAGGGAAGAGAGAAAACACAAAAACAATTATATCCATGTACACAACCAATTATACGTAAACACAGGATGCACTACTTTAAACTATATAATAACATATATATTTTTTTCATTATTTCATGACCATGGATGGATAGTCCTTCAGTCAAAATAATAACAAAAATTTACAAATTCTATATTTCATAATAGAAGTCCAGTAGTCAGTCATAGTCAAATCATGCCCTAGTAAAGTGGTAGAAACTTTACTAGAACTTCTATTGGAGTTTTGGAGCAAAGGCGAAAATCACGTTTTTCAACTTTGTATGATTGGCCTACACTTATGCACGTTTACTAAGTATTAACGGTTAATAATCCACCATTATTACAAATTACCACTCGAAGAATCACGTGTTTTGGTAAATTATGGAAATTCAACATCGCCATTTTTTCACTTTCGCGGCAAATCTCTCATAACACATATAAGTCAGTGTTTACATTTAATAATTTCTTACTTTATTTAATGTAAATCTAAATTGTACATTAATAAATGGTAATACGCTAAGCCCAAGTATGTAGTAAAAATAATGTATGCAGCAATAGCTTAATACCCACTAAAGCCCATCAGCATCTGACGGATCTTGGAAGACCGTCATAGTGCAATCGCGATTTAAAATCAAAATCAAAATCGTGTATTCACATGGGCCCAAAGAGGCACTCATGAAAGTTAATGATTCTATTGCCAGATTTGCAAATTTACAGCCATCTCGAGAAGAACCTGGCAAGAAAATCGGCGGCGCATTTTTTTCATTATTTTTTTTTCAAAAACATTCTTAATCTCTAATACATAATTAACCTAGGTGTTATTATGGTAGTCGATTTGTTGATTATTTGTCAATGAGTCTGAAAAGTATATTATTTACAATGGTTTTAGGTATCTTAGATTATGATGAGACCAAAGACTCACCTGTAACTTGATGGTGATAGATCTGTAAGCCCGGTCTGCAGTGTTCTGCGCTTGACAAGTTAACGTCTGATTGTGGTGATGTCTTCTGGGTCGGAGATGAAGAATGGATCTAGAAGTAATAATTATATCAATGGTCGTCAGCTTACTTAGGTGCATATTCGCCTTCTAAGTAAGGGTATCGATTCCCGGTGGGAACAACAGTTTTGGTCGTGATTGTGTATGTGATGTGAATGATTCTGGCACCCACGACACAAGTCATCAAACTTAGTTGTGAGTGTGAAAGCGTAGCGTAACATCATTGATTTTCATCAGGTAAGATTTTGGTCAAACTCATGTTTAATTACATAATTATGAAATACATTAATTATCATGCTGCAATATATTCGTATAATTACTGATTGTTTTTAATTTGATAACCGAAGTTTTAGTTTTGTTTGTTATCTTTATGTTTTTATTTCTGATTGGGCGATGTTACGCTCAGCGACAAAGCCCTTCTTTATGCAATTGAATAAAAAATTATGCTGTATCTCAAGAAAACGAGATTTCCTAGGAAGCACGTCTCCAGTCGCATAAAGCTAACGCCACTCAAAATGTTAATAATTTAAACGTAAGCAAAGCCTAAAAAAACCGACTACACCATTTACTTAAAAAACCAACTGCACATTTATTTTGGTTTTGGCTTGATCAATTTCGATACAATTTATTATGGGACCACCTCTAAGTATAATTTAAAAACAAAAAAAAAATATTTTGAAATTCGGTCCACAAATGGGGGAGAAATCGGTGAACATAAATAAAAAATTACTTCCTTTTTGAAATCGGTTACAAATTGCAATTGCCAAGAGGCAAAAGGTGCACATACAACTAAACCAAGTAGCAGTTCTGGTCGAAGGTATGAAGCTTATACTTATTTAGTTAATAACTATAATTCTCTTCTGTAACAACCTTTTTACTGAAAAACTTTTAACTGTGAAGACACAGTTGGCGGCAGAGCGTTCTATTATACGACCTAGTTGGCGTAGTGGACAAGTGTCCGCCCTCTGCACCGTGGTTCCTGGGTTCGATTCCCGGCAGGAGTACAAATTCCTTCCCAAGGGATATTTGTGCTTCTGGTTCTGGGTGTATTGTATGTGTGATGCGAGTGTTTCCGGCACCCACGATACAAGTCTTTGAACTTAGTGTGGGGCTGTGAGTGTGGATGCGTTTGTTTGTTGTTTGTTTATTATCTTACTGTTTCTGAATTGATGAAACTCACCTGGCAGTAAATCTTCTTCCATCTGGCATAGCCTCCACCGTGTAGTTCACACCTTGCGTCAGCACTCCACCGTCATTATCAACCCAGGTAATCTGTAAAAAGCAACACATTCTAGGAACTTTCGACATGAGCTTTCATCCCCCATTGCACCACCTTAATGCACCCCTGACATAAGAAAAACTCATACCATATTTTTTATATTCTTTTAATATAAAAAAAATTGGTATCAATTTTTATTTAAACTACTCAAATAAGAAATTTCTTCGTACTTCAGGACAAAGATTCTTATAAAAAAAACATCAAACATCAAACGCATTCACACTCACAGTCCCACACTAAGTTCAAAGACTTGTATCGTGGGTGTCGGAAACATTCACATCACACACACATTACACCCAGAACCAGAAGCACAAATATCCCTTGGGAAGGAATTTGTGCTCCTGCCGGGAATCGAACCCAGGACCCACGGCGCAGAGGGCGTACACCTATCCACTGCGCCAACTGGGTTATAATATAAGATTTTGCGGTAGTTTATTAGCGTAAAAATTCCAACGGGACCCAAACAGGATAAACATTTGGTGTGCTTAATTTTTTTCCTTCCAATAATATACATCTGAATGTAGTAGGTATATTATTGCAAGGATAAAAAAATACTGATAAGTAAACCATTTCCTCATTACGGAAAAAGATAAACACGAGCAACGTGTACAAATAGCTTATTCAAGATGTCTCGTTTATTTTATTCTGCGTAGGAAAAGCCTCTTCGACAATTTCTACAAGAGTCTTAGAGAACACATCTGCCGAATACAAGATATTCTTTTTATGTTTCTTTTTCCTGGAAGTGTTTCTTATTGATGGTAAATGTGATGGTAAAAGACCTTTTAGCAAATTGAGTAAAGTATAGGAAGGACAAATTAATAGTGGATCAACTTCGGACAATGAAATTCCATCTTCAAAATAGTAGCGGAACATTTTGCTCGTATAATCCGGATGCCCTATGCGAATGTGTAACATTTTTTGCGAATCTTTGAACTTTGAGCAACATCTATCGTAGTTGATAGATGTTGCTCATGGTGGACAAATGCTCTAATCTATATATTTAAGAATCATAGTCCTAAATTACTAGGTAGTTAGGTAGGAGGATGAAGGACTTCCGAACTTAGCCTAAATTTTAAAATAAATTAGGAATATACAAATATGTTACATAATAATTGAGATTTGCTCCCAAATATTATAAATCTAGCCATGACAGGCGGCTTCGTCCGCTATAATTAAGTTAAAAAGTAGCCTATATGTTATTCCGGAACCTAAACTATCTACATTCAAAATTTCATCAAAATTGGTTACTCGTTACGGAGATACGTGGTAACAAACATTCACACACACACAAACACCACACACGCACATACAATATAAGTAGGACTTTTTTTTTATTTTGTTTAAAGTAGGAGGGTCAATTTGGAGTGTGTATTTGTCTTCATGTGATCTTTGGATCTAACTTTGTACACTTCTACACAAATATTATTTTATTAAATTCAACTCCCAAGTTATTGGTTTCTCATGCCCTATTGCTCTAACCGCTGAGCTACTCAAGCCCCGCCTGAAGCGACGAAATTAACCTTTCGTTATTATTAACGTCTTACGGGGACGTGTGACGTCATCTACCGAAACAGTTTATAGAAACTACTAAGGCCAGGCGGGGCTTGAGTAGCTCAGCGGTTAGAGCAATAGGGCATGAGACCCTATGGCCGCGGGTTCAAATCCCGCCTCAAGCGATAATTTTTCCTTTCTAAATTTATCACTGTGTTCTCAATATTTATGACATAAGGGGGTCAAATGGAAGTCGGTATTTGGTCAAGTAAAAACATATTTTGTCAGGAGGTTTGTTACGATAGATACTACCGTTCATTCGTACGAAACGTTTCGCGTCTTCGTTCATTTACAGAACAGCAAAAGAATGGAACGCTTTGCCGTCATCTGTAATTCCCGGTACAATTTAGGTGAATAGGTATTTACTGAGCAAGCGTTCCCTTAGAATACATCGTCACTTTCCATCAGGTGTGATTTTAGTCAAACGTTTGCTGTCTGTAATAAAAAAAAGGTACATCTTTTTTTTGTCTATTTCGTAAAACCCAATCCCTTCTCTACCAGATAATAATATAAGTAACAATAAAAACAAAAAGAACTGATCCTTACCTCCGCAGCAGGCTTTCCACCAGCAGATATGCATTCCAAGTTCACCTCTCTATCTTCAACAGCATTCACGACAGGACCCTGGATGATCCGTGGAGGATCAGGTGGCACCAGTATTCTAAGGCGGGCGTATCTTGACCTGATTGCTAGTTCACCTAGGACAAAGAATTAACCTGGTGAATTCAACGGGCTTAGGGTCAGACAATCATCCTTAGCCTTATAAGTTAAACATACGAATACATACGACAATAAATATAAGACACATTCAAGTAGTGTCTGGTTAAGTTTGAAATAAAAACTAGCGTTAGTGGCTAATAACACAGAGAAAAGCTTATACGTGAAGTATCACAACAGGCGGCCTTATCACTAATTAATATCTATCAGGCAACCTTCGGATGAAGAGATTTATAGAATGTAATAGACAGCAAGAGTATGGAACTATTAATAGACATATTCATAAAAAAAAACATACTATCCGATCTGTTCTTGATTGTATGACGATTATTTGCAACATTTGTATGGAGTGTCTGGGGTGTAGTTTTATGTAAGACCTGTATCACTGTATCGAAGCATATAAACTAGTCGTTGTTCCCTAACTGATCTCGCAAACTATATTTAGCCTAAACGAGAATAACTTTTTTTCTTTATAATAATTGCTTGATTTTTGTATATGTTGTTCATGTACAGGACATAAAGATAGTATACGTCAATGTCAGCTAAAATATACAGTCGTTTTTGAGATAGACACCGGAATAAAAGTGGTGAAAACGGTGACCCTGATGTCCTACCAAGTTGTTATTTTCCAATATAGATTTTATAATAAACGTTTTCGCACTCTTCTTCTAAGGTTCTTTTTAACGATACCCCACACGGGCAGAAAGAAAAAAGTTGCACCCCACTTATGTGTATGTTGGCACCCATTAATATTTTTAATTGTATCATTTTAAATACAATGTTTTGCCTTATATATTATCTCAGAATTTTAAGTAATTCGCTTGTATGGTTTAGATGCTAGAGGCCTGTGACTGACGGACGGACGGACGGAGGGACGGACTAAGTGCTGAACCACCCAAGTCAATAAGATATCGCTGCATTAAACTCGCATCTGCCAGACCTCGTTTCGCTCGATAAGCTCAGCTCAATATACACGATAAAATGTACATATACATTACAATACAGCCTTTGTTACGTACTCTATTTTCACAAGCAAAAAGAGTAGTACGAAGTTCAACATTGTCCCAGCACACAATGTTGTATCAAGTACGAATGTCCAACTTTACGCCGTTTAACTCTACAGGGCGGCTGTTTAAATTCGACTCTGTCCGTTTGTGGGCTAAGTTATAAGAGAAAGCAATTCTAATTTCAATCTTAATCGTATTTTTTGTTTGTCGCATGAATTTTATGATATGAGGATGTTATTGTTAAAACTATCGTGAGTCGTATTCATGTTGATTTAGTTCCGGTTGTACTCACGTTATTTTTTGATTTTTTAACACCGGTTGAGTTTCCCGATTAAATCAAAAATAACTTGAGTACAACCGGAACTAAATCGATATAAGGATGGTTTTAGAAGCTCAAAAAATGTATGAGCCTCTAATGTGTTATATTTAATTTGATAGGGTTTTTTTTACAGACATATCTATTTACCCTTGATGAGAATAATAATATGCAGTTGTTTTCCTTGGCTCCTTTTCTTTAGCTTCTTAGACGTGACGAAGGAAGAATTGTTCTGTTTGGATACATAACTTAGACTTTTGTGTTTAAACATATTCAATAACTTTGGACTTTATTGGTTACTAGGATGAATATTCAATCATGCTATACCAAAATAGTACAGAGTATGCAGACCAGATAAGCGTTGATTATTAAGTAAATGGAGTGATAGGGGGAGTGCGAAGCCAAGGTACAAATCATATTTTGAGGAAAATTTTGTAGTAGGCGTTGTTAACTCCTCACATGTGTGTCATCTCATATATCCAAAAAAGTGTTTCTGTACAAATTTTGGTGATACTGAACAGACTTAAGTTGCCAAATACAGCGATTATTTTTTGATAAATTGTTACTTATATTACTCGGCTAAAGTGAAAATCAGTTTCGTATGAAATTCGTAAAAATTTTTCGTTATAGACTTAGAGTGTTTAACCACAGTCACGATACATTTTCTTTCGTCGCCCGCCTTTCGTCACTTGTACCACGCGGATCCCCGGACAAAGCTGTTGCGGTGTTACAATTCGGGGGTTCGTTTGTGGCGGGTTTTCTTTGTACAGTGCGTTTGATGAGTTCTCACAAAGCTCTATTTTTAAATACCAGAGGCAAATCATCACACTAATATTTGTCAATTCTTGTAACTTGTGTTCCCGCCGGGAATCGAACCCGATACCCCTGCTTAGAAGGCGAACGCCACCCAACTAAGCCAACGGGCAGTTCAAGGTACCATTTATTATTTATGGAAATCTTAATAACGATAGTACAAATTTTGAAACAGTTTGTCACTTAAATTTTAATGAAAATACCAATTAATGAATTGAAATGGTTTTTATTATTGCAGATGTATTATTACATCGTTATTACATTATATATGCCAAAAGATGATTAGAATTGTATAATCAATATAGTACATAAAATATTGCAGGCAAACTTCTTTCCCTATAATTTCATATTCATCAGTTTACTCACTGGCAAAGCCTGTATCGAGGAAGACCACGTAGGTGATCTTTGTACAACTTCAGAGCTCAGGGCATCGTCGCATAATGGCAAGTCACTCGCTATTTTATCGCATACATTTCGTTGAGTGTGCAACGGAATTCCACAATCAATTACCCCTTTCCCATTTTACTATCGGATATCAGATTCTTAAGCGACACCGCTATATGCTTGACATACCATGAGCGGACGAAGCTTTTTGCCTTCACATTCATTATGCGAATTGCAAAAGCATGGAATTCCTTACCTGAGTCTGTGTTCCCTGAAAAATACAATAAGTAGTCTTTAAGTCGCGAGGCATCTTTTAGGCAAACGTGCTCCATTGTCGACCGCATCGTCACTTACCATCAGGTGAGATAGCAGTCAAACGTTTGCCCATCATGAATAAAAAAAGTAACTTATGTATTTAATAATGTATATATAATAATATATATATTAGTTTGTGTATGTTTATAATATATTATTATTATTTAGGTAGGTTTTTGTATGTATATTATGTATGTAATATTAATAAGTATGTATAAGTACATTTATTAATTTAAATACGTGTCGAGGTACACCACCGTCCCTGTTTGTAATATTTTTATCATCTCCCTTTAGTTGTCTGGAAGAAATCGCTTTGAGCGATAAGACCGCCCTTTGTGCTCCTATGTTATATTTAAGATTTCTTTGTAAGTGTTATTTATTTTGGTGTGCAAATAAAGAATTTATCTATCTATCTAATGTAAGACTTAGTGTAAGACTGCATATTTATTATTAAGTAAGTATCAAAATATACAATAATTGCCCTTTATATCGGTGTTTATAAACCGTCAATCTGTTATCTCTGTCGCGGCAGCCACGGCTTACTCTGTAATCCTGGCGCAGTGGAAAATCGTAAAATGCGGCAGATAACTCTGACTTTACACTACGCTATACTTAACAATATATTAATTATAATATAACTAGCTGTACCCGGAACGCGTTGCAAAGCCACGTTTTGAAAAAGTGTTTCACCTCTTTCACTTTTATGGTCGCCTAGTACTTTATTTATTTATTTATTCAAACAAAATCCACAGCTTTTTAAAACATATGGTAAAACTAATAGCCAATAACGGATTTACATTTTGTAGATTATTAATTTGCAAAATAAATACGACAATCGCAAAGTAAAAAGTTATACTTATCCTACTAATATTATAAATCCAAAAGTTTGTGTGTAAGTGTGTAAGTATGTTTGTCCCTCTTCACGCTTTAACGGCTGAACGGATTTGGATGAAATTTGGAATGTACATAGATTATACCTAGGATTAACACAGAAGCTACTTTTTAATTTGATAATAGCGGGCGAAGCCGCGGGGCACGGCTAGTGTACTATAATACTTTATATACAAGTTTAGAAAAAATACAAAATTATTATTTTTACTTATATGTATGTTACTTTCCATTTAAGTGTGTAATTTTGGTTTTAGTTTTAAGTACAACTGCTGAATTTGTCACCATTTTTATCATCATCATCATTAAGCATTTTGATAATCCCGCTTAAGACTAGTTTTGCTGATATGGAAAATATCAATGCCACTGAATGCTCTATTGTAAGTCCTATGCAATCGAATAACAAGTGAATTCTGTGCATAATTAGTTGTAGAGTCTGAGACAGCAAATAGGTTTGTATGTCTAGTTTAGTAGTAAACACTTTTTGGATATTGTTTATACAAAAGTATTAAAATCACGATTAAATTCATTTCGCTCGATCAGTAAATCGCCAAAATAATAGGTAACTGCTAGCAGTCACCTATCAGTCCTGTCAGTCTGACCTAGGTCAGAGTTTTAAAGAGAAAATTAAAATAAACAACGTACTGATTTTCAGTAATGAAGAATGTAAACATGTCCTTTGTCATATATTAAAGACTAGCCGTGCCCCGAGGCTTCGCCCGCTATTATCAAGTTAAAAAGTAGCCTATGTGTTAATCCTAGGTATAATCTATGTACATTCCAAATTTCATCCAAATCCGTTCTGCCGTTAAAGCGTGAAGAGGGAACAAACATACTTACACATTTACACACAAACTTTCGGATTTATAATATTAGTAGGATTTGTGAGTAAGAAATTATTATATCAGAGTGTAGAGGGACCATAAAACGTGGGCGCACAGCGAGATAAATCCGCTGTCAATAACGCCGTGTCTCATTCGGAGATGAGATTGTACTGGATTTCTGGATTTGGTTCATTTGTTATACAGGCTTAGAGGTCAGACAACGTCACACGGGTCAGTAGAGTTTTAAAAAGTTTGACACTAATGGTAGATATATATATGGTAGATATATCACTCATTGAGAGAGTTCCTAAACACACACGCTTTTACACAGCCCCATAGCCCCAGTTCGAAGACTTGTGTCGTGGGTGCCGGAAACATTCACATTACACAATCACAACCAGAACCGGAAACAAATAATCCTTAGGGAGAAAACTTGTGTTTCCGCCGGGAATCGAACCCGATACCCCCCCCTGCTTAGAAGGCGGATACCCCAACTTAGCCAACGGACAGTTAAAGCCTAAATTAATACATAAATGCTACCTTATAAGCTGCTATGTTATAATTACAATAGTTATATAAAACCGACAAGGCACTAGCCTACAAGGCTAATTACAATAGTAAATAATTAAACGCAAGCAAAGCTTAAAAAAACCGACTTCACCGCATTATCTTCGGAGCCTTGATCAGATTTAATGTATTAAACACGTATTATTGACTATAACTCAAAAACAAGAGATCAGATCTTGATAAAATTTCAATGGGACCACAAGAAAAGCACCAGCTTTCAAATAAAAAAAGAATCATCAAAATCGGCTCACAACGAAAGAAGTTATGAGGTAACCTTTGAAGTCGGTTAAACGAGAACATCGTCAAAGTAGGCGTACAAAATAGGCATTATTGACGATATTTCAAAATCTACTGATCAGATTTTGATCAAATTTAAATGGGACCAATTAGAAAGCTACATATTTCAAACTAAAAAAAATTTTCGTAATCGGCTCACGTGCAGAGAAGCTATGAGGTAACACAAATAAAATAAAAAAATACAGTCGACTTGAGTACTTCCTCCTTTTTTTGGGAAGTCGATAAAAATATGTTTTCATGACTTAGACGGGATATATCTCGCAAACGGTACCTACGCTTGATAAAAATATGATGTATGAAACCCTGCCTTCATTTTTAACCGACTTCAAAAAAAGGAGGAGGTTCTCAATTCTACTTTTTTATTTTATTTGTGTTACCTCATAACTTCTATCGTTGTGAGCCAAAATTTGATCAAGATCTGACTAGTACTTTTTGAGTTATCCTCAATAATCCGTATTGCATGGACTACATTGATGATATTCTCATTTATAACCAATTTCAAAAGTTATCTCATAACTTCTTTCGTTGTGAGCTGATTTTGATGATTATTTGTTTATTTAATAGCTGGTGCCTTCTTTGTGGTTCCATTAAAATTTTATCAAGATCTGATCAGTAGTTTTTGAGTTATCGTCAATAATGCGTGTTTAATACATTAAATCTGATCAAGGTTCCGAAGATAAAGCGGTAAAGACTGTTTTTTAGGCTTTGCTTGCGATTAATTAAATTTCTGTTCAATGATACAAAAAATGAAGCGGTGGGGAGAAAAAAATGTTTAGTTTTTGACTTCATGCCCTTATTGGGCTTCATATTCAATTTAAAGTGTGATCACATAGCCTATTAATAGCGGACGAGCAAGACGCTTCCAACGATACCCAATTAGTAGTTTAGAAGTTATGAGGGAACAAATACACATACATACACACACACACCGGTGAAAAACATAACCCTTTTTATATATTTCTGTGGGGGGGAAATGCCTTGCACTTCCCTTCCTTCCCAGAGGTGAAGGAAAAGGGTAAGTGGGGCTCGAACCCACTAAAACCACCTGTGAGCAGTCCCTCGTCGAGGTGGGGCAAGATAGGGTCGCGTTAGCTGTCACTTCTTGCCCCGGCGGTAGGCCCGGGTGCAAAAAAAAAACTTGAGAGGTGTCAAGGGACACCCAGATGGAACGAAGTTCAATTTTCGTCTAGCCCCCTTTCGCAACGCGCGATAAGGAACTTTCGTTCCAAAATTAAAAGAAACATGCAAAAACTAAAATCACGCGGTGTTCCCAGGCGGTCTCCCAGTACTGACCGCGCCCGACTTTGCTTAACTTCGGTGATCGGACGAGAACGTGGTATGGCTTACAACTATAGCAAAAAGTGTCGTTACAACTTTTGGTCTTAATTTTTTCCGTCTAGCCCCCTTTCGAAACGCGCGATAAGGAACTTTCGTTCCAAAACATAACCCTCCCTTTCGCTTCGCCGTAGTCGAGTAACACTCGTCCAGTTGTTATACGTTACAATATATAAATACACTTGCTCAAAAACAAGTAACAGCAAGAGTTAGCAATAACATTTACTATCATATTACGTCTCTCATTCAAACTCATACCAACCCGGAATTCGGTAATTACTGACCAAAACAACACACGACCCTAAAAGCCTATAACTACTTTAAAAGCTAAAAACCATTAGACCGCGCGCTGTGAAACTATCGAAATAACTCAAAAGTTCTGGAGGACTTTTAGCAACGCGTGTAGTACATGGTAGAACCGTGGTATGTTGAACTGGCCGTTGGGTGAGCGTTTGCTTTGTATCGGGTTCATTCCCGGGAAAACACAAATTTTCTCCCCAAGGAAAATTTATGGTTCTGGTTGTGATTGTGGGTGTGATGTGACAGTTTCCGGCACTATTGATACAAGAAAGCGTTTATGTTTATACGACGCGTTGTTACAAGAGTATGCTGCTATTCCGTTAGAAAAGTTACCGTCTCGTGACGTAAAACGCTTTCACACTCATGACACTCACAAACCCACATTGTTCGATGACTTCAAGCATTCATACCTAAACAACCACGTACACAATCATACCTAAAACAAGAAACTGATATTTCCCTTGGGGAGAAGGCTTGTGGTTCCACCGAGATTTGAACGTTGTTCGGCAGCAGGTCGTTAGCCTGATGGGAAACGTCATTACAGTCATTACAGTTGAGTGCCACCCAGAGTTTTTAACTAAGGTTGAGTTTTGAACAAAATCCTGCTATTGATTGCCAAATTGACCGATTTTGATAAAATTTATATGGGACCACCTCTAAAGTATACTCTACCAAACGAAAAAAAACATCAAAATCGATTCATAATTGGCGGAGATATCGCGTAACATACATAAAAAAACAGTTGAATTGAGAACCTCCTTTTTGAAGTCGGTAGATAAGTCGACGTAGCTAAGCCATCGGGCAGTTTCACAGTACACTTATGCCAAGCAGGTTGTGCCATGCTACAAACTCTTATTCTTCCGGAGGAGAGATATAACACGTTGTTTCATTAACTGAAGGATAGTTCAGTAGAACTGCACAACTAAACTATAGTAAATGGACCTTTACTACAGTTGCGAACACGCAGATTGCTCATTAACATAGTTTCACATACTTTATGACTTTATTATCATACTCACACAGTTACGTCACAGTAAATTGATATGAGTAAGCTAACTATAAATTTCAGCAGATCAAAAGACAATCTTTCCAGGTGGGGCTACATCGACCCAAGCACAAACCAATGCGAATGTGGAGCGTCACCGCAAACTATGGCTCATTTATTATCATGCTCAGCAAGCCATAGTCCTTGCACACTAGAAGACTTGTACGAAGCTAGGCCGAATGCTGTTTGCGTCGCCGAGTATTGGGCGTGCCCTGCAGTTTCTCCCGCCGTTAAGTTAAAAAGTAGCCTATGTGGCTATCCTTTAAACCGCCCGTTGGCAAAGTAAGGAGCGCATCCACCTTCTTATTTGTGTCAATTCCCGGCGGGAACACAAGTTTTCTACTCAAGGGAAATTTGTTGATTTCGGTTCTGGGTTAGATTGTATGTGTAATGAGAATGTTTCCTGGGTGCCGACACAAGTTATCGCACTTAGTGTGGGGCTGTGAGACTGAAATCGTTTAAAAATCATATAAGGTACATACATTTTATTTTTGAACTGCTCGGTGGCTTACTCGGGTGGTGTTCGCCTTCTAAGCAGGGCTTCATCGCTTTATCGGGTTAGATTCCCGGCGGGAACACAGGTTTTCTCCCCAAGGAAAATGTGTGTTTCTGGTTCCGGTTGTGATTGTGTACGTGATGTGAATGTTTCCGGCACCCACGACACAAGTCATCGAACTTAGTGTGGGGCTGTGAGTGTGAAAGCGTTTATGTTATGTTATGTTTATGTTTATTTTTTATGTAGTTTTAGAAGGTTTGCTTATCTTGAATATAAAAAGTTTACATTTTTGTTATTCATGTAGTAACTATCTATAAATAGTTTGAATGTTTATTTTTAAATCCGTACAGCCGCTACCGCGTGAAGAGAACACAAACATACTAACACACCTACACATTTACACACAAACTTTCGAATTGAACATTAGTGTGATATCTTTTACATTATTGGTATCAATATTGGTATTGAGAGGTGGTAGAGTATTTTGTGAGTTGCTCGCCTGGCTTGCTACCAAAGTAGCTCACCACCATCAAGTTGAAAGTCTGCCGCCAAGCCAAATACGGTGTTCCAGCAGTTATCCTTGGGAGCCTGCGTATTCCAGGTCTAGTGTGTTTACCAGCTTCGATCACATCGTCACTTACCATCTGGTGAGATAGTGGTCAAACACTAGCTTGTCACAAATAATAAAAAAAAAAAAACATTTACGCGTTTCAATATGATATACCTACTGTTTATCCTTTTGTACTGTGGTACATATGTACAAAATATGAGCCAACCCTTGGACCTTAATGTTAAGCTAATATAAATGTTATTTAGTTTTAACTCTGTGATGTAAATGTAATATTGTTTTAAAGCTAATTACGTATTTTATGGCCATAGTTACTCCATAATTTTAAAAGCATTCTTGACGTTACCATCAAACCTTTGTTGTTAAATTAGATTTTGATGTAATTAAAACTTAATTACAACACAACCAAAGGCTTGTATAAATGAGTTAAAGTTTTTGAGAAAAAAAATATGAAAAAAAATGCGCCGCCGAGTTTCTAGCCAGGTTCTTCTCGAGATGGCTGTAATTTTGCGAATCTGGCAGTTGAGTCATTAACTTTCATGAGTGCCTCTTTGGGGCCCATGTGAATGAACGATTTTGATTTCGATTTTTGAGGTAGTAGGATATTTTATACCAAACTAGCTGCGCCCCGCAGGTTTCCCAGCGTGACTCCGGGAACCGCGGGAATTTCGGGATAATACGTAGCATATGTGTTAATCCATGGTGTTAGCTACCATCATACCAAATTTCATCCAGCCGTTTGAGCGTCAAGAAGTAACTAACATATAAACACACTCACATACTTTCGCTTTTATAATTTTGGTGTGAAGTGTGAGTGGGATGTGTGACAGTGGAATGCGTACCTTTGGTATTTTTGATAATATTTAATTTAATCATTTATTTCATTTACCAAAAATATTATCATAAGCTAACATTATTTATAATATAATAACATAATATTAACTAAAATAGTAATGTAACGCTTATTCTTATTCATGAATAGGCGTGCCCCGTGGCTATTCTATTCTATGTGTTAATCCTAGCTATAAGTTATGTACATTCAAAATTTCATCCAAATCCGTTCAGCCGTTAAAGCGTGAAGAGAAAACAAACATACTTACACACTTACAAAAACACTTACACACAAACTTTCGGATTTATAATATTAGTATGATATCATTCATCCATATCATATACAGTAAGCTTAGTGAAATCGCTAGGATTACGTCACTCGTATTATTTCGTCGTAAACAAAACCCCACATATATTAATAAAGCAAAATCCTTACACCCAAGGGGCAAAGAAGCCATGGGAATTTTCTAGAAGCCGTATAAAGTTAACCGAAATGAGACAAGAGGGGAGAAATCGGGGCGGTGCGAGATGGCGAAGGTAAAGAAGCCATTTTGCATTATTCAGAAGTAATTCGTCAGGGAAGTAGGTAATTTGGAAATGGTATCTTTTGATTTTAGCTGCATTCCACGGTTTTACCTGCGTAAGTCTCGCACCCACGGAAATTCTGGGATAATAATAAGAACGCAAGCAAAGCTTAAAAAAACCGACTTCATCGCTTATATTTCGGTTTTGGCTTGACCGATTTCGATAAAATACATATGGGACCTTTGAAGTATACTCTACCAAACAAAAATTGAGATCCTCCTTTTTTGAAGTCGGTTTAAAAGTAGCTTATGTGTTAATTCAGGGTGTCAGATGTGGAGGTCTACAACAAATTTCATCCAAATCCGTTCAGCCGTTACAGCGTGAAGTGGGAACAAACATAATTACACACACTTTCGGACTTATAATATCAATACGTAACCGTTTTCACACTTACAGCCCACACTGATTTCGATGACTTGTGTTGTGGGAGCTGAAAACATTCATATCACACACACACTCAGAACCAGAAACACAAATTTCCCATGGAGAGAAAACTAGGGCGAATCATTGAAACGCAAGCAAAGCTTCTTCAAAAGCTATTTCGGTTTTGGCTTGAACGATTTCGATAAAATTTATATGGGACCACCCCTAAATTATACTTTACCAAACAGAAAAACACATCAAAATCGATTCATAATTAGCGGTGATATCGCGTAACAAACATACAAAAAAAAAACTTACAGTCGAATTGAGAACCTCCTTTTTTGAAGTCGGTTGAAAAAAAGGCAAAAGTGCACCCAACTAAGCCCGTAGTTTATATAAGGTTTATATGGTCAAGTTATTGTAACAACTACTGCTATGCTCGAGGAGACTGTCTACTCCGAAAAATAACACTAAATGTTAGATTTGGTACCTACCCGAATCTCCTGAAATTTTGAATGAAAGACCTCAGTGGGATTAGCACAAAAAAAAGATGAATGGCACATGTGAGAGGAAAATGTGCAGTGGGTCGATAACCATCCTAATCTGTAAATACAATTTAAAAGAACAACAAGGCAAACTGTCAAACGTCAACTGTTTATTGTTGACATACCTCCAGTTCGCTCGAAGCGGCTGTACAGCGAAGGAGTGGAATTTATTAGCTGCGTCTTTGTTTTCCGAGGGGAAAAATGTAGAAGTCTTCAATTCAAGAGTGAAAAGGTTCTTATAGACAAACACGTCACATCTTTGGCCGCATCATCTCTTTCCATCAAGTGAGATAGTGGTCAAATGGTTTTTTATACTGTATATACAACCACAGCATACCCAAGGTAGGCCATATCAATCCCCGCCTCAAGCGATATTTTTTTCTTTCTAAAGTTATCTCTGTAGTTCTTCCTAGCACGGCTAATGCGATATAAATGAAATCAATTGATTTGGGTGTACGTTATCAACACTACGTGGAGCTAACTGCAATGTTAGATTGGATGAGCATTGGCTGTAGTAGTTTCTATAAACTGTTTCGGTAGATGACGTCACACGTCCCCGTAAAACGTAAATAATAAGGATAATTTCGTTGCTTCAGGCCGGGTTTGAGTAGCTCAACGGTAAGAGCAATAGAGCATGACACCACATGGCCGCGGGTTCAATCCCCGCCTCAAGCGATACGACGATTTATGACTAATGCCACATCTAGTTTCAACCAATATCTATGTCCAATTGCCGCAAAGAGCAAACCACATTCGCTAGCGCGTTTTTCAAGTCCCGCAAATTGCCGTGATAAGGACTTCCAGCGAAGTTTATTGGCAACTTTAATCATTGGAAGTTTTCTATCAATTTCACCTGTGGGTATTTAATTTTGGTACTTCAGAAGATGAATGGGGAGAAGTTTTTGATGTGATAAATGGAAGGATTTTGATAGCGCCGTAAGTCAAACCGAACAAATTATTTAGCATGAAATTCGTGCTCATACTTTCGACCTTCTTTTCAACCGACCTCAAAAAAGGAGGTTCTCAATTCGACTGTTTGTTTTTTTTTTTAATATTCGCGATATCTCCGCCAATTATTAATCGATTTTGATGTTTTTTTTTTTGTTTAGTAGAGTATACTTCAGAGGTGGTCCCATATAAATTTCATCGAAATCGGTGAAGCCAAAACCGAAATATAAGCGATGAAGTCGATTTTTTTAACTTTGCTTGTTTTTCAATTATTACAGCCTTTTATTTAACTTGCAATGTATGTAACTGTTTGTTCGGATGGAATCTTGCAACTCAATTTTGAAGCAGATATCTTCAACCGATTGAGCTGAAATTTTGTATTTACGTTTAGTTTGGATGACAATGCATGGTTAGCTGTGTGACGTCATCCTAAATCCAACATGGCGGAACACCCAAAATGGCAGACAAGTAATTTTTAATGCACTTCTACAATAATGGGTATCAAATGAAAGGAGTCTTTGACCAGTGTGTGTTACCAGTGATGGCATTTGGTACTGAAACTTGGCCTCTTACTGTGGGCCTTATAAATTAGCTCAAAGTAACACAATGAACTATGGAAAGGGCTATGCTCGGGGTTTCTCTCGAGATTCTCTCGGGAGATCGAATCAGGAATGAGGAGATCCGTAGAAGAACGAAAGTCACCGACATAGCCCGGCCGGCGGGTTAGCAAGTTGAAGTGGCAATGGGCAGGGCACATAGTACGTAGAACGGATGGCCGATGGGGCCGAAAGGTTCTAGAATGGAGGCCACGGACTGGCAAGCGCAGTGTCGGAAGACCGCCCACAAGGTGGACGGACGACATGGTGAAGGTCGCAGGAAGACGGTGGATGCAGGCTGCTAGCAACTGTTCTTTTTGGAGATCTTTGGGGGAGCCCTTTATCCAGCAGTGGACTTTTTCCGGCTGAGATGATAATGATGAGAAGAAATCGAAAAATAAAATGACGTCACTGTAAATCCAATATGGCGGCCTCTAAAAACGTATTTTAGAAAAAGTAGCTTATAATGTTTTAGCTTTGTTAACCTTTGGGCTATAGCCAAAGTTTACAACTAAAATGATTTATGGTAAAAAATCCTTTGTGTTCCTGTTTCGTCGGGGTTTTTTTTGTTTGTCTTGTTGTTAGATGTCAATATTATTTCTTTTCCACTCCCTACTTAAGAGTAAAATAAATAAAAAAAACGCTTCATTTCCTTACATGGAGATAATATACCTGCTTTCAAGTCAAAAACACACATTTTCATACAACAGAAACAACCATTTCCTTATTACAACAACCAGTTTCTTCTTACAACAACTGGTTTCGTCTTATGTTTTTTCTAATATTGTTTTAACCTTTTCCTAATAGCGTCGCTTTAAGAAAATATCCACTGTAAAGCTTTTGTTGTTTTTGTTAGGAAATGTGATTTGATACTGAGGTAGAATAAATATCTCTTTGATATTTAAGAAAACAGAAGCCTGTTCTTGAAAATCGAAGAATGTTTGATGTTTTATTTGGAAAGGTACAAAATGTATTTTATTGTTTCACTCGCAGAGAGGTTCTCAAATCTACTGAAACCGGCCGGGCTATGTCGGTGACTTTCATTCGTCTACGGTTCTATTCATTCCTGATTCGATCTCGTAGAGAAACCCCGAGCATAGCCCTTTCCATAGCTCGTTGTGTGACTTTGAGCTTATTTATAAGGCCCACAGTAAGAGGCCAAGTTTCAGTACCATATGTCATCACTGGTAACACACACTGGTCAAAGACTCCTTTCATTTGATACCCATATTGTAGTAGTGCATTAAAACTAACTTGTCCGCCATTTTTGGTCCTCCGCCATGTTGGATTCAGGATGACATCACACGGCTAACCATTATCATCGGAGTTTTGCCGCGAAAGTGAAAAAATGGCGTTGATGATTTTGTAAAATTTTTGCAAAACCTGTGATTCTTCGAGTGTTAATGTGTAATAATGGTGGATTATTCATCGTTAATACTTAGTGAACGTGCATAAGTGTAGGCAAATCATACAAAGTTGAAAAACGTGATTTTCACCTTCGCTTCAAAACTCCAATAGAAGTTCTAGTAAAGTTTCTACCACTTTACTAGGGCATGACTTGACTACGACTGGACCTTGACTCTTTTACTTGACTTTGACTGTGACTTGTGACTAGGACCTATAATATGAAATACAATTAGTATAATATCACTTGACACTGGCTAAATGCATAAGATTGCGAAGCAAAAACTAAGGAAAAAAAAAACCATTATCATCCAAAATAAGCGTGTATACCAAATTTCAGCTCAATCAGTTAAAGATAACTTTTTTAAAATTCACTTGCAAGATTCCACCCGGACAAACATACATAATAGCTATAGTAAAATCTTGTAATAATAATCACTTGCTTCTTTTGTATCACTTTACAACTGTTTTTTTTTTTATTGCCCTCAGTAAAGTAAACGTAAAAGAAACAAACAAATACAAACAATAACTTCAAATACTTAGAGAAAATCTAATATATAAAATTCTCGTGTCACAGTTTTCGTTGCTATACTCCTCCGAAACGGCTTGACCGATTTTGATGAAATTTTTTGTGCTTATCCGGTATCTATGAGAATCGGCCAACATCTATTTTTCATCATCATCATCATCATCACTTTTCATCATTATCAACGCGGGTGAAACCGCGGGGCGCAGCTAGTATATTATAAAACTATTTATGTTTTTTTTTAGTCCATGATGATGATGATGATGATGCTTCCTGGCTGATTTCGGCCTCAGCGACTGTTTCTTTTTTGTTTTTTGTTTAAATCTATACTAATATTATAAACAGGTTAAGTTTGTTTGTTTGTTTGTATGTAAAAGGTAATCTCTGAAACTACTGCTCCGATTCTGAAAATTCTTTCACTAATAGATACACTATCCCTGAGTGTCATAGGTTATTTTGTTGATATAAAAGTTAGAAATCAGTTCGAAATAATAATATTCGTATAACTGGCCGCTTTATCGGCGTACACTGACTAAACAGTTAGACATAGGTGAATAGAATGTATGCAAAAATGTTAGCCTTTGTGAGTTTTACAAAAAAAATCTGCGACAGTAGATATAATAATATATCTAACTCGTATATTTAACTCAGAAAAAACACTTTTCTTTGTTAAATATCTAAAAAAAAGCAGCTTCTGTTTTGTTAGCTATTTTTGTTATGCAATCTTTGACTTTTTTAATATTCTCTAAGTATTTGTAGTTAATTGCTTGTTCCATTCAGAGGCATTGTTTTTGTGTGTTTTAAAAGCCTTTAAATGCCTCAGACTGACGGACGGACAGACAAACGGACAAAGTGCTGAACCACCCAAGTCAACTAAATGATGTTGCTTCGCTTGTTAGTTGAAAGTTTGTAAAATAATTGAACGAATTCTTTTGAACCACCATAACTTTGGTCTTATTTTCTGTGACCATGGCGCTTGCGACATTTCATGAAACTAGCTGCGCCCAGCGGTTTCACCCGCGTGGTGATGAAAAATTGTGATAATGATGATAGAAAGTATTTTATTTTTTCGTAAATTTTAAATGTCTTTATATTATTCTGCTATTCGGGACGGAGACAAATCCAACAAATAAAAAATTATGAAGTTATTGTACCTATGGTTCACTATTTTGGCGATAATGGCTTACACAAAAGATAATTCTGTATATTAAAAGATATATTCTGTCGCAGGCTTTTTTGTAGGACTATTTAAGATAAACATTTCCATTATACATTATTAGACACGTGTAACTCTAGCAGTTTTCTACGCCAGAATGGCTCGCAGATGGCAAATGTTTTTTCCTACTTACTTGTCACTTATCGTCATATTTTAGATAATTACACACTATATCTTTATAAATTATAGCTTATGTGTTATTCTAATGTGTAAGCTAAATTATTGTAAAGTTTCATCAAAATCCATTTAGTAGTTTTTGCGTGAAAGAGTAACAAACACAACAAACATACATCCATACATTATTACAAACTTTCGCGTTTATAATTTTATAGCAGGACAACAACATCATCAAATAAAACTTATGTTTAAGATTCTAGTGTTTTACATTCCTGCTTTTAAATATACTGAGCTATACACAAGATTGTTCCGTCGAGCGTCCCAGACGGCTTTGTACGGCGTACAGACAACGAATAGCGCGCCCCGGTCTCGGGGGTGAGATGCATAGAATGTAAAAAAAATGGATATGCATTAAAATGGTTTTTTCAATAATCTTTTACAGATTTTCTCAAATCAATCAATCCGTTTTTAATAGCATGCTGTCAATCAAATCAATATTGAGTCTGGACTTGATTTGGAGGATGAAATTGAATACGCTTATCTTCAAGTTAATTAAGTTAAAAAGTAGCCTATGTGTTAATCTATACTAATATTATAAAGAGGTAAAGTTTGTTTGTTTGTTTGTTTGTTTGTTTGTTTGTATGTAAAAGGTAATCTCTGAAACTACTGATCCGATTCTGAAAATTCTTTCACTAATAGATAGCTACACTATCACTGAGTGTCATAGGCTATGTTTTGTTGGGATAGAAGTTAGTTTTCAGTTCGAAATAATAATAATCGTAAGACAAGTCGGAGAAAAATTTGCTTACTTCCCGCTTTATCGGCGTACGCTGACTAAACAGTTAGACATAGGTGAATACAATGTATGGCAAAAATGTTTGCCTTCATGAGTTTTACAAAAAAGTCCGCGACAGCATATATCTAACATGTATGTATAGCTCAGAAAAAATACTTTTCCTTGTAAAAAATCTGAAAAAAATGTTTAGTTATGTTTAGTTGGCTTTTTGAGACATTCAGTATTAATCCTTATCAAAATAAACTATTTCATCGTCTTACGTAGTTCATGTAGATACAATTTGCTTTTTACTGCATGTGATTTGGATAAATAGTCTATGAGAAATCGTGAAATTAGTTTCACGGTAGTCTTCCCGTGAACGGGACGGGTCAGAAATTTATCGACACGTACTTCGTATTCCTGCACATAAAAATAGCGGCTTCTATTTCGTTGCCTTTATTTAAGTATTTAATATTAATCCTTATCAAAAAAACCTATTTCATCGGCTTACGTAGTTCACGTAGATGCAATTAGCTCTTTACTGCATATAATTTGGACCTATAGTCTAGGAGAAATCGTTAAGTTTATTTGAGGGTGAAAACGGTGGATCACAGAATGTAACAGTTACTGCGTAATCCGGCATACTTCTATGTTTTGAACCGACTTACATAAGAAGGAGGATATAAATTCGACTGTTTTTTTTTATTAGTCGGTTATAACTTCTCATTGAACTTTGAACTGCCCGCTGGAGTAGTTAGGTGGGCGTTTGCCTTTAAAGCACCGGGTTTGATTCCCGGTGGGAACAAAGGTGTTTTTCCACGGGAATTTGTGTTTCTGGTTTTGAGTATGTTGTCAATGTTGTGTGAATCTTGGATGTTTACAGCCCCACGATACAAGTCATTGAACTTAAGTGTGGGGTTGTGAATGTGAAAGCGTTTTTCGGGTATGTTTTTTAATATTTACTATACCCGGCCGACGCCGGGCGGGTCGTTTCTGAACTTTGAACTGCTCGCTGGCGTAGATGGGTGCGCGTTCGCCTTCAAAGCAGCGGGTTCGATGCCCGGTGGTAATTTACCTAGAAGATTTCTCTCCACGGGAAATTTGCGTTCCTGGTTTTGAGTATGTTGTGAATGCTTTGTGAATCTTGGATGTTTACGACCCCCCGATACAAGTCATTGAACTTAGTGTGGGGCTGTGAATGTGGAAGTGTTTATTTGTATATTTTTTAACCGGGCGACGCCAGGCAGGTCATCTTTTGAACTTTGAACTATCTACTCGCGTAAATGGGTGCGCGTTTGCCTTCAAAGCAGCGGGATCGATTCGCAGTGGTAACAGAAGTTTTCGCCCTACGGGAAATTTTTGTTTTTAATATGTTGTGAATCTTGGATATTTACGGCCCCACGCTACAAGTCACTGAACTTAGTATGGGGCTATGAATTTGGAAGTGTTTATGTGTAGATTTTTTAACCGGGCGACGTAGGGTGGGGAAACTTTGAACTTTGAACTACACACTGGCGTAGATGAGTGCGCGTTCGTCTTCAAAGCAGCGGGTTCGAATCTCGGTGGGAACAGAATAACAAAAGTTTTTTCCCCACGGGAAGTTTATGTTTCTGGTTCTGGGTATGACGTGAATGTTGTGTGTGTGGTGTTAATTGTTTACGGCCCCACGACACAACTTATATTACTTTTAGAGTGGGGCTGTGAGTGTGAAAGCGTTTATGTGTAAGCTTTTGTTTGCCCGGGCGACGCCGGGCGGGTCAGCTAGTCCTAGATATAAGCTTAGCTAAGCTAGTAGGTATATTCCTAATTTCATCCAAATCCGTTCAGCCATTACAGCATGAAGAGGAAACAAACATACTTACACACAAACTATCGGATTTATAATATTAGTATACTCGTAACTATACATTATAACAATATATACCTACATTAAATTAATATTTCGGTGACATGTGTCCTCATAACACTTAACACGATTTAATTATAATATGCCTACATACTTAAGCTAACTGGGAATCGAACCTAATCGTGATCTAAAGATTAGGTTCGATTCCCAGTTAGCTTAAGTATGTAGGCATATTATCCAGTAGAAGTGCATCCGTACCGTATATCTAATACCCTTAAACAAGCATTTCTTGTATATATATAATCTGAATCTCGGAAACGGCTTCAAAGATTTTCATGAAATTTAGTGTGCAGGGGGTTTCGGGAGCGATAAATCGATCTAGCTAGGTTTCATTTTTAGAAAACGTCATTTACTAAAAAATCCTAGCAATGCACGGTCGTCCAGGTACTATCATTGAAACATAATGTGTAATAGTCACGATAGTTTTAACTTTAAAATATGTTTTTTAAGCTATGGCATAGCTTCTATCGTGGGCCTTGAGCGTGGAGACCGAATCCGGAAATACCGTAACGAAAATAACCTAGCACCCCCCACTCCGACCGGCACACTTTTTAGTTTTGCCATCTATCGATGAATAGCAGAACTTTTGATGACTTTTTTTGAAATATCACGCTTGTCTCTTTAGTTCAACAACTCGCCTCTAGGTGGCAGGAAAAAAAAGTACTGCATAAATAAAATAAATAAGAATTATAATTGCATAAGTTGATAAAAAATGCTATGCAATAGCTTTACCGCGGCAGTCCCCGAGTGCCACACGTCTTTTTTTATGTTTTCCAGTCCGTTTCTTTGTTATATATAAAGAAGAAAAAAACATGCGAGCAAGGATAGTGCCGCATCCGAATATTTTAACATCGCGGTGGTCCATAAATGGCAATTGTCTTTATTTAGCCGACGCCACATCCGTTCGACTGCCAAATGAAAGGTGATTGAAGAACTGTGTTCGGATAAAGTTTCGCCAATAGAATGATAAATTTGGTTTAGCAATTAGATTTAAAATAAAAGACGGAGTATATTTTTATTTGATAGTATCCTACTAATATTATAAATCCGAAAGTTTGTGTGTAAGTATGTTTGTTCCCTTTTCACGCTTTAACGGCTGAACGGATTTGGATGAAATTTGAAATTTACATAGATTATACCTTGGATTAACACATAGGCTACTTTTTAACTTGATAATAGCGGCCGTGGGGCACGGCTATTATTTTCATATTTTTGTTGGACAAGGCAAAAAGCTTTCGATTTACCATCCTAAAAGATTTTTACACACAAAAAGGTTGTGAATCAGAATTTCAAAGCCCTCCTTCATGAGAAGTTTTACTTCAATACAATTTATTTCCAAGCGACTTCAAAAAAGGAGGTTCTCAATTCAACTGTATGTTTTTTTTGTATGTTTGTTACGCGATGTCTCTGTCAGTTGTGAATCGATTTTGATGTTTTTTTTTTGTTTGGTAGATACTTCAGAGTTGGTCCCATATAAATTGCAGCCAGATCCAAAATATAAGCGTTGAAGTCGGTTTTTTTAAGCTTTGCTTGCGTTTAATTATTTTTTATTTCAAGTTTTATTTAGTTTCACCTGCCCGTTGTCTAATCAGATCTCGCAAGCTAAATTATAACCACTTTCCGATGTCCGATTGGACTCACATATGGTATATATGTATTTTCCATGACAATAGTATAACATGGTACCATGGAGTTGATCTGATAATGGAGACGGAAGATGGCCTTAGGAACTTCTTAACTAAACAAGATAAACCCATCGAGTTTAGGCTCGTTTGAATCGTCTTGACTAGTCTGGTTATATAACTTTTTAGTCCTTTTTTATTTACAACTGGTATACAATTCATAAAAAAATTAAAGTACTACTTATTTCTATTCACAAGCATTTCACGTGAAATCTATTGTATTAATGAAACCGGAGCTATAGACTCGCCAGTATACTCAAATTACATCCTTAAATAGCATTAGTTTTGTTTGTTTGTCTATATTTGGCTAACATATGTGCAGTGTGGGTGACACACGTTGATAGACACTACAATAGGGTTGACAGTATATTCACAGTATAAAGAGAGATATAAAAAAGGTTTGGTTATGTAATGTAAGAATCGTCCGTTGATTCAGATTTTTTTTTTATAATATTTTTTTTCTTTTTATAAATATAGTTGTCGTGGGTGCCGCAAACATTCACATCACACACACTATCACAACCAGAACCAGAAACACAAATTTTCCTTGACGTGAAAACTTGTGTTCCCGCCGGGTATCGAACCTGATACCCTACTTAGAAGCCGAGCGCCAGCCAACTAAGCCAACGAGCAGTTCAAAAGTTGGGTGTGCGTTTGCCTTAAAATCAGAAACACAATTTTTCTATAAGGAGACAACTTGTGTTTCTGTCGGGAATCGAACCCGATACCTCTGATTGTAAGGCGAATGCGCATCCAACTAAGCAAAACGGCTTACTTTAGTGGCAAATGGAGTAAGGTATTTCAAGTGCTCTAATCAAACTTATTATACTATTCTCAAACTTTTTTGGCCACGGAACCCTCTTGGAAACGAAATATTTGACAGAGCTCTAAAATAATGAATAATTGGTTTTATATGTCATCATATTTCTTGATTTTTTTGTTGCTTCGTCAATAATTGGTTGATGACATGCTTGATGAGAGTTAAAGTCACAGGTTCGGCATCTATTCTTGCTGTATACTGTTTTTGTAACTGCATAAGTTAATCCTACTAATATTATAAATCCGAAAGTTTGTGTGTAAGTGTGTAAGTATGTTTGTTCCCTCTTCACGCTTTAACGGCTAAACGGATTTGGATGAAATTTGGAATGTACATAGATTATACCTAGGATTAACACATAGGATACTTTTTAACATGATAATAGCGGGCGAAGCCGCGGGGCACGGCTAGTAAACTATAAAGCTGTTGAGATTTTAGTCCGAAAGACTTTAGACAGAAACCAATGGAGGCGCCTCACTTATGACTGGACTGGAAATGGTGATCGCGATCTTCGGTCACGAAGGATCGATCAGAGAGAGAGGTTATGAAACACAAGTATTGGGTACGGGAGTAGAAAATTTGTTGCAGTTGTAGATATTCATCGCGGATCCACACAAAAATCATTCAGAGGGATTTTTATCGCTCGCTAGAGTTAGTCAGTTTTGGCCTGTTGAAACTCTGGTCTGAAATATCACGCCCTCGCGTTCTTATATTAGGTTTTGTTTTTGTCTGTCTAGACAAATGTTTGTTTCCCAAATTATAACATACCTAAACGACAATTGTTTTTCTTTGTCTATATTTGGTTAGCAAGACATGTGTGCAGCGTGGGTGACAAACGATGATGAACACGAATCTAAGGGTTGCCAGTTGAATACATTTACAGATTAATAAATACGTATAATTTAACAATATACATAATATTAGCAATAAATTGGTTGTGATTGCGTGTGTGACGTGAATGTTTCTAGCACCAACGACACAAATCATCGAACTTAGTGTGGGGCTGTGAGTGTGAAAGCGTTTATGTTCATGTTAAGCGTTTAATAAATGAACGCACATAGTTCTTCAAACGCATTACATTGTTTCGCAAAAATGGCAACGTATTAGCATTGCAATTCAAAGGGGCAATGCCGCCACCATGATGGGAACGCTACCCGGTAGTAGTAGGCTTAAGCACTTGAGTTACCTATAAACTCGATGTCTAGTGGATAACTTAGGTCTTTGCTGTATAAATATATATGGATTACGTTTAGTTTTAAAAAATAAAGGCAATTAGCACGTAGATAGCATCATTAGAAGACCTACATACTTCGAGCCGAATTATAGCAGAAAAAGAAAAACATAGGCACTAGGTATAGACCCAGAATATCAGTAAATAATGAATATGTATATTGTAAAATAGGACGCCCGTGCTGGGTCAACAGTACTAACATTAGGTACCTGCAATAAGATCTCGCACTACAGTTTTTATAAAGAATTATCTTATCAAAAAGGCTGTGGATGATGATGATGAAGTATACAAATTTTTGAGAGCTTTTAAGCAAACTAAATTAAAGTTTAATTGCTTCAATGAAAGCTTAATGGACGTATTAAAGTTTCGATAGTTTACTTAAGATTGTGTGCATATCGAAAAGTTTCAGAATCACTTTGTGAAATGTCTTGGAAGATGAATCTTGCTAAGATATTATCTGTTTAATTAGAAATGCTTTTTATCAAAGTTATATGTAGAAAGTTGTATGTACTTACTAACTAACGTTATTTAGAATTAATCAGTATTTATATTGTGGGAAACGAACTGGAAATAACTTTTACAACTTTTGATTAGAATTTTGAAGATAAACTTATGTATATAATAATTTGATGCACACATCGAGATTTTGCTTACTTATCTAATAAGATGATCCAACTAGTTTTTTTGACGTGATAACGTCTTATAAATCGATGAACATCTGCTGCATGCACGAAAAAGTGTCACGTTCCGTCTGAGACTGAGCGTGCACGCGAGAGCGCGGAACAAGCGATAGAGAGGCACGATCGGCCTAAGTGTTCGGCTTCTGACGTTATCACGTAAAACTATCGTCCGTAAACCGACTTTACAGACAACCATTTAATTTTGGTTTCGCAATCTTGTGCATTTATCCAGTGTCAAGTAATAATATGATATTTCAAGTGTATATCATATTAAAAGTCCTAGTCACAAGTCACAGTCAAAGTCAAGTAAAAGAGTCAAGGTCCAGTCGTAGTCAAGTCATGCCCTAGTAAAGTGGTAGAAACTTTACTAGAACTTCCATTAGAGTTTTGGAGTGTAATTCCAACTTGTTTAAAATTGATGTCACATTGATTAATACGTTTACGTTAGTCTTAACAGTAGTATAATGGAAAAATATTTTAACCGTGTTAATACCTCGGATTTGCATCGCATGGGTTTTACTTACCCATACTACTCTATTAATTTAAAAACAAATATGAAAAAAAATCAAGTAAAAGCAATGAATTGAGAAAACGAAAATGAGTAGGTAAATATGTAAAAAAGTGAAAATCACGCAAAACAAATGAAATTCAGAAAAAATGGTATAAATAAAAGTGAAATAATATAAAATATGTGCTTCAAAAATTGTACAAACAATAATTGAAACTCAAGCAAAACTTGTAAAAACCGACTTCACCGCTTATACTTTTGTTTTGGCTTGATTGATTTCGATAAAATGTATATGGGATAGCTCTATGTATAATTTACCAAACAAAAAAGTCATCAAAATCGATTCATAATTTGCGGAATCATTATTCAACATACAAAATAAAACACACAGTCGAATTGAGGACCTCCCCTTTTGAAGTCGGTTGATACAATTCAAATAATGTAAAATCAGTACTTCTAAAATTGTATTTTAAGCTTTACCGTAATTGTTAAACAAAAATCACCAAATTATTGATCAAAGTTACTTGAAATTAATTTAATTTTGATAAATATATTTTTCTACGGAAACATATTGTTACCGCTGATAACTTAACGCGTAATAATAATAATAAAAAAGAGTGTAAGGCACGTTTATATGAGACCAATTTTTTAAGATTTTTTTGTCTGTAATTTATTGTCAAAACGATAACACCTACAATAATTCTAGCTCATATATTTAAAGTTAAGTTTTACAATAATAAGCTACTTGTTAAAAACTTTTTTTAAAACAAGCTTTTAGAAGTCCCTCATATTGGATTTAGAGTCACGTCACATTATTTTTCGAGTTATTCTCTGAAAACCCCTTTTATTTGATACCCATAAAATCAAAATCAAAATCGTTTATTCACATGGGCCCCAAAGAGGCACTCGTGAAAGTATATGAATCTATTGCCAGATTCGCAAAATTACAGTCATCTCGAGAAGAACTTGGCAAGAAACTCGGCGGCGCATTTATTTTTCATTAATTTTTTTAAAAAACATTCCTAATTTCTAATACATAATTTTCTTAACCTAGGTGTTATTATGGTAGTCGCTAGAAAGAGCCTGTGCAGTTTGCCTCCATGCATCCTTGTCATTGATATAGTCTGTGGTTTTATAGTAAGCTTTCTTAATTAATGCCCGTTTTATTTCAGATTTTAACTTTACATATTGTAGAAGTGCATTAAAAATAACTTTTCCGCCATGTTGGATTAAGAATGACGTCACACAGCTAACCACTCAATGGCCTCGATTCTGATGTACACTCACTAAATTAAATTTAAACTATCCCTGTCTCTTACAAAATAGAAACACAAGACAGAGATAGCATACATTTTAGAGCTTTCAAGCTAGTTTATCATTTAAAATATGAACAGCAGAATGGCGCGTGTTTTTAGTCAACACCAATTACATACTTGACTAAGCTTGCATAGACAAGTTCTGACTAACTTGACAGCACTAAAATGTATGCTATCTCTGTCTTATGTTTCTACTTTGTAAAAGACAGGAATAGTTTAAATTTAATTTAGTGTGTGACATCGGAATCGAGGCCATTGTCATCCAAACTTAACTTGAGCACAACATTTAGCTTTAGCTAGCATTTAGCTTTGTTAACATTTAGCTCAATCGGTTGAAGATATTATCTTCAACCCAACAGATATTATCTGTTTCAAAATTGGGTTGCAAGATTCCACCCGAATAAACATAGTTACATAGGTACATTGCAAGTTAAATAAAAGCTTGTAAAATCTAGCAAAATAGTGTTATTCGGTATCGCGCTTATGAATCGGTAATTTATTTTGGTATTACATCAAGAAATTCTTCTTTGAAACAGATTCTAATATTAATAATAATTTGGTATTTTCTCCCAAAAAAAAGCTCTCTCAGTTACGTTTTTCCTTTTCCGCATTACTCATTAATTATCAAAGACCCAAAACCAAATTGAAACATTCCCAATAACAAATTCTTTATCCTTATCCAATAAAAATATCCTTTGAGTGACAACCCTGGGCTGCCCTTAATTACGGTCCCTCGGTCGCGGCTAATTTGGAAAAATACGTCGTTAATGTATGTGCCCATTACACTCTTATGGCGCTCTTATAGCGGTATAGCTTTGTTGTCTGCTTTTATAGAGCTGTTACTAAGCCAAAAAGTCACAGTACGGCTTAGGTAGTCATAAACATAAATATAAAGGCTTTCACACAGGAAAATTTGTGTTTCTGGTTGTGGTTGTGATTGTTCACAACCAGAAACACAAATTTTCCTTGGGGAGAAATCTTGTGTTCCCGCCGGGAATCGAACTTGATACCCCTGCTTAGATGGCGAACGCTCAGACAACTAAGTCAACGGGTAGTCAACATTTGAACACAAATGCAATAATTAAACGCAAGCAAAGCTTTAAAAAAACCGACTTCACCGCTTTATCTTCGGAACCTTCATCAAATTCAATGTATTAAATACGCATTATTGACGATAACTCAAAAACTACTGATCAGATCTTGACCAAATTTAAATGGGAAAGGACCAATGGGAAAGTCATCCATCCAACAAAAAAGTCATCAAAATCGGTTCACGTGGAAAGAAGATATGAGGTAACACACATAAAAAAAAATACATTTGAAATTGAGTACCTTTTTTTTTTTATTTGTGACAGGCTAGTGTTTGACCACTATCTCACCTGATGGTAAGTGAGGATGTGATCGAAGCTGGTAAGCACACTAGAACTAGCACCTCCTCCTTTTTTGGGGAAGTCGGTAGAAAACATGAGTGTTTAAAAATAATATTAAAAACACAAGCTCAGGAAGTGCTGCATTGCCGACTTTATTCATGACATAGAATTATATTCATCAAAATAACATAAACGTATGTACACACTCACAACCCCACATAAAGTCTTGTGTCGTGAGTCCGCACCTAACTAAGCCAATTAGCAATTTTTTTTTTTATTCTGTTTAGGCAAACGTTTGACCACTATTTCATCTAATGGAACACGTTTGCCTAGAAGATGCACTCGCGACTTAAATTATCCTATATTGTATTTATCAGGAAAAACAGACTCAGGTAAGGAGTTCCATTCCTTATATTAATATTAATTATATAAATATTCATTACTCTTCGATTTATTTGCTGTTACAGTTATTCTTTCTTTTATCAAGACAAGTTTACAATCCGTGTCTCAATTTACCGAATAGATCACATTTCGGCAGAATTTTGTCTTTTTATTAGTACTTAGGTCTTAATTGCAAGGGTCTAGGATCAAAGCCTTCCTTCGATCCGCCCTTTGTCATTGACCGCTGCAGATGAGGACATTCGGTTACGATGGCTATTTAACATTTTATTGCCAACATAACATTAAACGTTAACTCAAAAGGCATGGGTCTTATCAAAGTCGCTTAGCGAGCTGTGGAAAGAACTACGATTTGAGAGCTATTTTTTTTTCCTAATCAGCTTTTTATTCATATATATTTTTTTTATTATTATCAGTTACTAGCCAGCAAGCATTAATTTAACTAAGAGATAAAAAATGTAATTTTTTAAGGTGGGTCTTAAGAATCTGTTATGGGCATGATTTTTAATGCCTTCTGGACCCTCTTTCCTTTGTTTGCTTTAACATTTCCAAAGATCTGAATATAGTCATATACTTGAACTTTTGGTGATGACTCATCATCCTTATCCATAGTTTCTTGGCCCAGCTATAGTACTGCCCGCATCGTCCCAGTTATATCTTGTATTTTAGTGCTCTGCATCCGAACGTTCCGCAATCTTGCAACAATAGATTTGAAAAATAATTGGATTTCTGTGCTTCATATTTTACACCATCATCACCACTGTGGATAGTTTGCTTTATCACTATGGGTGCATTGCGCGAGGCTCTTCGGCCAGTTTTTTGTTGCTGATTTGGTGTATTAAAATTGCCAAATTGGTTTCCAGAGCTGAAGAATCCTCCACCAACCGATTGATCGTTCCACATTATTACAAAATTGTAGCGACATCGCCAGAATATTAGAAAATACCGGAAATAAATGAAATGAAATACATTTATTTGGCACTCAATTCAATTTCAAAATATCTTTAATTAAACATAAATAATAATAATACATGTACATTTCTAGTGTAAGTAATATCCTAGAAGCGACAAATAATGACACATTTGTTTGTTTTACAAGCTGAGGCGCTTTTACAAAACTTTTCTCTTATGGTTTTAAATATTATTATATCATTATAAATGAACGTGAATACTAATTATATGCGACATATTTCTTTTAATAATTTTGTAAGTTTTAGTGCTAACTATACAATCAAAAGGTAAACATAACGCCACTAGGCAGTAGTAGTTAAATTAACTACTTAAATAAAGTTATTTGGATCGCGCGCAATACGCGCAGACGTAAGCAGCTAACAGCAGGATCAAAACCGGTTGAGTATTTCTCGTACAAGCTCACGCGTTCCGCCTGCTGTCGCGCGCGCCATTACCGCGCTTCATATGACTAGATAATACGGATGGGAATGGCGCGAGCGTCAGCGACAAGCGAGCCGCTTGCTCACTTGGCGCGGGTGACTACTTATTCAAACCAGTCCAGGAAAAGGTGATGTGGTAATTTGTATCGATTATATTTATCGATATAAGCGAGATCTGTTTTTCGTGTTTTGCATATATTTTTAATTAATTTGTTTTTATGTTTGGGATTACTATGAAGATAAAACTTTTTTGATAATTTATAAATAAACATTTTAACTGTGGGCAACCCAATTTTTTTGTGTAGTTTAGAAATATTAGTGTAAAAAGGGGTGTTAAACGAATATTTTACAGCTTTATTTTGGATGACTTGTAGTTTGATAATATTTGTATGACAGGTACTGCTCCAAACGGGACACGCATATGTGATACACGGTCGCACTAAAGTACGATATATGCTCAATTTTGTTGTGCTACTGAGACAAGATTGTCTATTTAACACAGGATTTAAAGCATTGAGTGCTTTAGTACCCTTCAGGCGTAATTTTGTGCAATTTTCCGACCAGTTGAGTTTATTATCCAATACAACACCCAAGTATTTGACCGAACGCCTCCAAGGTATGTCGTAGCCATCAATTTTTAGTGTACGTTTGGGAAAGGAACGATGGCGGGAAAAAAGTATTGCTTCAGTTTTAGAAGCATTTATTTTAAGTTTCCATTTTATAAAAAAGGATATGAGGCGTTCAATTGATAATTGTAACCGGTCAATTATAAGATCTATATCATTCGACGAGCTATAAGATGCAGTATCGTCAGCAAAACAGGCGATACTCGTTCTGGTTTGCACGGGTATGTCGTTGAGATAGATAAGGAAGAGGCGAGGCCCCAAGATTGAGCCTTGGGGCACCCCAGCGGGTTCGGGGGTTGGCAAGGATGAGTAATCGTTAATATGGACTCGGAAAGAACGTCCAGAGAGATACGATTTAATCAGTTTCACTAACGGCATTGGTGTGTGTAGGTTTATAAGTTTGTGTAATAGAGCATCGTGCCAAACAGTGTCGAAAGCTTTTTCAATATCTAACAGAACCATGCCTGTTGATATTTTAAGGTTAAGATTGTGTGTCACGGATTCAGCAACTCTGGCCAACTGCTGCACAGTAGAATAACCTTCGCGAAATCCAAATTGTTCGTCTATAATGTAGTTTTCTGTGACTCGGGTAAGTCGAGTATGTATAACCATTTCAAACAATTTGCCGAAGCATGGAAGTAAACTAATTGGTCGATAAGAGGTGGGATCTGATTTCTCCTTTCCGGGCTTATGTATAGCGATCTTTTTAGCGTTTTTCCAGGACGTTGGAAAGTAATTCAAGATAAAGCAGGCATTAAATATCTTCGTCAGTAGTACGATACATTTTTGAGGTAAATTTTTAATAAGTAAGTTAGGGATATCATCAGGGCCAGGAGCTTTGCGGGTTTTTAGTTTTTGGATACATCGTTTAACTTCAGCTGGGCGAACGGGATCTATGGTGCCTTCATCAGGGTGATTATCCAAGGCTGTTAAGGAACAGTCAATTGCAAGTTGTTCTTCGCTAGACCAAGTATGAGTTAAAAGCATATTATTGAGGAAAGCAGTAGCAAGAGCGTTGCATTGTTCTTGTTGGTTCGTAGTTAGAGATCCATCACATGTTTTTAATGCTGGGATAGGCGCAGAAGTATTCGCATACAATCTTTTAACAACCCTCCATATATCAGCACTTGGATTGTCGACTCGTTTAAGTGTGTTTTTCCACTTCTCATCATTAGTTAGCTTTAAGGAGTAATTTATTTCAGCCTGAAGGATTCTGATTTCATTATTTATTTGCTTACGTACGGAAATCACGGTTTCAACTGCAGCATATCGACGTAAACGGTTTTTCTTTTGAATCAATCTTTTTATTCGTCGCGGTAAATCGGATTTATTTTGGTTGGATTTTAATAAAGGAACACATAGGTCTCTGGTCTTGATCAAAGTATTTTGAAAAGAGGATATGGTAAAATTAATTTCATCTATAGTTTGAAATGTGCGAGACGATAAAAATACATCGTTGTTAAGAGTTTGGCGGTACTTGAGCCAGTCAGCTTGAGAATAATTGAATTTTCTAGTAGCCTTACGATCTATTTCAGCACTAAAACGAATAAAAACAGGTAAATGGTTAGACGACAGCGCGGGTAACGTAACTATGTCCCGAAGTGTATGAATGTTTTTTGTCAGAAGTAAATCAGGAGTTGACGGTTTGTGTTCAGCCCTATAGTGAATAAGAGTTGGATCTTGGGGAGCGTGGATAATAAACTCACTGTTAAGCATATGATCGTACAATCGCTGACCGTGTGAATTGGGGCACCCAGGTGACCAGTAAGGGTGTTTTGCGTTTATGTCACCTGCAATCATTACACGATTTCCAGCAGATATGAGCAGATCAAAGTCACTGATTAAAAGTGGTAGGTTCGGAGACTGATATACAGAATATATAAGAGTATTACTATTACCTATTTTAAGGGACACACCTATTGTCTCTAGGTTGGCAGTAGGCGGGGAAGAGACAAGGCTATGTACAATGTCAGATCTAACTAATATAGCTACGCCTTGACCAGTGCCATTGCAACGCTTATCCTTGCGATAACAGACAAAACCAGATACGTTAAAAACCTGACGATCTGTTAGGCGTGTCTCACTTAATGCAATTACGTCAATGTTAAGTTCACTTACCACCAAGTTAGTAAGTTCCTGCTGCTTGCTGCAAACGCCATCAGCGTTCCAATACAGTAAACGGAGTTCATTTTTGTTAGACATAATGACCTAAGTGTGTTAGAATTAAAATTACTTTATCCATAAAAGTTTTACATCTGCTAAATTCGAATTTGAGGACCTTAATGGAGCTCAAAATTTCCAACATTTCAGCTGTTGCTAGGTCGTGGATATTGTTCTCGACGGGAGAGGCTTTGCTTGAACTTTGATTGGCTCTTGTTAGCTCTGTAGGTGCGGGTTCGAGGTGTTGTGGCTTTATAGCTTTCGGGTAAGGTAGCTCCTTAACAGGTATTATATGAGATGCTACGAGTGGTTTGGAGTCTTGTATCTGCTGGGGTTTTCTGGTTTTGGTGGCTTGAGCCCAGGTTTTTGTATTCGGTACGGAACCTTGCGCAGCGGCGGCTTCAGTCCTTGATGAGATGGTTTTGCGAAGTGCTTCACGCTTCGATTGGATTCTCTCAAGGTATTTTAATCTTTCGCTGCACTGAGCATAGTTAGCTGGGTGCTCCAGTTGACAATTGCAGCAGAGAGCTGGTTTCTCTTTACCTTTTTTCGAGCACTCCCATGTGGGATGATCAAGAGCACACTTAACACATCTCGCGGGTCGATTGCAGTTTCTTGATGCATGCCCAAAGCCCTGGCATCTGAAACACTGAGTACCTGTTTTGTTGCCAGGCTTAAATCTTTGAACTTCAACAACGCAGTTGGAAATGAACTTAATTTGCTTAAACTTTGCCATGTCAGTGCCGGTTGGAAGCTGAACCAGAAGAGGAGGACATTCAGTGGGATAAACCGTCTTCAATTCTGAAGTCGTTATTCCAGCAAAACCGATAGCGGCAAGTTCGGCAGTTAGGTTTTCATGTAGGAATTTGGGCAAACCTTTTATGACTGCTTTGGGCAGTTTTTCATACTTCCGGGAAAAAGTGTGGAATGCGACATTCTCTTTCAATAGGCCATCTTAAATGAGTTGGTGGCTTTTTGCAGAATAACATTGGAGTTTCACTCTTTTGCGGCCTCTAAACTGCATATGGAATCCTTTATCATATTTTTCAATGACATCTTTTATCTTCTGGTGGCTCCAATCACCCAGGAGCTCGATCAATATGGGAGGTACTTGGTTGACTGGTTTTCTCTTCGTGGCTTTTTTAAACGGCTCGGTAGCTGTATCTTCTACTGATAAGACACTAAAACTATTGCTGGTATTTGTTTCGGTATTCTTTGGGGCTTCTTTGGATGCGGCAAACTTCTTCGGTTGCCGCCACTGGTCTTCGAGTGCAGAGACTTCTTCTCGAGGTCTTTTGGCCAAGTTGGGGTTTGACCATGATCTATTCAGGTACTTTTCCATTTTGTTATCGAATGTATATTATCGATAACTGCACATCACTACGTTAAAATGAGCGCTAAGTAGGTAGTGGCTACTTGTTACGTGCGGTCACGGAGGCAACCGAACGCGCACTGATTATATTTTTTTTTTTCGAATTATAGGTATATATTCATCAATTAATTATAAGTAGCAATTGTACATTACATTAAACTAAAAACTAAATTAAAATTAAACAAAAAAAACTATAATTAGATATAAATATGTACAAAACTTAATCTAATAGTCCGCTACCAGTAGGCAAAGTACCCAAAATGCTGGCAGCATTGCCACGTTGAATGGCAATACTCAATCTTTGTCCAAAATATTTGCCAGCATTTTGGTCACGAGTTGCTTCGACCAAACGCTTTGTTAATTCATTGTAGAATGTATGTGCTCCCGGTCCCCACGGTCCCAACGTCTCAACCCCAAAAGGCACAAATATATAACCACTATCAAGACTATATACTGATACTGACCACCACTATACTGATTATATTATATACTATTTGGCACTAAGGACAAGATAAACAAACAACAAAAACATGAAACGGACAACAAAAACAGCTAGGTACAAAGGTAATTAGGCATAAGTAAAAAATGTGCCAAAATGGTCGTGACTCAGCATTATTTCCAAGTGTAATACTAGGCTCTGATTTTCAGTCACAACCCAGAGGTGGCGGATCTAAAAAAGAAAACATATAAAAAATATATATGTATAATATCATATTACATTATTATAAAAATATAAATCCAATTCTACAAGCAATATACCGATTTGTTTTGACTTTCACTTGATCATCAAATCATGATGCAGCTGAAGATGCAGCATGCTTGTCTATGACACATCTTCCGCCGCATCATCACTTCATCAAGGTAGTGATATAGTGGTCAAATGTTTGCTTATCTAGAATAATAACATTATGGTCCGGTTCGTCGAAATCGTAGATCCGTTGGCTCTGAATATTTCATTCCAGTTTACCGCATAGTTTCTAAATTTTAACGTGATCTCTGACCTATCTTATCTCAAGTGAAGACAAAGCAAGCTTCAGCTAAGCATGTTAATGGATGATGACAGCGCAACGTCTTATGAATAAGTTAAACTTAGTTCTGGAACTCTGATACGGGCTTTGAGTTCTTGACTTGAGAATCTCGAGATAGCTGTAATAGTGTTACAAAATACAAAATGATGGCTCGTCTTATTGGAATAGGATCGCTAGTACCCTCACCCTTGAAATAATTTATTATTAAAAAATTGAATATAAGTACTTTTCTTACTATAATATTATAATTGCGAAAATGTGTTTGTGTGTGTGTGAATGTTTGTTACCAGGTATCGAAGAAACTGATTTTATGATTAATTTAGAATGTAGATAGTTTGGGTTTCGGAATAACAAATAGGCTACTTTTTACGGCTAACAATTCCTAAAAGTTAACTAAAATTATACATCTATACAGCAAAGACCTAAGTTACCTACAAGGCATCAAGCTTAAAGGCAGCATAAATAAAACGGATAAAAAATTTAGGACAACTACTAAAATTCTCAGATACATATTTCCTAGTCAAATGTACAGTTATTTTTACAAAGTAATCTGGTTATTAACAAATAATTATGTGATTGTTACTTAAATAATTGTAATTGTTTAGTAATATGTTTTATATAGAATGTTAGTAACAGCAACGAGATATTTTCTCAGTGAAGGGCTAAGACAGGTATGCATGTGGGTATCATCATCATAATCATCATCATCTCAGCCGCAAGAAGTCCACTGCTGGATATAGGCTTCCCCCAAAGATCTCCAAATCATGTGAGTATGCATGATATCTATGTCCTCATAACTTCCAAATAACTCATATTAATTTGACCAATTTTAATAAAGTATCTTAGGAAGCGTCTTGATGATCCGTTGGTAAAAAGCTATGTGACCTCACATTATATTAAAAATGAGATCCTTATAAAATAATAATATTGATCCCCCGCAGTATTGGCAAGTAGGTACTGCAAGGGAGTTGAACTCCTTGCCCTCGTCTTTGTTCCTCGAATAGAATAATCTGAGAGTCTTCTAGTTAAAAGTGATGATCATGATGCATGCGGCCGAAGATGTAGCATGCTTACCTAGAAGAAACCTATTCATGCTTGACTTGATCAGATTATACTGTGTAGAAAACAAAGACGCGCGCAATTAATTTCACTAATTTACAGTACGGATGATGAACCTATTGGAAAACAGCATGATTCCGCACACTTTCCGTAAACTTTATAAAAAAATCGATATGCTTGCTACCTTACGTGGATGACCGAGACACAACATCTAGCGTCTAAGCCATATAAGCAAATGACTTATTTTTTTTTTATTTTCGTTAAGCAAGCATTTGACCACTATCTCACCTGATGAAAAGTGACGATGTGGTCGAAGATGGAGCATGCTTGCCTAGGAGATACCTATTCACTCGAGATTTAAAGACCTCCCAGATTGTACTTATCGGGAGACACAGACTCGGGCAATGAGTTCCATTCTATAGCAGTGCGAATAATTCTCATAGAATATGTAAAACTACGGCCCAAAGCCAGAAATTACATTTAAAATTATATAAATGAAAATATTATGGGGGCTACCATAATGTAACTGGGGAGCAAAATTATTCTATCTTTTATCTATCCTTGTGGGATATTGTTGAAATGGCTTACAAAGAAGAGTACGAAACCGGTTTAAAAAAGTTCTATGTTGGAAAATAACGATTTGGTAGGCCACCAAAGTTTTTAGACCTATTTTTCCCGGGGTCTATCTCAGAAACAGCTCCATGCTGAACGCCGAAACTTACGTATAATATCCATTATATCCTGTTCTTGAACTACAAATACAGAAATCAAACAATTATTAAATATAAAAACAGATATAAGCAAGTAAGCTCAATAGTTTATCACTATGAGGCAAAATGTAGGCGCGAGATCTCAGTTCGGCGCGAACGACTAGTTACTTATATGCACAAAAAAGGACATGAATGTTTTATCCAACAAACAATACTGGTTAGATAATGGGCCAGGGTCTTTCTTCCTACCTCTTTCCTTCTCTCTAGAGAGAGAGGAGGGAGGCTCTTGGCTTTTGCTCTCACAGATAGAGGTCTATGAGTGAGAATGCCGAAGTTAAAATGAAATTTTATTAGGCTGTCGATTAAAGACTGAATAAATGTCTTGAAGATTTAGAATATAATCATATACTTATTTAATTAGCATAATTACTTAAAAACAACCAATTCATATAATATAACATTAAGCATTTGAATAATATAGAAATTATATTAATAATTATGTTAGCAATTGGTATAAAAATATTAATTTTATATTGTTGTTTATGGCTGTAAAATATGATTAAGATAATTGTACCCTCTCGTAAGTTGCAGTGCCCCTACGGGGTATCACAGGAACTACAATTTTATATTTTTTATTTTATATTTTTGCTGATAATCGCTAAACGTCTTTTTACTTTGACTTTGACTTACCTCTAGGTCCTGAGCTGACTTGGCACTGGTACATTGCATCATCGTCTAGGCTTACTTCTCCGATGTCCAAGGAGTAGTCACCTGAAACAAAACGTCATCTTTAATTTTTTACCGACTTCCCAAAAAAGGAGGAGGTACTCAAGTCGACTTTATTTTTTTTATGTGTGTTACCTCATAACTTCTCTCCACGTGAGCCGATTTCGAAATCAAACTCACTGACAAATATAAGTCAAATTGTAGGCTAGTTATTCAGTTTTAAGAAAGATAAGCAATTGGCCCGTAGCGACTCAACTGAACGCGGTGCCGATAGGCACCGATTTCTGCCAAGCCCAACTGAACACGGTTCCAATTGGAACCAAAACGGTGTGGTCGGTCCGTATCTCTGATTTTTCGTCATAATTTAAGTTTGGCCGTGTGTGCAGTCCTTTAAGTTATGGGGAAATTAAGATTAATAATGTAGCAATATTTTCCATCGCTAAAATGTCAAAGTAAAATGAAACTATTAGACATTTTCAAACAATGAAAATGAGAAAGTCGTTTGAGTGCAAGGAAAGTTAAGTGTTTTAAAAAAAAATACAAAATTGCCGTAAGAAGTTATTTTATTGAGTGTTATACTAATATTTATTCCTTGTTTTAAGCTGTATCTATTTACGTAATGGGTTTTTATGAAAAACGCATGTAAAGTAATAAATATCTTCTTCGAGTAACAACATTGACGAAAATTGCGTGAGTTATGATTTTTTGTCAAGTAATAACTATCGTATTTTTTTATATTTGCTCTAACTGCTACTGAAATACGACGTGGTAGGTATTAATCATTAGATTTATGTGCATATTGCTATACTTAATTATTTGCGTTTACGCGTAATCACCGTATTATGCCGGCGCGGCAGAATCCTTTGCTGCCGCCAAAATGGACTCGCCCAGGCTCTCGGTGCACTGCTGGCTCGAGTTCAAGGGGTAATCGCCAATTTCTATGTTATGATATGTATTTTATACATTGGAAAAAACATTGTTTTAGCATTTATGTAATTTAAACAATTTCGTTATTTGTGGTTTATGTAGAATGATGGTTTTGCCTTTTATATAAATAATGGACTCGCCCGACGCGGGGCGACGATGCTTTCGCGCGCTAATTCAGCCATTTGTTTTGTGTAAATATTATGACAGTGTTATTATTTGGCGCACTTTTCTGACAACAAGAGGATCTTTTCTCTATGTTCATTTTGTTTTTTTACTGAGAAAGTCAAAAGGCAAATAACAATTGTCACTCAAAAGTGACTATGGTAACGAGGCGTTTTTTTTTTCTTTCCGATCAGAGTTTCCGATATTACAACAAGTTTTTCTGAGAAAGGTGTTTATTTTTTTATGAAATTGTGAAGGTAAGGAACGGCTTATTATAGCAATACTTTTGTTTATCACCTGCATGTTATAAATGAATTACAATGAACGCATATTTACAGCGCGCGTTTTGATAAATTAATGCGCCGCGCGGGAAATTTACTCAATCGTTCCTTAATATTTTAAGGTAATTAATCATTTGCACAATGACATAAATTAATATGCAATCAAAAGCATAGTTAAAATACATCATTTTAACAACAAAAAAAATATATGTTATCGATCGCTATTTACGACAAAAAATAAAGATATCTGAAGAACTCCTCATTTTTCCCTGTGACAAACTTCTAACGTGTTTAATTCAATCAATTACTTTGTAACACACTTAAAATAAACACTTGAGATGAAGCGGTAATCTTTTACGAGCCCATAATGGTCATTTGTTTAGCAAACAAACCATTCTAAGTGGTCCTAACACTCGAATTTCTGCCGACGGGCGCGCGCTCTGAGAGGTCCGCCTTAGATTGTCGAGTTCATGTTCAATTTGCCGCGTATTTCCTAAAAACGTGTTCAAGCCACTGGGTAGATACAATCACCGGCAATGTATTATAATGTATATAACGATTGTAACTACTGTTGTAATCCCTCATCGTTCCTCCTTGTACTACTTTCCTTTTAACCTAATTATAAAACTACATGTCAGTGTACTATATCGAACCTTTTCGCAGCAACTTAATACATAATATCTTTGCATGTTAATGGAATGTTATAACGACAAAGGTTGATACGACCATGAAATGCCTTGACTTGGTATTATGCAGAATTCTTGAATGTCCCGATACTTGACACTCTGTACGTGACTTTGTTATGAAGAGACTTGATATTTAATTTTACGGATCAGTTTATGTTATAAAGAAATAATAAGTATACCAGTTGTTGTTGTAACATTCAGACTTTCTTCAATGTTATACAAGCTTTTATTTAGATTTATCAGTCCCGTTTTTATGTGTCGGTCTGTAATCAAATCTTGCAAACTAAATTAGACCCCCATGATATGGTACCATTGTACTGGTTTGATGATGGAGACGGGAAAAGCCATAGAAACTTCTAAACCCATCGAGATTGGGATCGTCGTTTGGGATTCGTCTCGACAAGGTTTCTGGTTACGTAACCAGGTACGATGATGGAAATTAGTTCCATACCAGTAATTTTTTTCTTATATTATATTACGTAACTTATTTCCAATAATTATTATAATTCAAATTTAAATTTAAATTCAAATCTTTATTGCATTCTTTGAAAGGGTGGAAGAAATAAATGACAACATTGGAGTCCTTCTTAGGCACAACAATTTAGAGCAGAGGATGACGAACTTAACCAATTTAACTATATATGAAGCGCTTACCTTCCTCATCGCTGCCAATCATCCTATACCGCTCATAACCACTGAGGTGACGATGCGTTCCCAAGCCAAAGTCATCCTTAGTCCACTGGAGCTGACCAGACTTCCCCTCCACCCGGCAGGGTAAGGTCACTCGGGAACCGACTACAGCGCTCTGTTGGAGAAAGTATCAATAAGTATGCTAATTAAATAGGATAAATTCTACATCTGCTTTCTGTATTCTAAAAAACCAAATGCTTTAAAATACTTTTGTTTCGTTAATTTTAAAAGAAAAAAAACATGCAGGGCAGTCTTGGAGACTGCCGATAGAAGTGAAAAGCGTGCGGTGACGATGACGCGAGTTTCACGCTTTTTGTGCACCAAAAAAGTAGACATGTATACACAGTATACATATAGCTCATGGAAAGCGTTCGGTGACGATGACGCGAGTTCCATGATTTTTGTTCAACTAAGAAGTGCTCAAAGCGCTTAAAGAAGTTTTCACTTCAAAAAAGTATTAACGCATAACAAACCTTCCACTTTTGTTTCCTATATTTTATATGAAGAAAAATAACTTAATGTTTACTATTTATTTTAAAACGGTATGTGACAAATTTATTACATGTAAAATTATGTAAATGAACGGGAAATCGGTATTACTAATGTCACTCATAGCCTCACACTTAGTTCGATGTCTTTGTGTTGTGGGTGCCGGAAGCATTCGCATCGCACACGCAGTCACCAGAACCAGAAGCACAAATTTCCCTTTTGGAGAAAACTTGTGTTTCTATACCCATTGCTAGAAGGCGATCGCGGACTCAACAAAGGCAACGTGTAGTTCAATACTAGTAGTTAATCGCAAGAGATAATAAGTAACACTTTAAAAAGTTTTTTTTACTCTAGCTTTTACCAGTTGTAATTAAAGTACTCGTCAAGACGAATCAAATGAGCCGAAACTCGATGGCGTTGCGTCGTTTCATTACAGAGTTCCTATGACCACCTACCAGCTCCATCAGACCCTGGTTACCATTGAAAGACAAACTACTCGTCAAGACGATTCAAATGAGCCCAAACTCGATGAGGTTGTGACGTTTAAGTTCCTTTGGCCATTCCAGCTCCATCATCACATCAGCACCATATCATCATAATATTGCATTGTCACGCGATTTACACATGTATGCAAAATTTCAGCTCGATCGGTAACCGGGAAGTGGATCAAATTTAATTTGCAAGATTTGATGACAAACATCGGGATAAGTGAAACTAAATAAAAGCTTGTAAAACATATTAAGGACGAAAAGGTCACTCGAAAATCTTGCCAATTTGATATCGGGTGTATTATTTTCCATGTAACAGAAAACTACGTTTATCCCTAAACATTTGTCATCCACAAAAAACAGCCAAAAGGGCTAGGAATTTTTAATAACGACCGAAATTCAATACAAGCCCTTTCAGTGTCAAAAGCGCGTTTTCTTGTAAGAAAATATTGCTTTTGGTTCCTTTGGGATACAGAAGGAAAATGTTTGATTTATGTTGGGGATTAATTTCCCCGGAGTTATTTTGAGGATTGGTGGGGAAATAACTCGAGTATGTCAGTTAATTTTATTATAATATTTTAACGCAATTTCTTAATTTTTAACGGACTTCAAAAAAGGAGGAGGTTCTCAATTCGACTGTATATGTATGTATTACTCAGAACTTAGGCATGATTTGTGGTTATTTTATCACCTGTTTCTCTCACAGACATACTTAGAAACTCAGACTAGAAAAATTTTAACATGACATCTCTCCGCGATCGTAGAAAATTACTCGATAGGTATGAAATTTTTACACAAAATTAGTAATTCCAAAATACAGTGAAGCCAGTTACTAGAAAAGTTTCCTCTTTCGGTTCCCGACCTATATCCTCGACATCCGATAAAGAATATATTCCATACCCCAGCTATCCGTACTAATATGGGATAACAAATCCCACTTCACGTATCGCAAATACTCTAAATCCGTTTAGCCGTTAAAGCGTGAAGAGGGAACAAACATACTTACACACTTACACACATATTTTCGGATTTATAATATTAGTAGGATTATATTTATTAGGATATGAAATTTTACGTATTTATATTATTGCTCAAGTAGGTACAGAATATAATTAATACAATACGTATAAATTAAACTAAATTCTAAAATAAAACTAACCAAAGATTATTAAACGCAAGCAAAGCTTAAAAAACACCGACTTCTCCGCTTAATTTTCGGAACTTTGATCAGATTAGATATACTAAACACGCATTATTGCCGATATCTCAAGAACTACTGATCAGATCGTGATCAAATTTAAATGGGACCAATCGGAAAGCAAACTCTTTCAAACAAAAAATAATAATTTCGAAATCTGTTCACGTGGAACGAAGATGATAATGATGAGGCAACACACATAAAAAAGGAGGAGGTAGTCAAGTCGACTGTATTTTTTTTTTATGTGTGTTACCTCATAACTTCTCTCCACGTGAGCCGATTTCGAAATTTTTTTTAGTTTGAAATATGTTGCTTTCTAATTGATCCCATTTAAATTTGATCAAGATCTGATCAGTAGTTCTTGAAATATCGTCAATAATGTCTATTTTGTGACGAATAATGTACGTTGACGATGTTCTGGTTTACCCGACTTCAAAAGTTACCTCACAACTTCTTTCGTTGTGAGCCGATTTTGATGATTTTTTTTATAATTTGAAAGCTGGTGGATCAAGGTTCCGATGATGAAGCGGTGAAGTCGGTTTTTTTAAGCTTTGCTTGCGTTTAATTATTTGTTAAGTCTATAGATAACAATAACTAGATATAAATATGTACAAAACTTAATCTAACAGAAAGCAGCTGTCTATTAGAATAAATTTTGTACATATTGGCAAAGTACCCAAAATGCTGACAGCATAGCCACGTTGAATGGCAATGCTCAATCTATGTCCAAATTATTTGACAGCGTTTTCACGTCACGAGTTGTTTTAAACCTGATAATACATTGCAGATTGTATGTGCTCCCGGTCCCCACGGTCCCAACGTCTCAACCCCAAAAGGCACAAATATAATATACTAGCGATCTGCCCCGGCTTCGCCCGGGTGTGATAAAAGAAGAACCGCTCGACCGATTTTATGCAAACTTCACATAAACCATCTACTAAATAGTCCGAACAAAGCCTAAACATTTGGTTTGGATAGGTGAGCCCGTTCTTGAGTTATAAAATTACAACGAAAAGTGGCATTGATTTATATATATATATATATAGATAACCACTATCAAAATTACTATATTTGCGCCTTTTGAGATTCTCTGCCTTATTTATAGTTCCAGAAATATGAGACATATAGATTACTATTACTAGCTGTTCCCCGCGGCTTCGCCCGCTATTATCAAGTTAAAAAGTAGCCTATTTGTTAATCCTAGGTATAAGCTACGTACATTTCGCCTGTCTTCTCGGATTTGAGTACCCAGAAATCCGTGACGCCATACATCTATGCGAGCATGACGTACATTCAATACCATAATTGAAACGCAAGCAAAGCTTAAGAAAACCGACTTCACTACTTATATTTTGGTTCTGGCTTGATCGATTTCGATGACATTTATATGGAACCACATCTGAAGTATAATCTACCAAAAAAAAAACAAAAAATCGATTCATAACTGGCGGAGATGTAACATACATACAAAAAAAACTTACAGTCGAATTGAGAACCTCTTTTTTTGATGTCGTTTAAAAAAACCGACTTCACCGCTTATATTTTGATTTTGGCTTCATCGATTTCGATAAAATTTATACGGGACTTCTGAAGTATAATCAAATTTAATAATATGTACTACAATCTACAGTCGTTCATGTCGTACTATAATCTACAATCTACAATTGAAAACCTTATTATCGAAGTCAGTTGAAAAGTGACGTTTGCACTTTCCAGATACAAAATTCTTAGAGTAATTATTTATACCGTCAATTACAATCAAATCGGTACAATCTGGGTGTATTTTAATGTCTCGAGTGAATACTAGGTAATTAGGGGGCTTAAAGAAATGCGTAATATAGTGCTATATAAGATTTCCTATATAAGTTATTTTTTTTTTATGACAATTAATCATTTGATCACTATCTCACCTGATGGAAAGTGACGATAAAACATACATAAACATAAACGCTTTCACACTCACAGCCCCACACTAAGTTCAATGACTTGTGTCGTGGGTGCCGGAAACATACACATCACACACACAATCACAACCAGAACCAGAAACACAAATTTTCCTTGGGGAGAAAACTTGTGTTCCCGCCGGGAATCGAACCCGATACCCCTGATTAGAAGGCGAACGCTCACCCAAGGCAGTTCAACGATGCATCCAAAGATGAAACATGCTTACCTAGAAGATACCTATTCACTCTAGACTTGAAGACTTCCAGAATATACTGTTCGGGGAACAAAGAAGCGGGCAGTGAGTTCCACTCCTTCGCTGTACGGGTAATAATAGTTTGGGTGGCACTGTACTGCATTAAATAAACAAACAAACGCATTCACACTCACAACCCCACACTAAGTTCAAAGACTTGTATCGTGGGTAAGCGCGACGCTTACCATCAGGCAAGTGACTTGCTTGTACAAAAAGGTATTCTCTAGGCAAGCATCTTCAGCCGATGAGATTTTTTTTTTTTCTTTTCTTTTTATTTGGGTAAATAAACAATGCCACAATACAGTACATTTTAAAACAATAGATATCCACAGACTTAATAAATGTGTCACCAACAACATTTACCACAGTTTACTAAATAGTATATTTTTTAATTGAGTGCGTCAAGTGCATCGGAGCTATATAAGTTTTACAATGTCTCGTTTGAAAATACTAGGACGCAATGCCATAATATCAACCGAGTTGAAGTTTTTGTTAAACGAGTGAACAATACGATATAAAGGGGAACGTTTACCTGAGTTGGTACGGCAACGAGCCGTCGCAAACAATTTACAAGGGTTACGGCAGTGCGTTCTAGTAGGTATTCTATAACTAATTTTACTAACTAGAGGTATACAATCATATCGGTTGTGACATAAGTCGTACAATAACATAGTTTCAAGTAGCTTACGTCTTTGTTCTAATGTAATGATATTATATCTATCAAGTAATTGTTGATAGCTTTGATAATAATGATAACACTTGTAATGCATAGTGCGAAGAAACTTTTTTTGAACAGATTCTATATTATTTTTATATTTATTGTAGAAAGGATTCCAAACAGGCACAGCATATTCTAATTGGGAGCGGATCAATGATTTATATAGATGGAGATAGGTGGATGTTCGTGCAAATTTTATGGCGGACCTATTTACAAACCCAAACATTTTAAATGCTTTTCTTATTATATTATCGATATGTATATCGAGATGTAATTTACTATCTAGTGTGATACCTAAATCTCTTATAGTGTTAACATTATCCAGTGGGTCATTACCTAGTCTATATGAGAAGTTAAATATGTTTTTCTTTTTTGTAAAGATGATGGATTTACATTTACTACTACTTAGACTTAGCTTATTATTAATACAGTATGTATGAAAATGGTTAAGATCTTCTTGGAATTTCTCATGATCGGAGATACTATCAATTGTGTGAAATATTTTTAAGTCGTCTGCATATAGTAAAAAGTCACAAAACTTAAAACATTTATGTATATCGTTAATAAATAATACAAATAACAAGGGTCCCAAAATGGACCCCTGTTGAACACCTGAGCTAATAGGTACAAGTTCTGATTCGTGTCCGTTTAATACGACTTTTTGTGTACGATTAGTTATGTAGGATTTAAACCACCTCCACAAATTACCACGTTTACCATTATATGCCAGTTTATCCAGCAGTATTTTGTGATCAACTCTATCAAACGCTTTTTGAAAATCAGTATAAACGCTGCAAATTTGTTTATTAATGTCCATCTTTTCAAATATGTACGTTGTATAAATCAAAAGATTAGTATTTGTTGACCGCCGTTTAACAAACCCATGTTGTTGTGGAATGATAATACTATGAATAGATGGATATTTAATATTGTGCACCAGCCTTTCAAAAAGCTTTGATAAAGCTGGCAAAATTGAAATGGGGCGATAATTTTCAACATTAGACTTATCGCCTCCTTTAAAGACCGGTACGATTCGTGCGGATTTCCACACATGTGGAAATACTCCTTCCCGTAAACACATGTTATATATATGCTGTAGGGGGGGATATAAAGTAGAGTAAGTAGATTTAAGGAACAACGGTGGAATATTGTCTAAGCCCGGCCCCTTCGTCACGTCTAAAGATCGTAGTTCCCTGATAACTGCATCTGATGAAATTTATATACTGCTTAGAATTAAGTTTGAGTCATGATTGGTGTCAGCAATGTCAGATACATCATAGCCTTCCGTGATACTAGAGGATTGAAATACAGATTTAAAGAACGAAGAAAAAAGATAACATATCTCATCAGGATTTTCAGCTGTTAGGTTTTGGTATGACATCCTGTTAGGAATGTCTTGCCTATTTTTCAAATTATTTATAAATGTCCAGAAATATTTAATATTTTTATGTATACTATCTTCGACGGAACACATGTACTTTTTGTAGCATTTATGTGCTTCATTGCTAAATCTTTCTCTAAACATAGCAAAAACATGATAATCTGAAACATTTTGATACTTTTTCCACTTAATCCAGGATTTATTTTTATTTTTAAAAATATGGATCAAGGCGGGTGAGAACCATGTAGGGAATTGAGTGGATTTTATACGCTTAGTCGGAACATGTGTTTTTATAATCGAGTAAAGTTTTTCATAAAATGCTGCAACTGCCTTTTCAGCGTTATAATTAAGAAAAATGTCATCCCTGTCAGTTTCAGAAATATCAGTTTAAGAGATGATCTATCTATTATCAACAAATGAGATAGATAGATAAACCCTTTATTGGACGCCTTAATTAAGACAAAAAACAAAACAGAAAATAATATTTAGTTAGTGGTTAAATTATCACCTATGAAGCAAAAATGAATAAGAAAAAGTGCTATAATATACTTGAATTTGAAGTGATTAATACTTTAAGCAATCACTGTTAATAAAATTAATATTTTTTATTAAATTAACCATTATTTTTATTAACAAACAACGCACTACACACGAACTCCAACTGTTTTCAATTTCAATAACCAAATAAAATCATATTAATTATAATATGTGAATAGTTCCACAAATAAATTCCATTAAAACAACTCTCGTGAATTAAAATAATGTTAATACGTGAGCATTAATGGAATAACTTAGTTACGTGGAATAGACTAGGAGCAAGCGTCGAAATTGGATCTGGGAGCTTCAAACCTAATGACGTAAATTGAAACGCTTCAGTGAGGCACCTATTAACCTATGCGTAACTAATCTAGCCAATTCATGGCATCATAATTACTAAATATTTTAGTAACTAACTTAATTATAAAGAGACAATAGACTTAAAAATAAACGCTTTCACACTCACAGCCCCACATTAAGTCCGATGAATTGTGTATATATATATGTATGCATAAAAACTTTATTTTAATGAAGTTATGTCTGTTTTTTAACTGACTTCTAAATGTATGTTATTTGATTACTTAAATCAAATCAAATCAAAATCGTTTATTCACATGGGCTCCAAAGTGGCACTCATGAAAGTTAATGATTCTATTGCCAGATTCGCAAAATTACAGCCACCTCGAGAAGAACCTGGCAAGAAACTCGGCGGCGCATTTTTTTCGTTCATTTTTTTTTTTAACATTCTTAATCTCTAATACTAATTATTAACCTAGGTGTTATTATGGTAGTCGCTAGAAAGCGCTTGTGCGGTTAAAACAGCTAAACCGATTAAGAGAAAAATTGTTTGAAAGGGTCAGGGGTTCCGAAAAAAGTGGTGACAATTTGCATCAGCAAAAATGAGACTTAACTAAGTACTATATATACTAATATGTATATTGTATATAACCTGTAACAAAAAGGTGTAGTAATACTTGGTTGTGTGTATGTGTATCGTGCCTAGAATCGTCTACCAGAGAACGAAAGCCGAAATCGGAGATACTTTTTCCATAAAAAAAATAAAAATATAATATCCAAATAATTTTGACAACCCTACATCTGTGGCGCGTGAGCTTGGCCTTTGTTATGACCACCACTGTCAGACGTCTAGGTCCAAACACTATGTGGTGTAGAACGGTAGCTGATGAAATAGGGTTGGAAATGACATAATTTTTATTTAAACTTTAATTCATCATAACTCAATATTCATGATGCTGCCGCGAATTCAGAAGTTCCTGTTAGACTCCATACATGTAGCTAGATGCGTGGCTCAAGTATTACTACACCTTTTTGTTACACATTGTATACTAATAATTATACCAGTGGCAAAATCAACATTTTGAACATACTACTGACGGCGCACTCCCGGCTGCTCTGATTAACACCAAACATAGCTAAGAACACTGGTAAGCCATCGGACTATTTAACATAAATAAATAAAAATCTATCTACTAGACAAATTGAAACTATGCTCTTTCTTGGAAGCTTTTGTTCCGCCTTTTGTTCTCCTTCAACACAAGTTGAAGATCTTTAAAGCGGGTTTCGATCTGTTATCAAGATGCCATGGGCCTCACTGAACAACATGCCTTACAATTATTGGTAAGTATGTAAATATTTACATCGGGTATCACCGAAACCTAATCGGAGCATTTTTCTTCGACAATAATACGTGAGTGACTGTTTTAGAAATTAATAAGGTATGTAAATATTTTAGAAAGTCTAGTCGGTTAAAGATAATAATAACGTGATACATTTCGGTACTATCTCTCTGACTTTTATTGTTCCCCGATTTTGTTTGAACAATAATTTCCATTTGTTCAACCGTAAGCCCGATAATGAGACTCGATTTAATTTGCGTACGATTTATTATTTAATATCCAATTCCACAGATGAATCTGGGAATAAATTATTTCAAAAGTAATCCAAGATCGTTTTAAGCCAGCTTACCGATCAGAGGTTGGAGTTTCAAATCCTGCGACGCGTTTGAGCTTTTAGGTTCATTGTTATGAAATCTATGTTGGTAAGAGATTTTTTCATACTACTTGCTATTTCTACCGTAATACTGTTACCTACAAAATCACAAAAATAAAAATGTTAACTGTTTTGATTTTAGCACCATGATAATAAATCTAATATTATAAATCTGAAAGTTTGTGTTTAAGTATGTTTATTCCCACTTCAACCTATGACGACGAAACGGATTTGGATGAAATTTGGTATGTACATAGCTTATACCTAGAATTAACACATAGGCTACTTTTTAACTTCATCAACGCGAAGCCGCGGGGTAGCTAGTAAGTATATAAGCAAGTATTAATGTATTTCCGTTTATTCCCTCACAGTATCGTTAAAGTATCATAGGCTGTCTTTTTTTATAAATAAAAAACAAAATGGCGTCCTAGTACACCGTAAATTATGAATGACAAAAATAAAAATGAACAATTATCATCATGATGGATATCAAACGAAAGGGTTCCAAAATGCCATTACAAAAATATGTAACACATGTGGTGACAAAGTTAAGCTTTTTTTTAATTAAAGGAAGCCATTTTGTGTGTACTTATGGCTGGGTTTTAGTCATTGAACTTTCGTCTTGTATGGTGATTAAGTAAATGACTTTAAAACTTACCTGATCTTGCGGCTCAATAGCAAACTTCTGCTCCCTGTACCCACTGACGCAACTTATCAACAAGCACAGCAAACATTGCTTCCAAAACACGTGACATTTCAAACATATCCTCAACAAAAGAAACAATGTATTCGTTCGTCTACTCGTTACCCTTTTAAGGTTTCTGTTTAGGAGTAGATGTTCAACTTTGCTTTTAGTATACTTTTTAATATTCATATTTTCACTGTCGTCTATTTTAGGTTCTGTTGTCGGAGCATTTTGTTTTTCTATTTTATCTACATTAACATTTGTTTCTTTGTCATCATTGAGTATAGTTATTACTTTAGTAGGTATGAGTTTTCTATTTGTGTTGCCATTGTCTTGTTCTGATAAGTCTGATATTGTTCCCATTTTGTCCGTTTATATTTTTTCGTACTTAGTTACTTTTTTGACGTGTCGAAATAAAACTTCAATATCGCCATCTGTAACAAAGAAAAACAATGTTAAATCAATCCATTTAAAATAGTATTTGAACAGTTTTGATGAAACCAAAGATTCAAACTTTCTCCCCAAAGAAAATTTGTTTTTCTGGTTCTGGATGTGATTGCGTGCGTGATATAAATGTTTCCAGCACCTACGGCACAAGTAATTGAGTTTACTATGGGGCTGTGAGTGTGAAAGCATAAAAAACGGTTCAATTGTCATTTATAGCACAATCAAAAATAAAACAGAAATTTAATAGGCAAAAAACTGGACAAGTGCGAGTCTGACTTGCGCATCAAGTTCACTGTTTCTTTTTCTTTTGTGTGTTACCTCATAACTTCTCTCCACCAAGCCAAGCCAAGCCGATTCCAAAAAATATTTTTTGGTTTGAAAGATGTTGCTTTCTAATTGGTCCCATTTAAATTTGATCAGTAGTTCTTGAAATATCGTCAATAATGCCTATTTTGTGAGGAATAATGCGTACTTTGACGATGTTCTCTTTTACCCGATTTCAAAAGTTACCTCATAACCTCTTTCGTTGTGAGCCGATTTGGATGATTCTTTTTTTATTTGAAAGCTGGTGCTTTTTATGTGGTCCTATTGAAATTTGATCAAGATCGGATTTCTAGTTTTTGAGTTATAGTCAGTAATGCGTGTTTAATACATTAAATCTGATCAAGGTTCCGATGTTTTTTATTCGTGATAGGCAAACTTTTGGCCACTATCTCACCTGATGGTAAGCGACGATGTGGTCGACGATGGAGCAAGTTTGCCTAGAAGATACCTATTCACTCGTGACTTGAAGACTCCCATATTGTACTCATCAGGAAACACCGACTCGGGTAAGGAGTTCCAATCCTTTGCGGTTCGCACTATGAATGTGGAGTCAAAACGCTTAGTGCGCATTTGTAGAATGTCCACCATATAGCGGTGTCACTTAGCAGTTTGTCTACTTGTCCGATGATAGAACGGGGATGGGGGAACTAGATCGTACAGTTCCTTAGCACACTCTCCGAAATGTATCCGATAAAAAACCGAGAGACTGGCTACCATGCGGCGATGACCCAAGCTCTGAAGCTTTGAATTAGTCAGCTGCTCGCTACCAATAAGTCTCTTGGCTCTACGCTCAATGGTGTCAAGAGCCTCAAGCTGGTACTTAGCTGAACCGTCCCAAAGATGAGAACAGTACTCCATACATGATCGGACATGTGCTTGATACAGATTGAGCAACTGTCCCGGTGTGAAGTATCGTCTAACCTTTGCAAGGATTCCCAGCTTTTTTGCAGCTAGTTGGGTTTTTGACTCGATGAAAGTACCAAAATTGAGCTTTGAAGTTAGAGTCATACCGAGTAACTCGAGATGGTCAGTTACTGGTAGGGATACATTTCGGAAAGTTGGAGTAAGATCAAATTTACTCCGTTTAGCGGAGAATAAACACGCCTGTGTCTTGGTGGCGTTAAACTTGACCAGGTTGGCGTCGCCCCAATCGGAGACTGCCTTTAAGGACAAGTTTAGACGCTCAACCATTGACTCTAAACCGGAAAACTTCAAAAAACCTAACGACGATTTTTATTTCGCGCGATTGATATATACTCGTATTAAACTTAATAGTAAGAAAACAAATAAATTTTTTTTTGGAAGCAAAAATTTTAAAACATCGAAAGATTTTTTGAAAAAATGCATAAAAAAAATCTAATGCCTGGAATACGTTACTTGGATTAGGTAAAAGTACTAGTTAAACATAAACATGAAGGTGATAATTTAGTCAATAGGTTTTTAGGATGGTATTAAAGTACTAGGTAACCATAAACATGAAAGAGGTGAAATGCTTAATTTCTGTACGTGGCATCGCAACGCATGCCTAGTCTATGACAATCATCATCTCCTTCTCCCACTGATTAAGTCAGTAACAAGACTAGTACCTCTCAAAAACTACTAAGTTCAATACAAATAAATTTAACGCGTATAATATATGAGGCAAGGTACATTTTACAGCTGCAATTTCTAATATACTTAATATGAATTTCAAAACCTTTATTAACTCTAAATTTACAACCTATAAGGTTATAGCTCGTAAAGATACAAGAGACAATTGAGTCGTAAAGAGAGTTAACCCCGAGCTCTTAAACCATAAAACTATCTTTAAGTTAAAATTTTAATACGTCTGCTCATTTGAGGAGCTCAAAGTTGAATAACTTTAAAATTTGTAAAACTGAAGACATAAACATGTCCTTAAAAGCTATGATGGCGTCGGTTTAGAAGACTTTGAGTTAGTAAGAGATGATGTACTAATTTTTAAACTCTAGGAGAGTTTTAACAGCCACAGCTGGAACAACGTGTTTTTATTCTGAAAGGCTAGCATTTATTGCTGTTTTCACCAGTAAGAAATAAGATACCTTTACAACTACCTTCTAGTCATGAAAGTTTAGCCGCCAAAGTGAAAAAATGACGTTGTTCATTTTTTATAATTTTCCAAAACCTGTGATTCTTCGAGTGTGAATGTGTAATAATGACGGATTATTAACCGTTAATACTAAGTTAACGTGCATAATCATACAAAGTTGAAAAACGTGATTTCCGTCTTCATTCCAAAACTCTAATAGAAGTTTTAGTAAAGTGTCTACCACTTTTCTAGGGCAAGGTCAAACCTTGACTGTTTTGCTTGTCTTTTTGTGTGACTTGTGACTAGGACTTTTAGTATATTATTATTGAAACATTATTATTTGACACTGGCTAAATGCACAAAATTCCGAAGCCAAAATACAAAAAAAGCTATTAGACCACTCTTTTTTTATTCAATATTTAATTGGGACTTAAACCTATGTTAGTATGCCATACCCTAATCTTTTTCTTCATCTCTACAAAATTATTATTTAGATTTCTGTGTACGGTACAGAGAAATTGCCACATCATCTGATGAGTTTGCCAAAATATAGTCAATTCTATAGTCTATGACATAATTCCGGACTCCACAGTATGACTTTCAATTCATGAAATCTTCCCGGAGCAGTAGGTATTACAGAAGGATGTACTTATGAATAAATCATACCCGGGCCATTGCAAAGACGGCAATTTCTGCTGCACCCAGTTTACAGTCCAGGATATATAAATACTTGTAGATGGTATATAGCAAAACTGCTTCCGGTCGGAAACGCAACGTTGCCAGCGAAGTTGCTGCACATAAATGAATTAGAACTTTGTATTAACTGGTATGAGACATTATAATTAATTTTGATAGGTACTCAAAACTATTTATTTTGAGTACCTATCATAATTATTGAGTACGAATATATCGATTTCTTCAACCTACTTAAAATTCAAAGACGTGTATCGTGAGTGCTGGAAACATCACACACACAATGACACCCAGTACTAAAACCACATTTTGAATTTTGAACTGTTCGTTGGCTTAGTTGGGTGGCCTTTTAATCAGGGGTATCAGGTTCGATTCCCGGCGGGAATACAAGATTTCTCCCCAAGGAATTTGGTTTTTTTGTTTTGGTTGTGATTGTGTGTGTGATGTGAATGTTTCCGGCACCAACGACACCAGTCATCGAACTTAGTGTGAAAGCGTTTACTATTTTTACAATACATATATCTTGGGAAGGAAAATTGTGCTCCTGCAAAGAATCGAATCCAGGAACCTCGGCGCAGGAAGAAGAGTCCTACCATTTCGCAAAAGATTTGTTTACCTTATCTATTACTAGTTCAATTATTTTTGTTGTATTAATTTTTTATGAGTATTGAGTGACGAAACGAGCAAGTCGCTAGCTTGGTGGTAAGCGTCACGCTTGTCTGTTATTCGCTTACATGGTTTAGATGCAAAATGCCTATGACAGAGGGATGAACGGAAGGATGGTAAATTTTGAGATCTCGCTTCGCTCGAACAATCATGTAGTTCAGACATACCAGAGCGCAGTGATATCCAAAACCGTGCTGAAAATTTAAGCCAATTTCAAAGTGCATGTCCTATGCGGCACTGCACTGCGTCACCTTTCATACTAAATAAATTCTACTCCACTGGAAAATGTTATTACTTTAACAAACATTCCATTACTGTGGCCAGTGGAGTTAAGATACCGTTTTGATACCAAAACGAATTCAATCTAAACATATCTATAATACATTAGTTCTATTGACATTAATTTTGATTATAGTATATTGTGACAGTTATTATTTAATTTAGGTTATGATTTTGACAGTCTAATATTTATTATTATAAAATTATAGATTAATGTTTTATTATTTCTGAGTTTCTTTAATATGAATCTAATTATGATCTATGTGAAATAAATGTAAGTGTATTAATTCGTTTTTGTCTCAATAAACAAATTAAATTAAATTTAATTTTAATTAGAATACATCTAGACATATCTATATTACAGAATTGCTCATTAGCTTAGTTAGGTGTGTGTTCACCTTCTAAGCAGGGGATCGGGTTCGATTCCCGGCGGGAACACAAGTTTTCTTCCCAAGGAAAATTTGTGTTTCTGGTTCTGGTTGTGTTCTGTGTGTCATGTGAATGTTTCCGGCACTCACGACACAAGTCATCGAACTTAGTGTGGGGCTGTGGGTGTAAAAGCGTTTACGTTTACGTTTACATTTATATTTTTAATATTTTTTAATTAGCTTTACCCGGGATTCGTTTTATTTCCACGTGAAGAAAGAAAGTGTTTTACCTGTTTCACGTTAATGGTTGTTAAGTACCTACTTTATTACCTCATTATAAACTTAATAACAAAATTGTTACCTCTTTCATGTTTATGTTTTCCTAGTACTTTACCAAGCCCGACAGACTTAAGTCTGATATGATTATCGCGTAACATATAAACAAATAAAACAACATACACTCGATTGAGAATCTCCTTTTTTGAAGTCGGTTGAAAATAAACATTAATTTTTATGTAGGTCACCATTTTAAAAATAATGCTTTCCATGTAGTTCAATTTAAACTAGATCAAAATCTAAACAGTAGTTTTTGAGTTATAACCTCAATAATGAATATTTAATTCATTAAATCTGATCAAGGGTTCTGAAGATACGAAGCAGTAAAGTCGGTTTTTTAAACTCTGCTTTGGTTTTAAATTATATCAACAATAGCTATACAAACACAGGTGAAATTGCGGGATAAAGCGTATATTATGAGAAGCACAAATAATGTTCATTTACTACCACTGGAACGATAAAATTCTCCCTCCCAATACAATCCCGATTTCAATCTAAACGCAGGTGGAAGTTAATAGCATCCTAAAGCCCTGGATTCTAAACGCTATAAATGATAGAAAGAGCCATAAAACCTAAATGAGAAAGAGATAGTGGGGAGAGGCCACACTTTTGAAACGCAGAAGCTTAGAGGAATACCTACGTACCTACGTTTAAACTCAAGCAAAGCTTAGATAATTAAACGCAAGATAATTAATATTCCAGGTCTAGTGTGTTTACCAGCTTCGATCACATCGTCACTTACCATCAGGTGAGATAGTGGTCAAACACTAGCCTGTCACAAATAAAAAAATAAAAAAAAAAGCATAGTTTAAATAATTAAACCCAAGCAAAGCTTAAAAAAACCGACTTCACCGCTTTATCATCAGATTCTTGATCAGATTTAATGTATAAACACGCATTATTGACTAAAACTCAAAAACTAGAGATAAGACAAAATATAATCAAAATCGGCTCACAACGAAAGAAGTTATGAGGTAACTTTTGAAGTCGGGTAAACGAGAACATCGTCATACGCATTATTCGTAACAAAATAGGCATTATTGACGATATTTCAAGGACTACTGATCAGATCTTGATCAAATTTAAGTGGGACCAATTGGAAAGCATTCAAACATAAAAAAATTCAAAATCGGTTCACGTGGAACGTTATGTGGTAAATCACAAAAAAAATACAGTCGACTCAAGTACGTCCTCCTTTTTTGTGAAGTTGATAGAAAAACCGACTTCACCCCTTTCATTTTGGTTTTGGCTTTATCGATTTTGATTGGGACCACCTCTGAAGTATAATCAACCAAACAAAAAAAACATCGAATTCGATAGATTTGGCGGAGATTCGCGTAACATACATACAAAAAAACATATAGTCGAATTGAGAACCTCCTTTTTTGAAGTCGGTTGAAAAGGAATTCAGCCAGGCGGGAATTTAAATTGGGCAACTACCATTTTTTTATTACTTAAACTTAAACGTTCACACACTCACAGACGTACACTTATTTCAAAGACTTGTGTCGTGGGTGACATTTACACCAAAATCACAACCAGAACCATAAACAAAAATTTACCTTGGGGAGAAAACTTGTTCTTCTACCGGGAATCGAACCATATACCAGGCTCGCGGGCAATTCAGTATCCTACTAATATTATAAATCCGAAAGTTTGTGCAAGTGTGTGTGTAAATGTGTAAGTATGTTTGTTCCCTCTTCACGCTTTAACGGCTGAACGGATTAGGATGAAATTTGGAATGTACATAGCTTATACCTAGGATTAACATATAGGCTACTTTTTGACTTGATAATAGCGGGCGAGGCCGCGGGGCACGGCTAGTAATATTTAGGTACAGTAATGTGGGGCAGATGCAGTGTGATAAAATTATACAAGAACGGTCCAATTGAACTCGTAAAATTGCACTTCAACGTTAATTAGAGCGTATGCTAATCTACTTCATGAATACCATGGAGCCAGGAAACAGAGCTAGGTATCAACAGTTTATTATATCCGTTACACATTCTCTAAACTAGATGGCGTTAGTGACGGGGTAGAGTCTTGAGTTTGTTGTAAATAGAAACAAGTTTGCTTAAATAAAATTTTAATTTTAGTGCCAATAGTTACATATTATTATGTTTAAAATTTTAATAAAGGTTTTTTTTAACTCTATAGTCGTACAATTATATTTAAAACATTATTTTCTCATTATAATATCTTTTATTTAGCAGAAATTACTTTACTTATCTATACTAATATTATAAAGAGGTAAAGTTTGTTTGTTTGTATGTAAAAGGTAATCTCTGAAACTACTGATCCGATTCCAAAAATTCTTTCACTAATAGATAGCTACACTATAAGTGAGTGTCATAGGCTATGTTTTGTTGGGATAGAAGTTAGTTATCAGTTCAAAATAATAATATTCGTAAGACAAGTCGGAGAAAAATTTGCTAACTTTCCGCTTTATCGGCGTACGCTGACTAAACAGTTAGACATAGGTGAATACAATGTACAGCAAAAATGTTGGCCTTCATGAGTTTTACAAAAAAGTCCGCGACAGCATATATCTAACATGTATGTATAGCTCAGAAAAAATACTTTTCTTTGTTAAAAATCTGAAAAAAAAAGCGGCCTATGTTTAGTTGGCTTTTTAAGACATTCAGTATTAATCCTTATCAAAATAAACTATTTCATCGTCTTACGTAGTTCATGTAGATACAATTTGCTTTTTACTGCATGTGATTTGGATAAATAGTCTATGAGAAATCGTGAAATTAGTTTCACAGGAGTCCTCCCGTGAACGGGACGGGTCAGAAATTTATCGACACGTACTACGTATTCCTGCACATAAAAATAGCGGCTTCTATTTCGTTGCCTTTTTTAAAGTATTTAATATTAATCTTTATCAAAAAAACCTATTTCATTGGTTTACGTAGTTCACGTAGATGCAATTTGCTCTTCACTGCATATAATTTGGACCTATAAATCGTTAAGTTTATTTGAGGGTGAAAACGGTGGATCACAGAATGTAACAGTTACTGCGTAATCCGGCATACTTCTATGTTTTGAACCGACTTACATAAGAATGAGGATATAAATTCGACTGTTTTTTTTTTGTTTAGTCGGTTATAACTTATCATTGAACTTTGAACTGCCCGCTGGAGTAGTTAGGTGAGCGTTTGCCTTTAAAGCACCGGGTTTAATTCCCGGTGGGAACACAGGTGTTTTTCCACGGGAATTTGTGTTTCTGGTTTTGAGTATGTTGTCAATGTTGTGTGAATCTTGGATGTTTACAGCCCCACGATACAAGTCATTGAACATGGTGTGGGGTTGTGAATGTGAAAGCGTTTATGGGCCCGGCGCCCGCCCGGCGTCGGCCGGGTAGTAAATATTTATTTTTTAATATTTACTACCCGGCCGACGCCGGGCGGGTCGTTCCTGAACTTTGAACTGCTCGCTGGCGTAGATGGGTGCGCGTTCGCCTTCAAAGCAGCGGGTTCGATTCCCGGTGGTAATTTACCTAGAAGATTTCTCTCCACGGGAAATTTGTGTTCCTGGTTTTGATTATGTTGTGAATGCTTTGTGAATCTTGGATGTTTACGGCCCCCCGATACAAGTCATTGAACTTAGTGTGGGGCTGTGAATGTGGAAGTGTTTATTTGTATATTTTTTAACCGGGCGACGCCGGGCGGGTCATCTTTTGAACTTTGAACTATCTACTCGCGTAAATGGGTGCGCGTTTGCCTTCAAAGCAGCGAGATCGATTCGCGGTGGTAACAGAAGTTTTCTCCCTACGGGAAAATTTTGTTTTTAATATGTTGTGAATCTTGGATGTTTACGGCCCCACGCTACAAATCACTGAACTTAGTGTGGGGCTGTGAACGTGGAAGTGTTTACGTGTAGATTTTTTAATCGGGCGACGCAGGGTGGGGAATCTTTGAACTTTGAACTACCCACAAGATGAGTGCGCGTTCGTCTTCAAAGCAGCGGATTCGAATCTCGGTTTTTTCCCCACGGGAAGTTTATGTTTCTGGTTCTGGGTATGACGTGAATGTTGTGTGTGTGGTGTTAATTGTTTACGGCCCCACGACACAACTTATAGTACTTTTAGAGTGGGGCTGTGAGTGTGAAAGCGTTTATGTGTAAGCTTTTGTTTACCCGGGCGACGCCGGGCGGGTCAGCTAGTAGTTATTAAATTGAATAGAAGTGTCAAAAATGCACGTAAAATTTAAAATAGCAAATTGCACGCTATTGGTTAAACACAACATTTCCTTCCTCATTTCTTTCCGTAAAATACTTCATTTTTTTATCAACAGGCAAATCCAGGAATCAGATATTAGTGTTTATGCAATATTATTAATGGCTAATCAAACTTAGTGTGGGGTTGTGAGTGTCAAAGTGTTTATGTTTATGTTTTATGTTAAATAACTCTTTAAATGGTACTAGTGATATTAAGGCGTTAATTTAAGGGGAATAAAACAAATAGCAGCCAAAAACTTTGTAAACAGCTTACCGAAGATAGAATGCTTTTCCTGGTTAAACAGCGATAATTTTTTTTTGTGCATAATAAACATTATTTTTATCAATATTTAATGACAAAATATATTAAATTATTATTTGATATAACCTTTAATAAAAAATTGTAAGAGATCGTTTACTAAGCGACACCTACTTGATATGCTTTTCAACAAAACAATCGTTTCATATGAACTAAAGGTTAATAAAATATGACAAATTTAAATCAATCACTCATATAAGTATGTCCACACATGTTGTAGTAATATATTCATGTACAGTGATTTCTTTGTTTTGCTTGAACTGCCCGTTGCCTAAGTTTGCCTTTTAAGCAACGGGTATCAGATTCGATTTCCGGCGGAAACACAAATTTTCTCCCCAAGGTCAATTTGTGTTTCAAGTTCTAAGAACCAAGATACCTACAAGACATTGAGCCTATAGGTAACTCAATTGCTCAAGCCCACTACCAGTGGGTAGCGTTCCCATCATGCTGGCGGTATTGCCTCTCTGAATTGCAATGCTAATACTTTGAGCCAAATAAGTGCCAGCATGATCACGCGTCGCTTTCTGGTTGCGACGCGTGATCATGCTGGCGCTCTGATAGATTTTTGAAAATAGAATGAGCTCTGGTCCCCACGGACTCAGTGTCTCAACACCAAACGGATTGAATATGTAACCACTGCCGAGATAAAAAAATATTAAAAATATGTACAAAAAAATATATATAATTTTAGTTTAGTTTAAGGAAATATAGGCTATTGGCCCGTAGGTATAGTTCTAAGTGTGATAGTGTCTGTGATGATTCTGGCACCAACAACACAATTCATCGAACTTAGTGTGGGGATGTGAGTGTGAAATTGTTGTTATTTATCTACACTAATAGTGGTCGCTATATAAATCAGAAAAACAAGACAACGAAACAAGACCGCAGCGTCCGGTCTTGTTTTTCCCATCACTATCCACTCGTAGGTAATTAGACCAGTCCAGTCCAGTTATTAAGGAACAAGTCCGACAGTCTCCGAGGAAATTAATATATAAACGGGTGGTATGGCGATAGTGTAGCAAGATTTACTTAACTGTGAAATAAATTTCTATTTTTATGAGATTAAAAAGAGAATAAGAAATTGTATGAAGAAACTTTTGAAAATTATGTTTCTAACTTAAAGAGAGATCCTAAAAGAGAAATTATGAGAAAGGAGGACAGTATAGATACAAGTCGTTGAACTTGGTGTGGGGCTGTGTCGGTAAAAAAAAAATAACATAAATTTCTTCAAAACTTAGCTTAAATAAACATAAATTATATGATGAAAGACGTATATTTTATTTTTCCAAAACTACCTCTAGGGTGTCTGCAAGGTGGTTCTAAAGTTTGTATGGAAAATCTTATTTCTTGCTTCGTTTTACTCAAAACTCGGTACAAATAAACTTCAAAGTAAATAATGAATGACTATTTAATTTGGGGTAAATTTACACAATTCTTTTTTTATTCAGTTTTGTATCATGGTCTACTAGATTTAGATTATAGACGAGACTGCGAATTCAAACCATTGATCTTCCAATCCAAAATTAGAAAAAGTTCAACCACTAATTTTAACTCACGCGGGCGAAGCCGCGGGACACAGCTAGTTAATATATAAACGGGTGGTAAGGCGTTAGTGTAGCAAGATTTACTTAACTGTAGAATCATTTTCTATTTTTATGAGATGAAAAAGAGAATAAGAAATTGTATGAAGAAACTTTTGAAAATTATGTTTCTAACTTTAAGAGAGCTCCTAAAGGAGAAATTATGAGAAAGGAGGACAGTATAGATACAAGTCGTTGAACTTGGTGTGGGGCTGTAAATTTGGTTAAAACATAATATAATAAAAGGCTTAATCTAATACCTTTAAACGAGCAGTTCTTGTATATAGGTATGTTATCCTACTTCCTACTAATATTATAAATCCGAAAGTTTGTGTAAGTAAGTTAGTTCCCTCTTCACGCTTTAACGGCTGAACAGATTTGGATGAAATTTGGAATGTACATAGACTATACCCAGGATTAACACATAGGCTACTTTTTAACTTGATAATAGCGGGCGAAGCCGCGGGGTACGGCTAGTATATATATATAAGCTGAATCTCGAAAATGGCTACAACGATTTTGATGAAATTTAGTATGCAGGGGGTTTTGGGGGCGATAAATCGATCTAGCTAGGTTTCATTTTTAGAAAATGATTTTTATATTTAAAAAAAACCGAGCAAGCTCGGTCTTCCAGGTTCTAGATAATTATAAAAGCAAATATATCAAATAAGTTTTAATGTTAAAATAAACTTATTTTAATCAATATTAGTTATAATGTTTATGTCTTCTAATTATAAAAAAATTGTTTTTTATTTTCGCGTGTTCGTTTTTCGATTTTACTTTTGACATAGGTGCCTACTAGAAAAGGATGTTTCAAGTTCAGGGAGAGATAGTGGTCAATTGCTTGCCTATCCAGCATGACAAAATGAAACCATACTTAATAACTCCATGTTTTTTAAAACAAATACATATAAATACATACACACCATACTAGCCGTGCCCCGCGGCTTTGCCCGTATTAATCAAGTTAAAAAGTAGTTTAAATAAGCTATGTATTTTCCAAATGTTATGCAAATTCTTTTAACAGTAACAGTGTGAATAGAAAACAAACGTACTTACACATATACACATTCAAACTTTCGGATTTATAGTATTGGCGTGATAAAACATAAATATTATTTTCTATTTATCAAATAATAATAAAAAAAAGAAAATAAATGTAGGTATATCGTATCGTATAATCATTGGAAGAATTATTAATTCAATAAGTATTTAACAAACCAATTGAGCTTTAGAATTACAAACTTTTGAATTTGAAGATAATCAAACTCTCAATGGACGATCCATCTCCTCTAAAGCGAGCAGCTATAAATTCTACTTTTTCATCAAAAAATACTGAACAGCTCAGTTGCAGTTAATCTCCTCTCTATAGAGGCAATGTATCCTGTAGTGGGGCCATTATTTATTAGAATTTATTATACTTTGTGCCAAAAAAGGCTTGGAATTTAACGATTAGGTACAGTATTTTCTAATCCAGTAATGAAATAGAAATAATTTATTAAGAACATAAAAGACACACAAGAGGCAGTAACAAAAACAGTTGTCACAATCCAGCTCCAACTCAGCATAATGCTGTACATCAGCGCTGGTCTGCCGCTGGAGCCGTTTGGTGAAGTCGCGGCACAGACATACAATACACACAGGTATTAATGAACAAAACAATGAGAAACAAAACATAAACAATACAATTTGAGCGGTTACAATATTGAGGGACGTCAATGACAAAAATAATGGCAAGATTTTTTTTATTTTAGGCTTGGGAAGCTTTTATAGCACTAGTATAATGTCGATGAGTTTGTTCTTGTTTCTGATGTGCAGTAACATATTTTTTTAATTTTTATTCTGAAACTTTGAACATTTTGCAAGTTCCTCATCGGCGGGGGGATATCGTTCCAGCATTTGCTAGCTGCGTAGCGGAAACTTCCTCCAAAAGCGGCGGAGCTATGGCGTTGCGTGGAGAGTTGTGATGCGCACTGGCGAGGTCTATCACTAGACGCCCAGGACAATTTTCCATAAAGATAAGAAGGTAATGCAGGTTTCGACTGAAAATCATTGAATTACTGAATTAAGACTAAGCGTTTCACTTCTACGTTCATTAACCGTACAACGAGGAGTGGACCGTCTTTGTTCCCCGAGCGGTATAATCTGGGAGTCTTTAAGTCTATAGAGTATATAGAGTAAATATGTATCTTCTAGGCGAGTATGTTACATCTTCGGCCCTTCATCACTTTCAGTCAGGTGAGATGGATGTAAAATGCTTGCCTATAATGCACAAAAAAAAGCACTTTGGTTTAGTTGGGTGCACGTTCGCCTTTTAAGCAGAGGTATCGGATTCGATTCCCTGTGGGAACACAAGTTTTCTCGCCAAAGAAAATTTTCGTTTCTGTTTCTGGTTGCGATTTTATGTGAGATGTGTGATTTATTTTGAAATGTATGAAAGCGTTTATTTTTCTTTTTTTTTTATAAGGCAACGAAATCGGCATGAAAAAAAAAGTTTTCAAATGTTTTTATATTACACATAACTTCTTTAGAAAACATAAACATGATTCTACTAGCCATGCCCTGCGGCTTCGCCCGAGGTATAAACTATGTAACTTCCAGATTTCATCCAAATCCGTTAAAGCATGAAGAGGGAAAAACATACTTACACACAAACTTTTGGATTTATAATATAAGTAGGATTTTCTATAAAGGTTATGAATTATGTGAGATAGTGACACTTTCTGACCTGATGGTGATGTTGTAGTCTTGGAAGGTAAACATAACTCTGTTTTCTTAAAACGCTAAAAATAATAACGCAAATTTGTTTCAATGGGGGCCATTCATAGTGTTCGGCAAGATTAGAGCTGTGATGCTCTGACCATTTCCCACGAGACAGTGTGTATAGAATTTAAATTTGTAAATCGATGTATAAAAATGGCTTGAGATCATAGTGATACACGATAAACGGCTTTGCCTAAAGCTCGGTCACTGTTTTCCACTGTGTCTAGACTTGGACCGAGTCCAAGCTATTCACTCCCTCCGAATAATTCTATTCAAGCTCGAATTAGAGATTATCTTTGGGAATTATTTTACCCTTTCAAGCGCAAAGGTGAATCAATTAACGAAATTCTGTGGGTTTGTTATTAACAAAGATTACAAAATTCGTAACAAAGATCTTGGATCTTATAGATTTTTTTTGTTAATTCTGTTCTTTCAGATGACGTGTATTTGACTTTGGATCTTAATATGGAATTGATTGTTATCTCTACTGAATGAAACTCGACCGCACGATCGAGTTAGAACATTAATTATGTTTAAAATATGTATAATAAATCTAATTTTGTAAAACTTAAATTATTTATATCAAACTATCCGTGCCTCGCGACTTCGGCCGCGTTTATTAATTTAAAATATAGCCTGTGTGTTCTATATGCATAGAAAACAAATATAACTACAAACATACTTAATCATTCAGACAAACACAAACTTTCGGGTTTGATATGTTAGTGTAATTTGATTTCTTGATTCTCTGAGAATATTTTTGAGGGCTGAGTCACCCACGTCCGTAGGAGGATACCCCTTAAGTCTGACTCCCTACACGTGGTCCCCAGGTGGTGCTAATCAGGTGACATTTGAGAGGTGGTAGAGCATTTTGTGAGTTGCTCGCCTGGCTTGCTACCAAAGTAGCTTACCACCATCAAGTTGAAAGTCTGCCGCCAAGCCAAATACGGTGTTCCGGCAGTTGTCCTTGAGAGCCTGCGTATTCCAGGTCTAGTGTGTTTACCGGCTTCGATCACATTGTCACTTACCATCAGGTGAGATAGTGGTCAAACACTAGCCTGTCACAAATAAAAAAAAAAAAAAAAAAAAAAATATATGTAAGTAAAATTGTGGTCTTAAGTAAAAAAATGTTAATCAAAAAGGGGCAGAAAGAAAAACTTTTGCTCACTCTTACGAGTATGTGACACGTAAGTGTGAGCAAAATACTTTTTTTTCTGCCTGTACCCGTTTTGCTGAAAAGTAGAGTTACGTAACAGTTTAAAAAAAAACATGTTGGAAAACAACAATTTGGCGGTGTAGGCGTCAGGTTTCATTTATACTTGTTACGTATATACATACTTACGAGTAGATACATCAACGAAATTACATGATATAATTCTTTTTACCATCTAACACCAAGACAAACTGTCAAACGTCATCCGCTCGAAGCGTTTCTCTACTACGTTTATCATCCGTACAGCGAAGGAGTCAAATTCAAATTCAAAATCGTTTATTCACATGAGCCCCAAAGAGGCACTCAAGAAAGTTAATGACTCTACTGCCAGATTCGCAAAATTACAGCTTTGTTCCCTGAACGGTACAATCTAGGTGTCTTAAGTCTAGGGTGAAGTACCTTTTAGACAAGCATGTTTCATCTTTGGCCGCATCGTCAAATTCCATGGGGTGAGATAGTGGTAAAGTGCTTCCCTACGCAGCATAAAAAAAAATACATGCGTTGTTTCCCGCATAAAGCGTCAAGCGTATTTTAAAAATCTTGATTTTGCCACTTTTTAAGAGGTTCACCAGGAGTGATCACCAGACAATGTTTATTAGTATCTATACAAAAAAATACCTCGACAACTACATAGGTACGTTATAATATGGCACAATAATAGCACCGGTAAGTAACGAGACCAGAGTGGTACCCACGGCAACAATCGAAAAGGAATTATAGCTTGGTGCGAGTCATAAGATTCGAGAGACTGTCGAACAAGGGTGACGTTGACAACTTGTTACTTACTGTATAGAAAGTATATCTTTAGTAACGCTTTCGAAGTTCAACAGAATCTTAGTAAAAAACCGGCCAAGTGCGAGTCGTACTCGCGCACGAAGGGTTTCGTACCATTATCTATAAAAACGGCAAAAGAATCATGTCTGTTGTATAGGAGACAAAAAAAATTATGTCTGTTTAAACACTTTCACACTCTCTGTCCCAAACTAAGTTCAATGACTTGTGTCGTAGGTGCCGGAAACATGCACATCACACACACAATCACAACCAGAACCTGAAACACAAATCTTCCTCGAGGAGAAAACTCGTGTTTCAGCCGGGAATCGATACCCCTAATTAGAAGGCGAACGCCACCCAACTAAACCAACGAGCAGTTCAAATCTTAAGATAGTGGATAAATGCTAGCCTATGGAGAATTAAAAAAACATAGGTATAACGCACGGTATATGGAAGTAAAGCCGAAAAAGCGTAACCATTGGAGTAGTAACCTATTCATTTTTATTTTAAGCAAAATTATTGATAGCGTAGTTCGTCACGCATCTGCTTTCTAAGCAGCGAGTATCTGGTTCTATACCCGGAGGAAACGACAAGTTTTCTTCTTTAAGGAAATTTTGTTTTTCTGGTTTCAGACGTACTCGTTGCGTGTTATCATGAATAAATTTATTTTCTTTCTTTCTTTCGTTTCGTGTGTGATGTGAATGTTTCCGGCACCCATGACACGTGTCATTCAACTTAGTGTGGGGTGTGAGAGTTACAACATTCATTAAAAAAATACCTCTAATATCTTTTAACTTGTACCACAACAATCCCTAGCGGTTGCATTCCACACTGCCAGGTGCATCTAGCTATTCACACACGATTTATGCTGCTTCTGATCAGCAATTATTTTGATATCCAAACTAGAACTCTATCACACATTGATAAAGACTTAAATCCCTTGAAAATCATGGTTACATTTCAGCCGGTTTTGATCTCATAGTTTGACAATCAATCTTCGACTTTATCAACCTCAGTTTAAGGCATAACTCGTGTGTCTAGAGATGTTCCTTGATCGTGTATCGAGTAAGGTATTGGATGGGAATCAAGGCATTTTTATCCCATATGCGTAAAACTCGCCAAGGACTTCTAGATATTGTACCTTATTAGTGAAGCAAAAACAGAACGTGTTGTGGTATTTTAGGATCATAGTATTCGTTATTATTCTACTTAATTATGGGAGTAGTTAGGTACAGCTTATAAATTTGATGTGATACTTATTATTTAGTTCTGTATTCTATGGTACTAAGTTCGTAGATGTTTAATCTGTATAGAATAGAATATATGTTTATTGTATAAAAATGTGTACAATGTTCTTATATTATATTATTCATAGTCAATCAACAGTCTTTCCATTTTGGGCGTACAATAATATCTTAATTTACACATTAAGCTTAATATTAGATAAAAAAAAAAATATTTAGGTATGTACATCATAATAGTTAGAGGATGTATTAAAGACATAGATAGTTATTATTAAAAGAAAATTAAATTCCACATTATAATATTAACTTAAGTTGTAATACACTTCTAATATAAGCCATTCTTTAAGACTAGTTTTAAATTTGTTGCATTTCAAAATCTTTATATGTACTGGAAGGTGATTGAATATTTTTATTGCGTTGTGGTAGAGTAAAACAACTATAGCGTAAGTGGAATATTTAGGACTGTAAAATTTTCTTTGAGACTGATTGTTTTGGCTAAATAATATTTTTTTAATATTCGATTTCTCAACTAACTTAAAAAAAGGAGGTTCACTGTATGTCATTTTTTTTTTATGATTCCGCCAATTTTAAATCTTTTTCGATTTTTGTTTGGTAGATTATTCTTTGAAGGTGGTCCCATATAAATCGTATTTCAATCATTCAAGCCAAAACGAAAATATAAGCGATGAAGTCGGTTTTTTTAAGCTTTGTTTGCGTTACAACTATATAAGTTTTTATTAAGTTTCCCAGTCTTGTTCTCTGTCGGTCTGTAATCAAATCTTGCAAGCTAAATTAGACCCACTTCCCGAAGTCCGATTGGACTCAAATTTGGTGTACGTATGTATCTTCGGTAACAATACAATGATGTGGTACTATGGAGCTGTTCTGATGATGGAAATGGAAGATCGCCGTAAGAACTTCTAAACTAAATCTGATTAGACCGTCGAGTTTGGGTTCGTTTGATTCGTTTTGACAAGTTCTCCGGTTAAGGTAATGATTTTTTAGTCCTTTTATATTTACAACTGATAAAAGCTTGGTTTTAGGGTTCCATACCCAAAGGGTAAAACGGGTCTCTATTACTAAAACTTCGCTGTCCGTCCGTCTGTCACCAGGCTGTATCTCATGAACCGAGATAGTTAGACAGTTGAAATTTTCACAAATGATGTATTTATGTTGCCGCTATAACAAAACTACAAATACTACAAAACAGAATAAAATAAATATTTAAGGGGGCTCCCATACAACAGACATGATTTTTGTGCCGTTTTTATAGATTTTCGTACGGAACCCTTCGTGCACGAGTCCGAATCGCACTTGGCCGGTTTTTTAGTTATGTAATCTATGGTAATAAGTACGTTAACTTTTATAATATATATTAATTTTATAATAACATATAATGTATAATGGAAATGTTTATCTTAAATAGTCATACAAAAAAGCCCGCGAAAGCATATATCTTTTATGTATAAACCACTATCGCGAAAATAGTGAACCATAAATACAATATTTTCATGATTTTTATTTTTTTTGATTTGTCTCCGCCCCGAATAGCAGAATAGTATAAAAACATTGAAAAATTTACAAACAAATAAAAAACTTTTATTTTTTTGTAAATTTTTACGCGCGGGGCGCAGCTAGTTTCAACATAAATCTGAGATCGATACATAAACAAGTACGACAGGTGCACGGATGTTACCGCTGCTCGACTTACAATATACAGGGTGCTGGGAAAATGGACGAAAGTAAAAAAGTAAAGTTTAGTAAAAACCGACGAAAGTAAAGTAAAGTTGAACTGTCGAAAGTTGTTGAAAGTTGAATTGACTGTTTTTGTATGAGAAAACTAAGTCTAATTGAGCTTTTAGCTTCAAATTTACCTTGACGTTTAGGCAAAATATCATTGGCCCTGTTTATTTTGAAGATAAAAGCGCGGAAAGCCCCTGTTTTCATAATTTTTTTTTGCAATATTGTAAAAAATATCGGAAACCAAACGAAAATGACGCGGTTCAATTCAGTTAATCACAGGTCTTAATAATAAATTGCAGAAATTTTTTTTGCAGTCCGTTAGACAATAGAAAGACATACGTCTCGTGGTACAATCATTTATTAAACTATGGGTATGCAAGCATTTGAGCACTATCTCACCTGATGGAAGGTAAAGATATGGCCGAAAATGTAACATGCCTAGAAGATCGAAAGTGAATGGGCATCTTCTAAGCAAACGTGCTCCATCGTCGACCGCATCGTCACTTACCATCAGGTGAGATGGCGGTCAAACGTTTGCCTATTTTGAATAAAAAAATAAAAAAAGATTTCACTCGGCCTCTGCTGCTGCGTCCTAGTTGCCAATAATACAAATACGCGCGCTCTGTTCGCTCAGTATATTTTGTAACACTAGAGCCTATACAAAAAAAACGTTGGCAGCGGGTGGAAGCGTCGCAGGCTGCCGCTCGGACGCCAAGTATATTTCGTTCGTTAGGCGCCATACATTTTATCTTCACAACGCCCTGACGCTTTGTATGTATATGCATAACCTCCAATGTATAATTGTTGTAATTGTTCAGCCACTAGTTAATTAAGAATAATTAATATTGTGCACATGAAAAATATACAACCTGTAACAAAAAGGTGCAGTACAATACCTAGTCGTGTGTATGTGTATTTTGGCCAGGAATCGTCTGCCATAGAACGAAAGTCGAAATCAGAGATAATCTTTTCCAAACAAAAAATAAAAACTACATTTAAAAAAATTTTGACAACCCTACGGTTACATCTGTGGCGTGTGACCTTGACCTTTGTTACGGCCACAATTGTCACATGTCTAGGTCCAAAGACTATGTGGTGTATATCGGTAGCTGACTAAATAGGGTTGCAAATGACTTTTCAGAGACTAAAGTCTCTATATAGCATAACTCAATATTTAAGCTACTGCCGCGAATTTTAATGATCCTGTTAGTCTCCAAACATGAAGCTAAATGCGTGACTTGAGAATTTCGACACCATTTTGTTTCACATTGTATGAATGGGTCTTATACTTACGAACGCGAATTCCTATGGACCAGCTAGTTAAATCTATTTAGCTAAGAAGTTCATATCATTACTGCAACCGGATAAAACTCTACTATTCGTACCCCTTGTTTACCCCCAAGAGCAACATTTCTCCGTAGTAAAATTGAATATTTCATGCGTCTGCAACAAAATGGAACAAGAACATGCTATTCCGCATTGAATTCCCAATGAGAGTCAATTGAAGTTCCGTTTCAATGCGACGTAGTGTTGCCATAAATTTGTCTAAATTAACGCAGTATTTATTAAAAATCATAATGTATTTATGTTACATTTTGTACGTTTCATGATCATATTTACACTATAATTGATTAATTATTGACCCGAGCAAGCGCGAAGCGCGAGCTAAGCGTCTTCGGCTTGGGCTAAAATGATTTCGGCCGGCTGTTCTCATCTACTGGTCGCGTTTTTTTTCAAAATACGATTGTTCGAATTGATGCGGCGTCGATACGACAGTCGATTGGTTGAAATTTCAGTTGATTCGGAGTTTATAACAAAAGAAAATCGTTCATATTCGACGTTAATGTAAAGATAATCTAAGCCCGGACCCCCCGGTTCGAAAATTAAAAGGTTTTTTTTGTTGATTCTGTTTTTGGGATAATAGGCAAGTTCTTCAGCTTACAGAGCCATCACTTCTAAAATGATTCTTCTAACATGCCAGTTTAAAATCTTATATCCATTACTTTCTTTTTTTATTTTTATGTCTGCCCTTCCCAACGGAAGACCAGCGCTGGTTTTTTTGAAACCAGTATTATGCCGAGTTAAGGACGGTTTGCGGTAAAAATGTAAAAAAAAACACATCAAGTTGTACCCTTTTGTCAGTTTTAATTTTGTTTTTCTGTTTTGCCACATAAAAATACATGTTTTTATGTCTTTACTTAAATATACTGATTATATAACACAATAAAAAATGTATTTCGTTATACATAATAATTTATTAATATTATTAATGTAATACAATCGCATTTCATTTACAATTAGGTATATTTACTATCTATAAAATAAAACCCTTTTTTTTTATAAATTCAACACGGGGAAAAATCCACGCCTGGCAACACCTCAGCTTACCTGTTTTCGATATAGGCAAAGCAAATATTAGTATCCCGGATTTTCCAATGAACAAACACCGGATCTGGTTCGGGATTTTTAGATTCACATCGTGAATAGGCAAGCTATTACTGTGGTGAATGGAAAGCATTTTTTTATGACTTTCACGAGTTTATTTTTAAGCTGCGCAAAAATAAAAACACGCTTGAATAAAGCGAATCACAACAATATTATAGATCCGAAAGTTTTTGTGTAAATGTGTAAGTATGTTTGTTTTCTCTTCACACTGTAACGGCTGAACGGATTTGGATTAAATTTGGAATGTACATAGCTTATTCATAGTTTTGACACGTATGTTACTTTTAAACTTTTTAAACGAGGGCGAAGCCGCGAGTATGCTAGCATGCATCTTCGGCCGCGTCATCACTTTCCATAGGTAAGATTGTGTCAAATTCTTACCGCTCGGCTGTAAAAAATAGGAAAGGCTAGTATTATATAACATAAACGCTTTCACACTCACAGCCCCACACTTGTGGTTGCCGGAAACATTCACATCAAACAATAACAATCAGAACCAGTAACACAAATTTTCCATGTGGAGTAAACTTGTGTTCCCGCCGGGAATCGAACCCGATACCCCTGCTAAGAAGGCGAACGCCACCAAGGGGCGTTCGTCTTCTAAGCAGGAGTATCGGGTTCGACTAGGCCAATGGGCAGTTCAACTGAAATTCAATTGGAACAATTACAAACAAACAAACAAAAACAAACGAACAAACGCATTCACACTCACAGCCCCACACTAAGTTCAAAGACTTGTATCGTGAGTGCCGGAAACATTCACATCACACACACATTACACCCAGAACCAGAAGCACAAATATTCCTTTGGGAAGGAATTTGTGCTCCTGCCGGGAATCGAACCCAGGACCCACGGCGCAGAGGAGGGACACCTGTCCACTGCACCAACTGGGAGTTCAATTACACGCGCCTAGATGGACATTGGTACTCTTTATTGGATTCTATCGATTTCTACCGGCGGCAAATATTTAGAGTGCCTTATGCCACGTCTGACAGACTTCTTAGTATTTATAACGATACATTCCTAGGGAGAGATATTAAAGGGAAAGGTCCATTGATAATCTGTACCCAGTGTAAATAATTAAACGCAAGCAAAGCTTAAATAAAACTGACTTCACCTTTATCTTCGGACTTTGATCAGATTTAATGTATTGCACACGCATTATTGACGATAACTCAAAAAGTAGTGATCAGATCTTGATCAAATTTAAATGGGACCACATGAAAAGCACTAGCTTTCAACTAAAAAATAATCATCAAATCGACTCACAATGAAAGAAGTTATGAGGTAACTTTTGAAGTCGGTTAAAAACGAGAACATCATCAATATAGTCCATAGAATTGGGTATAACTCGAAAAACTAATAGTCAGATCTTTGAATAAATTTATGGGACCACATGGAAAGCACCAGATTTTAAATAAAAAATGATTATCTAAATCGGACTCATAAAAAAGAAAAATAAAGTCGAATTGAGATCCTTCTCGTTTTAAGTCGGTTAAAAAGGGAGATGTACAAATGCTTGCTACATCTTCAACCGCATCATCGCTTTCCATCAAGTGAGGTAGTGGTCAAACATTACCTATGGAGCATAATAGAAACAAGTTTTTTAACACTCTGTATATAGGTAGCCATCATCAATAGATACATTGATAAGGTCGTCTCACTCACACCCTAGTTCATTGACCTAAGTAAAAACCTATACGCAGTAGTAAATTACACTGACCTCTACCTGCAAATACTGAACAGGCTACGCGGGGTCTTTTTAAATTGGACGTTAGCAAAAATTACCCAGCGTAAGCAGAGCTCCGATTTACTTAAATTCTAAGGCAAAGGCAGGTTTATATTAATGGTATTTCCAACCAGTTTTAATAGAGCCCTAACTGTAAGAGCAATCGAGAAATATGGAGTTCAATTTATTCAGCGGATGGGGAGTCAAGTTTTTCACGATTACATCTTATGGAGTAATGTGGTTTCTATATACTCATAGTTTATCTTACGTTGCTTGATATTTAATTATTTGAAGCTAAATGCGTAGGCTTTAATGTGTTTTAATTAGTATTGAGTTTCATTTTGGTTCCGCTATTCATATAATTTAAACGTAAGCAAAGATTTAAAAAACCGACTTTACCGCTTACATTTTGGTTTTGGCTTGATCGATTTCGATAATTTATATGGGACCACCTTTAAAGTATAATCTACCAAACAAAAAAACATCAAAATCGATTCATAATTGGCGGAGATATCGCATAACACACATACAAAAAAAAACATACAGTTGAATTGAGAACCTCCTTTTTTGAAGTCGGCTGAATAAAAAACGATTTTGAAGATTTTTTTTTTAGTATAGTATACTTCAGAGGTGGTCCCATATAAATTTTATCGAAATCGGTCAAGCCAAAACCGAAATATAAGCGGTGTAGTCAGTTTTTTTAAGCTATGCTTGCGTTTCAATTATTGTTATGTCATTTGCAGTGTACCTACTAACCAACTATTATTTATTCTGCGACACCACTGATAATATCAAACTATTAGTTAGTCTGTGACATGTAGGTACCGTCTCGACGATATATTTGGTAGATTATACTTCAGAGGCAGTTCCATATAAATTTTATCAAAATTGATCAACCCAAAACCAAGATACACGCGTTGAAGTCGGTTTTTATAAGCTTTGCCTGCGTTTCAATTGTAAACTTGACACTGGCTAAATGCGCAAAGACGCGAAGCCAATTAAAAAAAAAGATTGTAGTGATTCACAAATCACACACATCATGAACCACATCTAGTCAAAGATATCCTACTATAATATTATAAATCCGAAAGTTTGTGTGTAAGTGTGCAAGTATGTTTGTTCCCTCTTCACGCTTTAACGGCTGAACGGATTTGGATGAAATTTGGAATGTACATAGATTATACCTAGGATTAACACATAGGCTACTTTTTAACTTGATAATAGCGGGCGAAGCCGCGGGGCACGGCTAGTAATATTATAAATCCGAAAGTTTGTGTGTAAGTATGTTCCCTCTTCACGCTTTAACGACTGTGCGGACTTGGATGAAATTTGGAACGTACATAGATTATACTTAGGAATAACACATAGGGTACTTTTTAACTTGATAATAGTGGGCGAAGCCGCGGGGCACGGCTAGTTGTACATATGATTAAACTTTAACTTTACTTAAATTCTTCGAGATATGGTTCAAACACTCAGTAAATTATAAAAGAAGGGCCGACAACCGGCTGGACCAGTTATGAACAACCGTAATATAATAACTTCGTAATAAGTAGGTCTGCGAGGAAACATGCGATCTTAAATGTCGCTTAAATTATCGGTAATAAGTTAATATTATAAAAAACGTATAATTTAAAAATAATTATAACTTGGTCCGGTGTTAAAGTGTCTTATTACAAATGTAAGTAGGCAGTATTACCTTGTGTTTTAAGTTTATCCTTTGTTTATAGCAATGCTAGAAAACTCTCAGAATGCTAGAGTATGAAAGTCCTTTGTTTTCAACCGACTTCAAAAAAGGAGGTTCTCAATTCGACTGTGTGTGTTTTTTGTATGTATGTTACCCGATATCTCCGTCAATCATGAATCGATTTTGAGGTTTTTTTTTGTTTGGTAGATTATATTTCAATCAAAATAGATCAAGCCAAAACCAAAATATGAGTAATGAAATCAGGTTTAATACGCTTTGCTTGCGTTTAAATAAAAAAAAAACACCTGTTTATTTCTACATTAAAAAAAAATATTTTTGTTGGTTTTATATACTACTAGCTGTGCCCCGCGGCTTCGCCCGCGTTAATTAAGTTAAAAAGCCTATGTGGTGTTCCGGAACCTAAACTATCTACGTTCAAAATTTTATGTAAATCGGTTTATTCTTTACGAAGATACGTTGTAACAAACATTCACACACACACACACAAACTTTCACATTTATAATTTTAGTAGGATAGGATTTGTCCCAGATAATAATTCTTACGCAATTGTAAACTAGAAAACTATGAAAACTATTTTATTAATCCCGCGTCTTTATTATCCGAACGGTACCTGGAGTCTTTAAGTCCAGGGGAAATGAAGATAGATAGATAGATAATACTTTATTGATCCACTTTATAAGATGAGATAAAACAAAGGTAACAAACAAGCTTATACGTAAAGTATCACAACAGGCGGCCTTATCACTAATAGCGATCTCTACCAGGCAACCTTCGGATGGAGAGAACTATAGAATGTAATAGACGGGGTAAGGTATCTTTTAGGCAAGCACGTTACATCTTCCGCCACAACATCGCTTTTCATCACGTATTCATATTAATGCCCGTTTTACCATCTAACAACAAGACAAACTGTCAAACGTCATCCATATATGGTTGACATACCTCCAGTTCGCTCGAAGCGTTTCGCTTCTACGTTTATCATCCGTACAGCGAAGGAGTGGAACTCATTGCCCTCGTCTTTGTTCCCCGAACAGTATAATCTGGGAGTCTTCAAGTCAAGAGTGAATAGGTACCTTCTAGGCAAGCATGCTACATCTTCGGCCGCATCGTCGCTTACCAGCAGGTGAGATTGTGGTCAAACGCTTGCCTATAGTACATAAAAAAAACAAAAAATAAAAGTGAGATAGTGGTCGAATGCTTGCCTATCAACCATTAAAAGTATATTAGAAGAGCACTGTACGCAAGAAATATTTCTCAAGCTTCGAATAACTCTCGCAAAGTATTCTCGTACTTAAAGGTAATTGCTTAGGAACTTAGATCACATCCTCAATTACTTAGAACGTAAGAATTTCAAAAGCATTTTCTCCCTTGCGTATCGGAAGGACATTTAAGCAAAATGTCCTGTATCTTAGATAGACATAACATCAAACAGCTTAATCGCAAAACGTCCTATTTTCAAAATGACCTAATAGCAAAAGTAAATTATCTTTACTACCATAAAAATATACTAATTCTAATCGTCACACGTCCCCCCCCGTAAGACGTTTATAATAAGGAAAGGTTTATTTCGCCGCTTCAGGCGGGGCTTGAGTAGCGGTTAGAGCAATAGGGCATGACACCCTATGGCCGCGGGTTCAAATCCCGCCTCAAGCGATAAATATTCCTTTCTAAATTCATCACTATAGTTCTGCCTAGCATGGCTAATGCTATATAAATAAAATTAATTCTAATACAAAAGAGTATAAAAAGATGGACCCATATTAAGAAGTTACTACTCGGAACTCCTTGGTTTGGCACAAGTAACAACGATTTCTCGGAACATAATTAAACACAAGCGAAGCTTAAGAAAGCGAATTCACCGCTTTATCTTCGGAACTTTGATCAAGCATTATTGACGATATTTGAAGTCCGTAATTATTAGACGATACGTCAATAATTTTTTTCTTTTTTATATGTGTTAGCTCATAACTTCGTTCCATGTGAACCGATATAGATATTTTTTTTGTTTGAAAGATTTTGCTTTCCAACTGGTCCCATTTAAATTTGATCAAGATCTGACCAGTTCTTGAAATATCGTCAATAATGCGTGTTTAGTACATTTAATCTGATCAAAGTTCTGAAGATAAAGCGGTTTAGTCAGTTTTTTTTAAGCTTTGCTTGCGTTTAATTATTTAAGCTTTGCTTGAGTGGCATTTGTTTTCTTCTATGACAGAAGTACAAGAGCCACCCGTTTTTAGGGTTCCATAACTCTAAAAGAAAACAGGAACTCTTGTAAGATCACTTCGTATCAGTGGACAAGGAATGGCCTCATGGCAAATAGCATTCTCTACCAGCCATCCTGGTCGTGAACGAAAAGCGGAGGGTATATATAAAAAAAATATAGCATATGGGTAGTTCTACAAACTAAAGAAGAAATATGACTATGATTTCGGCCCGACATTTTTTTTATATTTTGTTTGGGGAATTCATTCTATTAACAAGAGTACATAGTCTTTTAGCTTATCCTAAGCGGAACAGACAAAATATTTATTAGTTTTTTATTTATAGCCATTTATAGAAAACCTAGCCACAGGAAACTGAGAGTGTAACCAGGAAACTGAGAAAAATAACGAAAATCAATTGAGATCAAAGTTTTAAGCTATTGCATAGCTTCTATCGCGGGCCTTGAGCGTGGAGACCTAATCCAGAAATTCCGTAACGAAAATACCTAACACCCCCCACTCTAGCGACTTCACAAAAAGTTTTCGGTTACGTTGAGATGCGAACTCCGTACCGATGCATTCAGTTCAGTATCCAATACCAATTGGCTACTGAGTCTTCTAACTGTGACTTCGAAATAAGCGTATAGGTCTCGACGTTTACGTTTTTAAAGTAAACGTCAAGATCTATATGCTTATTTCGAAGTTATAGTTAGAAGACTCGGTAGCCGATTGGTATTGGATACTGAATCGTATGCATCGGTACGGAGTTCGCATCTCAACGTGACCGAAATCTTTTTGTGAAGAAAAATGAAACTGAAAAATAAAAAATGCTATGCAATAGCTTTACCGCGGCAGTCCCCGAGTGCCACACGTCTTTTTTTTTGTGTTATTTATTTTACAAATTTTTAAATTTGCTTTTTAACAATAATACTTAATAATCTAAGAATCTTTTATAATAAACAAAATAACGAAAATCAACTTAATACTTGGCTTGGACACTAAATCTCTAAACAAACTCGAAACAGTCTTGAATAAGAACATTAATCATCAAATGATCATTGAACATTACTATTATTATTATAATTACATTTTGCTTAGGTAACAACATAAATGTACGAAGTCCGAAACTACACGACATTTCAATCTAGTATTATACTTAAAGCTAGTAATAGAAAATAATAAATTTGGCAGTTTGGTTGCAAGGTTGTTAAGCTATTCTTTGCTATTGCAGTCAGGGCATGTAAAAAAATGTAGATTCGCCTTTAATGCATCTCTTTTGGGCCCAGCATTTGCATAATAGGCACTGGATCCAGTCATTTCTTGTCCTATCTTCATTGTAAAGGTCACCACAAATAAGGCACTCGCAATCACTGATCTTGTCTTTATTTTCCTTTGATTTCGTTGATGTATTTTATTTACCTGTAGATTTCTTGGAATTTAATTTATTTTTATGTGTCGAGTCCACTTTTTTATAGTTAGTCGCCTTTTTAACTTTACCTTTCCTTGATATAATTACTTTGTCTTTTTGCGTTTGTTTGTTAACAGAATTTTGTGCTTTTCTTTCTAGGGCTTTAACTTTTCTTTGATTTTCTTTTTCCTGGGATAGATCTGGGAAGAGAGTAGTTGGGTCAATTTGCAAATCAGGCATGGTAGCTAAAATTTCTAGGTTTTCCAAATTTAAAGTAAGGTCGCTTGCAACGCTTATGTCATCGGGCTCATCCCTTGATTCTATCTCACTTTGGTAGACGTCTTTGAATATTTGGCGTGATTTTGTAGGGTATTCTAAAAGACCCATCCGGTGATGATTACACATAATACCTTCATCACAAAAACAGCCGAGTGATTTCATCTGTAGCTTTTGCGGCATGAAGGCACAGCCCTGTACTTGATGGACTTTGAGTGTCCCATTAAAAGCGATTAAATTCTGTTGATCGCTGGCAATCAATCTTTCCGTGTCTTCTATTTCACTTTTAGTAATTATAAAAAGTGTCACACCCGGACAGCGGCTTTGGATGACTCCACAGAACTCAGTCAGGTTCGTAACATCACCTCCACATGCTACGACATCATTTGCAGTCCTTTTACACACGGCACCTACGCCATTTGGCGCTCCTTTACCATGACCCGCTTCGTGGTAATTCCAAGTCCAATTTACAAGTCCAGGGCACAGGTCTGCCATTTTAGACGCTAGCGCGAAGAACATTAATTTATTCCGATATTGAGTAACTGGCCCGTCACTCAAAAAATGGATGGTTGTTATTTGACTTGGTAATTCTTCCAGCACTGGTTTTAAGTGTGCCCAAATAGCATACACATTGTGACTCAAATCTGTTGACACAGTACAATACGATCTTTTGGATCCCTTCAAATACAAAACTACTGTATGAAGTGAGAGCTGTGTACGAGATCCACCAAAGTGGAAAGATTGTATTTCGTACAAAAGTTTTCTGAAAAGTTCATTTTTACAGTTCTTGAGTTGTGGTGGTAATACTTTCCCTTTTTTGTTTTATCACCTGTCTTTCTTTCTTAGTTTTTATATCTATTATGCTTTCCTTTGATGCCAACCACTGCTTGTAATTAATTGGCATATTAGCATTGAAATCGCTAATAAGAAGAGATTTTTCAGCGCAATCTTCACATTTTCTCTCCATACATGTTTCGTTAAATCTGTAGCAACATACTGCGTTTAGTAAATTTTGATATGTTGAAACGAGAGCTACTAAAATGACTTGTTATAGTATTTATTCGTAGGTAGTTGAATATTCCTAGGTAAAAATTATAAATACTTATTTATAATATGCATCAAAACTGTATTTGAGTATGCTTATCTCAGAATCCTGGATGATTCTCAGTATCCTGGGTGTTAATTAGACAGGATACTGTGACCAGGTTCCTGAGAAATTGTATCAAATTATAAAAAAACAAATCAATTTATAACATTTAACAAAAATAAAGCTAAACTAAGCCTTTGTGCTAACAGCTTACATATCAAAACGTTAAAATTACTTATATTTTGTTTATTTTATTAAAGAAATATCTTACCAGGATTCTGTGAACTGCACTGATTACGACACCACTCTCATCGTCTAACGCACGTGGCTAAATAAACGACGCGCTAGGAAATAATTGATAGATGACATTTGTTGTCCTTTTCGTTAGTACGATAAACTCGACTGAACGGCAACGTCGCACGGCATGCAGCTTTGCAAATATTTGCTTGTTTTACATTGAACAGGATCCTGATATTAAATCGTGGGGACAAAATGTTAACAAGATTTACGGAATGTATTTTTGAGAAAACAAGATAATTATTATCCTGCCTAGCAAGAAAAAATAGTAAGCTTATTAATTTTGTGTTTCGTTTATGACCTTGATATAGAAGTAAATAAAAACGACACACTTTGACCTAAAATTAGTTCGAGGGACAATGGTGCCGATTCTGTTGTCCAGAATTAGACTAAACTAGCCTAAAATTAGTTTTAGTCCTGCTTTAGTCCAAAACCTATTCAGAAAATGCAAGATTAGACTAAAATTAAGTTTGACAGGACTAAGTTAGTTTAGTTACTCTACTTAGTGAATATGACCAAATTCTTATTCTGATGTACATGTTTTACGTCAAATTAAGACAAAAAATAAAAAAAATTAACTCAAATTAGTCTGCATGAAAAGGATCTGGATTATTTTTAATGTGATCTTATACTTGAAAGAATAGCGTTTAGGTATTCTTTGACTAAAATTAGTTCATTTTTAGTTTAGTTTAGGTTAGTTCGGTGCTTAAAATTAGTTTAGTTTAGGTTAGTTCGGTTTATTTTTAGTTTAGTTTAGGTTAGTTCGGTGCTCAACAGAATTAGCACCAATGGTGCCGATTCTGTTGTCCAGAATTAGACTAAACTAGCCTAAAATTAGTTTTAGTCCTGCTTTAGTCCAAAACCTATTCAGAAAATGCAAGATTAGACTAAAATTAAGTTTGACAGGACTAAGTTAGTTTAGTTACTCTATTTAGTGAAAATGACCAAATTCTTATTCTGATGTACATGTTTTACGTCAAATTAAGACTAAAAATAGAAATTTTAAACTCAAATTAGTCTGTATGAAAGAGGTCTGGATTATTTTTAATGTGATCTCATACTTGAAAGAATAACACGTGCAATTAATGAAGCAAATACTGACCTACAAAGTCTATAATGGAGGAATATGTGATTGCGGCTCTTGTGAATACAATTCAATTTGGTTGCTGTCAAAATCAATTTTAGTTCTGTCATTTCAACTTTTAAATTAAGTTCAACGTAAAATCAGAATAGTGTTTAGGTATTGGTGCTAATTCTGTTGAGCACCGAACTAAACTAAACTAAAAATAAACTAATTTTAGTCAAAGAATACCTAAACGCTATTCTAATTTTACGTTGAACTTAATTTAAAAGTTTAAATGACAGGACTAAAACTAATTTTAGGCTAGTTTAGTCTAATTCTGGACAACAGAATCGGCACCATTGCAGGATTCTGAGAATTTGGGACTTTGAATAGTAATTTCGTTATGAAAATAATTGTGAAACTTAATTATTTTTAGTGACCAACTAGAAATAGTTGTAAATAATAGTATGCCATACAATGTAAAAATGTTACAACGTTTTTTAAATTTTATTCTGGTTGAGCCGCCGATAATTCTTTAGTTTGTAGAACTACCCATATATCGACTCGATCTTTAAATTTTATCGAGATCTGTCTAGCTAAAACTAAAATATAGGCGGTCTATCAAAATTGATTTTGTCTAAAATCATCATAATTGACGGAATGATCGCGTAATAGGCATACAAAAAAAATTGCATAAAAACAAAGAAAAAACATACTGTCGAATTAAGAACCTCCTTTTTCGAAGTCGGTTGAAAATAGGGCCTTCGTTCGCGACGCGCGTCTCTGGGATTGGCTAGTAATGCAAGTTAATCCTACTAATATTATAAATCCGAAAGTTTGTGTGTAAGTGTGTAAGTATGTTTGTTCCCTCTTCACGCTTTAACGGCTGAACGGATTTGGATGAAATTTGGAATGTACATAGATTATACCTAGGATTAACACATAGGCTACTTTTTAACTTGATAATAGCGGGCGAAGCTGCGGGGCACGGCTAGTATAATAATATATCCTGCAGGGCTGTCCGCAAATCTAGAATTATTAAACTTACTAGCTGCGCCCGCGGTTTTACCGGTGTAAGTCCCTGACTTGCGGGAATTCCGGGATAAAACGTCTATGTGTTAATCCAGAGTGTCAGCTACCTCCATACCAATTTTCATCAAAATTGGTCCAGCCGTTTGAGCGTGAAGAAGTAACAAACATACGTATATACAGTATGTTTGTTACTTCTTCACGCTCAAACGGCTGGACCAATTTTGATGAAAATTGGTATATACGTTTACAACATAAAATAAACGCTTCCACACTCACAGCTCCATACTAAGTTTGTTGACTTGTGTCATGGGTGCCGGAAACATTAACCTCACACACACAAATACAAACACGGCCACAAACTTTCGCCTTTGTAATATTAGTGCGAAATCTTTTTTTTTTATGATAGATAGGCAAGCATTTGACCACTATCTCACCTGATGGGAAGTGAAGATGCGGCCGAAGATGTGACATGCTTGCCTAGAAGATACCTATTCACTCTAGACTTGAAGACACCCACCATTTTACTGTACACCAGCCAGATTTTACTGTTCGGGAAAAAAAGACGCAGGCAATGAGTTCCACTCCCTCGCTGTACGGATGATAAACGTAGAAGCAAAACGCTTCGAGCGAACCGGAGGTACGTCAACCATATAAGGATGACGTCAATGAAATCATAAAGAAATGCCTAACTTTTAATGTTTTTAGCAAAAGCTGAAGCGGGTCAGCTTGTACGTCTACGTAGAAATTCTCGTAGTCTATGTAGGTAGTAAATTCTCTAGGCTATTAACGATACGGTAGAAAACGTTGCACTGGCAACACTAAGACCTAGGTTTAGAACTAATGGATATAAACGCGTGTGGGAAACCTTAATGGTATTTGATGGGGACTTAGATCGTTTTACTGTTCCGATGTGAGCAACTTAGATACTTGTTTGATAAATACCTATAATGTATTTGAAAAAAAAATTGTTTCCGGGAAGAATGGTACTTAGGGAGCTTTGTATCCTGCATTTATACAACATGTAGCTTTTTTTTTATATGCTGTCTATATATATTCTACCTACGGGCCAATTTCCCTAAACTAAACTAAAATTATATACAGCAAAGAACCAAGTTACCTACAAAACATCGAGCCTATAGGTAACTCAAGTACTCAAGCCCACTACCAGTGGGTAGCGTTACCATCATGCTGGCGGCATTGCCTCTCTGAATTGCAATGCTAATATGTTGAGCCAAATAAGTGCCAGCGTTTTTATAGTTTTTAATATAGTAACTAGTTGCGCCCTACGGGTTTACCCGCGTAAGTCCCTGACCCACAGGAATTCCAGGATATAAATTAGCCTAAGTGTAATCCAGAGTGTGAGCTACATCAATCAGTGACAGTTCCCTCGGATCCAGTGTTCACGTAGTATTGATATCCTTGCTTTTAAATGAATTAATTGTAACATAATTATTTATAATTATTCTAATTAGGCTAAATAAGTTTCTAGTGATGTGGCCTTGAATGACTCCCGCGCCATTTCATCCACGGCACGTGGCATTGGTTTTCTGTCGGCAAATGTCATTGTCGTATCTGACATTGACAATTGCCACGACGGCAGTGGGCCAAAGATGCCACGGACGCATTTTTTATGTATTTTTTATTTATTGTACATGTTTTTTTTCTTTGTTATAATAAGTTTATTGTTTTAATTTTATTGTTGTTTTTTTTAGTCTGTAAAAAAAAGGATCGTACTATTAGTTAGTCTGTGATATCCCATGTAGGAAACGTTTCGATGATATCAGCTCGAGATCTGAATTCCAGACCAACGACTAGTAGATAGGTTCCATTTGATTCCTCACCACACTCTAGTATCCAACTGCCCACCGCATAGTGATGTGGTTGCAGAATAACTGTTACGTACTGTTGCTTCTTAGAAATTATATCTCAACTAATACTTATGTTACGCGTATTGATTTCGCATGCCCATGGAACCTAATATTGCATTGAAATAATAATAATGATAGCTGTAAGGCAGGCAATATGGTTGCCCGCCTTCTCTCTCCTACTTTGTAGTGGGATCACTGCTGGAGAGTCATGGGACCTCTCCACCGGCTGGTGTAGCCTTGGTGATGAAGGTAGTAGGTAGGCGTAGACCGCAGGACCGGGCCATCAACCGGCAATGATCCGGATGATGGCCCATTTTGCATACCGCCGGGGCTAGATAGTAACTGCTGGCGCCACCCTATCTTGCCCCACCTCGGTGAGTAACTGCTCACGGAGGCCTTTAGTGGGTTCGAGCCCCATACACAGGGGTGTGTGAGGCTCGAACCATAGAAAGGAAGTGAAGTGCTAAGATTTTAAGTCTTTAAACCCACTTTTTTAGACTTTTAACCAAAAGAAGGCAATGTGGCTTTTTAAATGGCAACGTTCATAACTTTACGAAAATTCGCGCTTATTAAACCGACTGCGCAACGCTAAGGAGGGTAATGTGTTTATTAGCCTATGTATGTATGTTTGTCTTTTTGTGGCTTACTAGAGACCAAACGCTTGGGCTGATTTGGATGATTCTTACGTCAATCGATTTGTCTTAATTAACAAACAAACAACAAACGCAAACGTTTTACATTTTCAAGGCATTCTTTAGTGTCAGCTACCTCCATACCAAATTTATTATAATTGGTCCTGCCGTTTGAGCGTGAAGTAACAAACATACACACTCACAAACTTTCGTCTTTCGTTTTCGCCCCAGTTGGCGCAGTGGACAGGTGTCCGCCCTCTTCGCCGTGGGTTCTGGGTTCGATTCCCGGCAGGAGCACCAATTCCTTCCGAAGGGATGTTTGTGTTTCTGGTTCTGGGTGTAATGTGTGTGTGATGTAAATATTTCCGGCACCCACGATACAAGTCTTTGAACTTAGTGTGGGTGTGAATGCGTTTGTTTGTTGTTTGTCTTTAATATTTGCGTGATTGGCCTGTAGGTTAATCATATGTCTTATTTAAATCCAGCGTATTAAAAATTAAGTATCCATTTTAAGATACCAAATACCTACTACATCTATTCTTACGACACCTGCTTGAAATTCTATCCTTGTCAGTCACATCTATCCAATTACAAACAATCTTATAAACACCTAACGTTACGCGTGTGGAATTAACAAGCATTAGGGTGATAATTAGAATGACAAATTAGTAAATGTGAGATGTTTTAAGTGGGTCTACGTACATTAAATTAAAGGCTTTTACACACACAGCACCACACTAAGATCGAAGATTTGTTAAAGCGTGACTTAATGACTCCGATTGGAGTTGCAAAAAGGGTATTGGCGATGGTAAGCTAGTTGAGTCAAAACTGCAGTCTTTGTCACCGGCGAAAGGTAGCAAGCCTATCGGTATTCTATCGCTTACATTTTGAAGAGTATAGTGTTTCCTGTGGAGTACAATATGGGAGTCTTCAAGTCGCGAGTGGATAGGTATCTTATAGGCAAATTTGCTCCATCGTCGACCACTTACCATCAGGTGAGATAGTGGTCAAAAGTTTGCCTATCTAGCATAAAAAAATGCTTTTATTGCATTTTTTTATGATTAATATGCAAGCATTTGACCGTGATCTCACCTAATGGAAAGCGACAACCTAGTTAACGGTGGAGCATCCGTGCCTAAAACATAAATCTGTTCTCTCCTAACTTGAGGAGCCTAAGTTATACTTATCGGGCAAAAAAGAACAAAAAAAACAAACTAGCGCATTCACACTCACAGCCCCTCACTTCATATAAATACTTGTGTCACGAGTGCGAGAAACATCAAAATCAGACCCAGAACCAGAAGCATATTGAGCCTTGGGAAAGAAAACAGTGCTCCTGCCGGGAATCGAATACAGGTGAATCGAAACATTTCGCAGAGGGAAGTGACCTGCTGCACTGCGCCAATTGGATTGTCAGAACCAAGGCAGGGTGTTCCAGGAGTTCCATTCCTTTGCAGTCTAGTTAGTAGTAGACTTACTAGTAGACTGTAGTTAGTAGTTTCACGTCGTCAGATCTAGCGGACTAAGCTTTAGGGCTTGGTGTTCACAAGGTAACAGTTCGTTTCAAAAGTTTTGGCGAATCGCTTGGTTCGTCAGAGGAATGTCCACAATGAAAAGTGGGTTATGTCACTGCGCTCCACGGCTATTGTTCTCAAACGGTTGAATGTCCATACCTTGTATCCACTGTGCTCCACCGAACAAAAATTAAAATTATATTTTTAGTCGACATCGCTCCATGGAAATTTGAGTACAGTTAGCTAATTTCCAAAACCTGTGATTCTTCGAGTGTTAATGTGTAACAATGGTGGATTTTTAACCGTTAATACTTAGTTAACGTGCATAAGTGTAGGCAAATGATACCAAGTTGAAAACGTGTTTTTCACCTTCGCTCCAAAACTCCAATAGAAGTTCTAGTAAAGTTTCTACCACTTTACTAGAGCATGACTTGACTATGACTGGACCTTGACTCTTTTACTTGACTTTGACTGTGACTTGTGACTAGGACTTTTAATATGGAATATATTATTACTTGACACTGGCTAAATGCACAAGATTGCGAAGAAAAAAAAATGTATCACCTAGTGTTTTTTCTACAGCTGAAAATAAAATGTGGGTTTAACCATGTACTTTAAAACGCTGCTTTAGCATACTGCATTATTTTGAATTTTAGTAGGAAGTTCCTTTTAGTTAAAAATGCAACGCCACTGTGTGTTACTGAGAAATCAGGCAACGGACACTATACATTCTATAGCTTAGTTCTCCGAAGTAGCACAAATAAAGAGTAGAATCAGAATAATCCTTATTATATAACTGTGTTGTAAACAAGGTGTAAGCCCTTTATTTAACAGTTGGTATCGGTAGCAACAGTCTGCCCATTTCTGGCGTACAATAACATGCTAGCGTACAATACAAGCATAAAAGTTCCATAGCATTTATCAATATACTTAGATACATTATATTTTTAAGTATTAACAGAATGAGATTATTTTATTGTATATTATACCTATCTAACATGTCATCATATATAGCTTAGAAAAAATACTTTTTTATTAAAAAACTGAAAAAATTGCGGCTTCTATTTTGTTAGCTTTTTAAGACATTAAATATTAATCCTTGACAAAATAAACTTTTTTTTTTTTTTTTATTTGTGACAGGTTAGTGTTTGACCACTATCTCACCTGATGGTAAGTGACGATGTGATCGAAGCTGGTAAACACACTAGAACTGGAATACGCAGGCTCTCAAGGATAACTACCGGAACACCGTATTTAGCTTGGCGGCAGACTTTCAACTTGATGGTGGTAAGCTACTTTGGTAGCAAGCCAGGCGAGCAACTCACAAAATGCTCTACCACCTCTCAATGTCACCTGATTAGCACCACCCGGGGACCACGTGTAGGGAGTCAGACTTAAGGGGTATCCTCCTACGGACGTGGGTGACTCAGCCCCCAAACTTCATCGTCTTACGTAGTTCATGTAGATACAATTTGCCCTTTACTGCATATAATTTGGACAAATAGTCTAGTGTGTTCCTGGTTCTGAGTATAATGTGAATGTGTGGACTTCTTGGATGTTTACGGCCCCTCGACACAAGTCATCTAAATTATTGTGGAGCTGTGAATGTGAAAGTGTTTATGTGTGTATTTTTATAACCAGGCAACACCGGCCGGGTCGTCTTTGAACTTTGAACTGCACGCTGGCGTACCCACGCCAGCGTGCAGTTCAAAGTTCAAAGACGACCCGGCCAAGATTAACACAAACTTCCCGTGGAAAGAAAATTTGTGTTTCCACCGGGATTCGAACTCGTTGCTTTGTAGGAGAACGTGTGGGTACACGTTCTCCTACAAAGCAACGAGTTCGAATCCCGGTGGAAACACAAATTTTCTTTCCATGGGAAGTTTGTGTTAATCTTGTTCTGGGTATGATATTAATGTTGTGTGGTGTTAATGTTTACGGCCCTACGACACAAATCATACTACTTTTAATAGTACTTTTAGTGTGGAACTATGAGTGTGAAAGCATATATGTCATTGTTTTTTTTTACTCGGGCGACGCCGTCAACTAGTTTTATTATATAAACGCTATAAAAGCGTGGGTAGGTATTTTTATCACCATTCCTAATGATAATGTAATAAGGTGGCTCGAACAAACTGAAGGATCAAAGTTAATTACCAGAAACCCACCCACCTCTACATAATTATGGATGTTCTGAGAAATCAGTGACCGTTGACAACATAATGGGTTCTTTGATAGAAAACAACCACAAGAAACTATAAGCAGAGAACAGAGTGCAATATAGCGCGTTTTAGGAAACATTCTGATATCGACCTAAATTACAATTCTGACGAATACAATATTGTGCCTTTATTTAGAGAACAGAGTCCAATGTCAGGCAGGACTTCACGCGTGGGTTTGTTACTAAAAGTCCTGGCATATATAATACTGACTCTATAAGTATAGAACAAAGTTCAGTGTCAATTGAGAATTTGCCTCTGGTTTTGTTATTCAAAATTCTGACAAATGCAATATTGAATTTACAAGCAGAGAACAAAGTTCAGTGTCAAGTGGGACTTTTGCCTCTGGCACTGTTATTAAAAGTATTTTGCCTCTGACTTTGTTATTAAAAATTGTGGCAAATACAATACTGAATCTATAAGCAGAAAGAGTCAGCCGACAGAGTCCAGTGTCAAGCGAGACTTTGTCCGTGTCTTTGTTAATAAAAAAAACTGGCAAATACAATACTGAATCTGTAAGCCGAAAACTGAGTGCAAAGTCAAGTGGGATTTTTACGCCTGGTTTTGTTATTAAAAGTTCTGGCAATAACAATACTGAATCTATTAGCAGACAACAGAGTCCAGTATCCAAGCAGTCTTGCTTGAAACTGGACTTTGTTTTCTGCTAATAGATTTGGTATTAGTATGGTTTGTTACTACAAGTTGTATCTACATACAACACTGAATTTATATGCAGATAACAGAGTTCAGTATCAAACTGGACTTCACACGCGGCTTTGTTTTTAAAAGTCCTGGTAAGTACAATAATGAATCTATAAGCAGATAACAGAGTCCAGTGTCAAGAAGGACTTTTCCCGTGGCATTGATATTAAAAATCCTGGCAAATACCATACTGAATCTTTAACCCAAAAACATAGTCGAATGTCAAGCGGGGCCGTTTTGTTATTTGTTAAAAGTCCTCTTATTTTCACATGCGGTTATTTCATATTTAATGTGACATTTTATTATAGATTCGTGCAATTTTTTTATTTTATTTTACTACTATATTTTATTGTATGTCAATCTTTTGAAATTAAAAAATAATGTAACGATTTCTTATCGTTATAGTTTTTTTATCATTTTTTTTTGTTGTTAAAAGTGTGCAAATATTTGTATCAATTTGAAATAAAATAATAATAATAAGCACAGAGCGATAACAAGGATAACAGAGAGATAATCAAAAAGGCCTATGGCTTTGTTGGGCCCCAGATGATCTCAGATACTGTTTACTCCAATACTGTGACCGCAGGTAATAGTAAGCCAGGCCAATTCCCGGATCGGATGGATTTTTTCTTAAAGTTTTTATGCTTGATTGGGCTACCGGGCTTATAGTGTAATTTTGGTTTTGTAGGATTATATAGTGATTTTGGTTTTGTATTGTGGATACGGAAGCTATAAAATATGCAATTTTGAATCTATTTCAGTAATTGACTATTAAGCTAGGAAGGATAAAGGATAGGGGATTATCTTCGCAAACTATTGATGTTTCAAATTTGTTGTGTTAACTATTGACCGTTTATCTACTATTTTCTACCGACTTTACAAAATAGGAGGAGGTACTCAATTCGACAGTTCTTTTTATGTGTGTTACCTTATAACTTCTTCTCACGTGAACCGATTTTTAATTTTGTTTTGTTTGAAAGCTGTTGCTTTCCCATTGGTCTCATTTAAATTCCATTGTCATTTTAATTCCATTGATCACGATCCGTCCAGAAGTTTTTGAGTTATTGTCAGTAACGCGTGTTTAATAACATTTAATCTGATCAAGGTTCCGAAGATAAGCGGTGAAGTCGTTTTTTTTAAGCCTTGCTTGCGTTTAATTATACTAAATAATGATGATGGTTTGGACAATGAAACACTTCAAGTAATGGCCATAATAGAACCGTAAGTATCATTAAATAATAAATATAATATATTATATAGCCACGTTTAATTTCACCAAGTTTAGTTTTCATTTTTTTTTCTCTTTTTTTTTATACACAGGCAGTTTATCCGATTATTATAAAACTTTGGTAAGTCGTTTTGCGTATAAATGCGAAAGTATTCCTGGTCCAAAAAATATTTAAAAAATTACTAATAGTTTTTTTTTATAATTTTGGACAGAATTTTGCATAATGAAAAGTACTAGGCAAACATAAACATGAAGAAGATAAACAATAGTTTGGTTTTTAAGTTTACGTTATAGTACTAGGCAACCATAACGCGAAAGAGATAAAACACTTTTAAGCTTCACGTGGCATTGTAAAGCATACTAACTAGTAAAATCAATTAACTGATTTTAGGGTTTTCAATAGATCCACAGACTTGTCTTTGTATTTTTAATACTATGTTTAGCCAATCTGTCTCGCATCCCCCTGCACCAAAGAGATATATTTAACTCGGCCACATAGTATGTGAATACGAAGAAAAACGACTTTGACCGAACTTGTTCGATTGGTGTCGATGTATCGTTAAAAGGACGGATGTCTGTTTCAAGCTATAAAACCTTTTCTTGTAATGATCATCAAAATGTAGGTCTGTTTTACGAAAAACAGCGTTAGACTGTTTAGTAGTCTTTTAGTTCCATGATTTTCTAAGTATCTAATCCTACTAATATTATAAATCCGAAAGTTTGTGTGTAAGTATGTTTGTTCCCTCATCACACTTTAACGGCTAAACGGATTTGGATGAAATTTGGAATGTGCATAGATTATACCTAGGATTAACACATAGGCTACTTTTTAACTTGATAATAGCGGGCGAAGCTGCGAGGCACGGCTAGTATAATATGAATTGAAGAGTAGGACCACTAGTGCCCACACGTTGTACCCTTGAGGGTACTTGCGGTACTATTGTGTGTAGCTAGAACCCTAACTTTGTAACCTTGAGGGTGCAAAGCCTGGTGGTTACATATGTTTTTAAATAGAACTACTTTGATAATGTGATCAGAACCCTACAGACTTAGTTGGGTTTCTATATGACATATTAGAACAAATTTGCGAAGATATAAGGGTTATATTTGCTTAAAAAATAGAAACCGAAAGCAACAGAGCTTGGCCTCAATATTATCCTACAATCTTGCACTTTAATGTTTATAAACTACTGCTGGGTATTCAAAAGCTAGCCACGAACAAAAATTGTAATACTCCTGCTGTTTTAGCATAATTTTTATTAAATTCAAAATAATATCAGAGCGCCTGATTGAGGCGACGTGTGATCAAAATGCCGGTACTTATTTGGCTCAACGTATTAGCATTGCAATTCAGAGAGGCAATGCCGCCAGCATGATGGGAACGCTATCCACTGGTAGTGGGCTTGAGCACTTAAGTTACCTATAAGCTCGATGACTGTATAGATGTATATAATTTTAGTTTAGTTTTAGAAAATATAGGCAAATGGCCCGTAGATTATAAATAAAAAAAAAGAAAAACACGGGGATATCATACACAATATATGCATTAACAGTTCTCAAACTTATAACAAAAAAGAAAATATAACTAGTACCAAAAAAACATTCAAATCTCATACAAAACCACATAAAAACCCTCTCCGCCTCTACACAAAAAGCGTTCTAAAAACCGATATTATTTCACAAAAATTATGTTCAAAGGAGCACCTGCGGTCTATAAAATGAGAAACAAAATAATCTTGAGAGCGGCCATCTTTGTTTTTTGTTTATTCTAAAACTGGTTTTGAATTCGATCAGGGAGTCTGGGAAGATCTTGGGACAACAGGTGTTGCGCTACTGAACGATTTCGTTTTTGGTAATTTGGTACACAGATAGTGGTACCCGAAATTTGGTACACAGATAGTCTAGAGCCTGAGAAAAGACATAGGCTATAAATATTTGTATCAATAACGGGATATTTACCATGTATTTCGTTTGTTTTGAGTTTCCGATATTTCGGCACTGTTGCAAGCACCATGATCACGGAGTAACATAGGCTACTTTTAACCCCGAATTCTGGCTGGTCCGGGACTTACGCGGGCAAAGCCGCGGGGCGCAGCTAGTTGAAAAATTAACTGTAAATAATTAGCATAGTAGAAACAGAGACGACAGAGCGCGGGGGCGGCCACGGCTCGTATTGGCTTCGCCGGTCTGTAAGTTATCATAGTGTGCGTGCTGAGGCACGTGCGTACGGCCGTGCACACATACAAGCCGCATTTGGTACCACTCTATAACGATAACATACTTCTCTGTTTCTACTATGTTATAAGCACCAATAGTTTACAGACGTGCTTATTTAATTGGGATCTATTTTTTACTGATTTCGAAAATGGAGGCAGTTGTGTATTTTAAGCATGTCATAGAAACTTATAATCTTTGGGGTTATTTATTGATTTTTCATAGATGTCATAATTAGAGATTGAATAGAGATTTAATTATGTGTCGAGATTTCTGAGCCTATTTATTCTGTAACACAATGTAGAGCCAGACACGAGGTCGTACCGACTACAAAATTTTGTAGCGAGTGAAAACACTTAGTTCGATGACTTGGGTGCCGGAAACATTCACATCACACACACTATCCCAACCAGAACTAGAAACATACATTTTCCTTGGAGAGAAAACTTGTGTTCCCGCCAGGAATCGAACCCGATACCTTGCTTAGAAGGCGAACGTTTTACTAAGCCAACGGGCAGTTCAATATATTTATTAATAGGGTTTCGGTTGAAAATTCTCAAACAAAACAAATACACACTCTTTACAAATTCAACAAAATTCGTCACATTTTAGTTCAAATTCGTCACATTTTCGGCGTGATCCAATTATTGTTACACGTCCCAATTCCGTCCTAAAACAACCTTCTTATGAACCTTTTTTAACTCGGGGGAAGTGTGAAATTGAATTTGATTATGGGTTCAGTAGATTGGTCTCTTTCATCAGTAGATTTTTTTCGAACTGGCTTGAACTTGTGTACTTTACTAAGTAAAATATATTTATATATATGTAACCTTTATATTTTATTACTTCATTATTTACCTATTTGTTAAATTATCACGCATGCGCCGCTTAAGAAAGCGAGCCATTTGATCAATCCTAATAAATAAAACAAAAAAAAACAAAAATGTTTGTTTGTTTTTAAATCCTAATAAATAAACAATTAAAGTGCATTACTTCTCAAAAAAATACTAGGTACTGACATTGTTGGAATGTATTGGATAATATGAATTGTTTATGTAAAGCTTTAAAAACAATAGAAAAAACTAAATTTATTTGATTTAAATTGGTTATAGGTAAATTATTTCATATTTAGCGCTTATGTAACATAATTACTATTTAATCATTATTTATACGGTGTTTATTAAATACTAAAATGTGTTTTTATAATTATTTGTCTTTGAACTGGTTTGTTTACAAAGTGTACAATAGGAATTATAAAGAATAATTATTTTGATCACGTCTATAAACATAGACATGATAATAAATATTTATTTACTAACAGACTGGGACTTGCGGTGATTTTTGTTGGATTTTTGGAGTACCAGCCGATTTGTAAATAATTATTGATATTACTTACAATAGTTTTCAAACTCAAAACTATACTTAAAAAAAAAAAAAATGAAGTGTCGGCAACATTGAAAACTCTCCGCGTGGTAGAAAGAGAGCATATTACTTCCTCTTGTATTGTCCCGAACAAATGTATTTTCTTTCTTTCTCTCTTCTTTGTCTTACGAATTTTCGATCAGGCCACGTGTTCTGACGCGAGTTTAAAAATTTTTACCCATCCCAAAAAAGTGCACAAAGCCGCTAAAGAAGTTTTCACTTAAAAAATCGAAACCTTGTAACTTTCACTTATTTTCCAAAGATATTATATTTTATGATATGAGTCATTATCAGCGTTAAATCGGTTCAGTAGTTTTAGCGTGAAAGCGTAACGGACAGACAGACAGAGTTACTTTCGCATTTATAATATAATATAATATAATATATATATAATATATAATGATAGTAAGGATGATAATTATGTGTTGTTTAAGTATTACGGATACTAAACGTAAATTACAGCATTAAATGGGTAGCCGTTTAAATAGGTCTAAAAACAGTAACTTTGCTTCTAAGACATGTATGGGTGCCTCCATACTATTTTAACTTTAATATTCTCTGCGAATTTGAATTTATTCGCTTGTATGTTTTAGACGCTAAATTACCTCTGACAGACGGACAGACGTAAGGATGAACAAGTGCTGAACCACCCAAGTCAACTTGGAGATTTAATAGAGACTAGTCGTGCCCCTCGGCTTCGCCCGCTATTATCAAGTTAAAAAGTAGCTTATGTGTTAATCCTAGGTATAAGCTATATACATTCTAAATTTCATCCAAATCCGTTCAGCCGTTAAAGCGTGATGAGGGAACAAACATACTTACACACTTACACACAAACATTCGGATTTATAATATTAGTAGGATTGTAGGATCTTGCTTTGTTTGGCCTACTAAGTAGGTACCTATGTTTGTCTTATATAGATAGATAGATAAACTTTTTATTCAACACCTTAATTAAGACAAGCGACAAAACAGAAAATAATCATTTACAAAAAAGTGTAACAATAGGCGGTCTTATCGCTAAAAGCGATTTCTTCCAGACAACCTTTGGGTGGAGAGGAATTACGCAATAGAGTTGGACGTCGGTGTTTAAAAAAACAAAATTTTAAAGAGTGCATGAATCTAAAAACAATAAATTATAGTATACTTAATTATAAGTACCTAATGATAGTTGACAAATAATATATACCTCAATAATGGTCTTATATAAATACATATATGATCTTTATTGTTTTAATTGTTATGATTATTTATTATTATAGTAACTATATATAACTATGGGCCAATTGCCTATATTTCTTAAAACATAATATACAGCAAAGACCTAGGTAAGTTACCTACAAGACATCGAGCTTATAGGTAATAAAATACTTATGATGCTTGAACAACCCAGATCTTCTATCTAAACACGATGAAATAATAATCAATGTGGTAATAAATAATTATTACAAAATAAAATGGCACGAACTAAATAAATCCATTAGCACAATAACGCTCCAGTTTCACCTGAAATTCATGAAAATGTTTCACACTATTTCAACTACTATCTGAATATTCATGAAGCATAACTCACCATTTATATAAAACAATAAAATCCAATCAACTCTAATGTCCACACGGGAAATGAAAACAAAGCACAAATAACAAATGCACCTTCTGTTTATTTATGTTTAAGAATCACAAGCACTGGCCACTATTAAAAAGTTAGCATTTTAAAAAGTTACTTTGACAAGACAGTCACTTGTTTGAAAAAAGCACGATGTTTCGCGGTATTTTGTGTTCGAAATTCGAAATATACGCAACGACCGCAGAGCGCGGGGCCAAGCCGAGTACTCGGAAGAAAACATTCCCGCCCTTACGCCATAGATTAATAAGCCAGATATGACATTCATTTACATCGTAAACGTGAAGAATGAAAACTGCTGTGACGTTAAACTTAAATTAAGCTTGTAAATCTTGGAAAATGTCTTTATAGTATCAGTCTTAGTATCTCGTACGAAAGCTGTTTACATGTAAATTCTTGTACCTACATCATTATTAGCTTAAAGTTAAATTAAATTTGGTTGAAACTCTTATGAGCTGAAAATTGTTAATTAGAAACAAATACACAATATCAATTTTAAAAATATGTTGATTTTTTAAATACACATTTTTCTTTTCACACTCGAATACCATCATACGCACACCTATACACAAACACACACACACAAGTACTTTGTATAGCATGTTTTTTTATCTAATTTAAATATTTATGCTTAGTGTACACTACATACGCCACTAGCATCTAAACCATAGAGTTTAAACTTAAGCCCTAGTAGGAACCTATGGATTCTTAAAAAAAAATTGTAAAACACCTTAGGACATTAAATTTATCACTACAATAAATCTCCCCACGGAAAATTTGTGTTTCTGGTTCTGGTTGTGATTGTGTGAGTGATGTGATTGTGGCACCCACGTAACTAGTTATAGTACTTAGTATGTTGCTGTGAGTGTGAAAGCGTAATATAATATATCAATTTATAATTTAAACGCAAGGAAAGCTTAAAAAAACGACTTCACTTTTTTCTTTGGAACTCTTGATCAAATTATATTAATTAAAATTAAATACGCATTATTGAGGATAACTCAAAAACTACTGGTCAGATCTTTAATGGGACAATTCAAATTAAATGGGACGACATGGGAAGCACCAGTTTTAAATAAAATTAAATAGATAAAGTTATCAGGTAAAAGCAATAAAAAAATGCAGTCAAATTGAGAACCTCCTCCTTTTATTAAAATCGGTTAAAAATACTCATTTAATGCATCGGCCGACAAAGAAATGGACGTCAGCCAGTAACACAAACTTTACCGAATAAATTGTACCGAATAAAATATATATAAACATCGATACAGTCATGATTATAAATAAAAAAAAAACAACATAAATTAATTTACGTCGTATCTCCATTACTGCTTTGTTTACTTTTGCGAGGATTGTTAATCACCACCATCAAGTTAACTATCAGTCGCCATAACCACTATAATGATGTTCCGGTAACTATCCTTGAGAGCTAGTAATTCTAGGTCGAGTGCGTTTGCCATCCTCGACCACATCACCGCTTACCATCAGATCGATAATGGGCAATTGTTAGCGTATTTAGAAATAAACTATAAATAAATCGGAATCGCTTAGTTCCACTTTTCCACAAGGAGGTACTCAATTCGACTGTATGTGTCTAAAGTTGGTCAAAATCTGATTAGTAGTTTTTGAGTTATCGTCTATAATGCGTGTTTAATATATTTAATTTGATCAATGCTCCGAAGATAAAGAGGTGTAGTCGGGTTTTTTTTTAGCTTTACTTGCGTTTAATTATTCAGCCCTTTCTCATCCTAATATCAAAATTCAAATTCAACTTTTTTTATTGTTCCAAAAAGTTTACAATATCTATGTGGTTTTCCTCATGTTAACAGGTACATATTTATTTACGTAGCATACGTTTTCATTAAGTCCCAAGCTAGGCTGGGGCCTGTATCTTGAAATTCAGAAATGGTATCATTGGTTGTAGTTGTGTGTGTGCGTACATATAATCAGGGTTGGACTCTGAAGGTTAATATTAAATTCAGGTCAATAAAATAACTAGATTTATTTTACAGCATAACTAGCTCACTGGCAAACTGTGTTTTGCATATACATTATTTCTATAGTATATTTTTATATATACATTATTTCATCATCATATAGTATAATGTTAATCTACCACTGACTGACTGATTCACTGACTGACATAATTGTTCTCCTAGAAAGAGTCATGGGGGGTATTGATGATGTAGGGGAAAAGTGTAGGGGGTATAGAAATCTCCGGGGGAAAAATCCGAAATCACCAGATTTTGGCTTCCAGACCCCCGGACCCCATGGGATCTCGGAAACGGTAAGACTTGGAACAAAAGTTCAAAAACTAAAGTCATAGACAATCCTGGGAACCTTCTAAAAAAAATAAAAAAAATGGGTGTTGCCATACAAAAATACCTCGCCGCCATACAAAATTAAATCAATTAAATCTCGGAAGCTATAAGAGATAGGCATGGGGTGCTCGACCAAATGTCATAGAGGACGATGGGGGACATCTGTCAAAAATGTCAAAAATCCAAAATGGCGGATTCAAGATGGCCGCCATTTCTCAAGTTACTCCGATCGGAACGAAATTTTGGCTCCCGGGGTTTTTGGGTGCCCAGATTACAGGAAAAATATTGAAAAAATTTTTGAAAATTTTTTAAAGATGGCTGCCGAACATTTTCAAAATCAAAGTCCACCGATCCGGCTCAAAATCGATATCTAGAGGGTTTTGGGTGCCCTGATTATGATCAAAATACTGATGGCAATTTTTGACATTTTTTAAAGATGGCCGCCGAGCATTGTCAAAATCGAGGTTCACCAATCGGGCTCAAAATCGATATCTGAAGGTGTTTGGATGCCCTGATTTTAATAAAAAACTGAAAAGCAATTTTTGACTTTTTTTAAAGATGGCGGCCGAACATTGTCAAAATCGAGGTTCACCGATCCGGCTCAAAATCGATATCTGGGGGCATTCGGGGGTGCTGATTACGAATTCGGGACCGAAACAAAGGCCGCGGGCCGCTTGCGGCCCGCGCGCCTGGTTTGAGGGCCCGAATTCGTGATCAGCACCCCCGAATGCCCCCAGATATCGATTTTGGGCCGGATGTCAATGGGGATGCCCACCTACAGACCGACCAAAAAAACAGGTGGCGGGCCGCTTGCGGCCCGCTTCAGGTCTGCAGCCACGGACCGAATTCGAACTGCCTGGGTGTTTTGACATATTAACCACGAATTTGAATGAAATTCTGGACTGAGGCATTGGGGACGCCTTGCTGCAAGCAAAAATTATTTATAATTTTTTCTTTTTTTTTTTGACGTCAAATGAAGATTTTACGAGTTTGCGACCGAAAATAAATTTTGTGGACGGCAAGCGGCCCATTTTGTTTAATGTTTTGCCCACGGCCCAAAATCGACTTCCATGCGTGTTTTGAGTTGCTGATTACAATTTTCAAAGAAATGTTGGCTTGCGGGATCAGGGTTGCCCCGTCACAGAAAAAATATGCAAAAAAAATGTTTTTCCGTATTCAACTGAATTTGAAGATTTGTATGGCAAAAGTACTTACCACCCACCTGCGCGGGCCGCTCGCGGACCGCGCCACCCACCCAAAAAACTAGTCTATAGTATATTTTTAAACTACCACTGACTGATTGACTCACTGACTGATTGACATAATTGTTCTCCCAGAAGGAGTGATGGGGGGTATTGATGATGTAGGGGAAAAGTGTAGGGGGTGTGGAGATCTCCTGGGGAAAAATCCGAAATCACCAGATTTTGGCTTCCAGACCCCCTGACCCCATGGGATCTCGGAAACGGTAAGACTTGGAACAAAAGTTCAAAAACTAAAGTCATAGACAATCCTGGGAACCTTTTAAAAAAAATAAAAAAAATGGGTGTTGCCATACAAAAATGTGTTGCCGCCATACAAAATAAAATCAATTAAATCTCCTAAACCATAAGAGATAGGCTAGGGGTGCTCGACCAAATGTCATAGAGGACGATGGGAGACATCTGTCAAAAATGTCAAAAATCCAAAATGGCGGATTCAAGATGGCCGCCATTTGTCAAGTTGCTCCGATCGGAATGAAATTTTGGCTCCCGGGGTTTTTGGGAGCCCAGATTACAGAAAAAACATTGAAAAAAATTTAAAAAATTTTTTAAAGATTGCTGCCGAACATTGTCAAAATCAAAGTTCACCGATCCGGCTCAAAATCGATATCTAGAGGGTTTCGGGTGCCCTGATTATGATTAAAATACTGATAGCAATTTTTGACTTTTTTTAAAGATGGCCGCCGAGCATTGTCAAAATCGAGGTTCACCAATCGGGCTCAAAATCGATATCTGAAGGTGTTTGGATGCCCTGATTTTAATAAAAAACTGAAAAGCAATTTTTGACCTTTTTCAAAGATGGCGGCCGAACATTGTCAAAATCGAGGTTCGCCGATCCGGCTCAAAATCGATATCTGGGGGCATTCGGGGGTGCTGATTACGAATTCGGGACCGAAACAAAGGCCGCGGGCCGCTTGCGGCCCGCGCGCCTGGTTTGAGGGCCCGGATTCGTGATCAGCACCCCCGAATGCCCCCAGATATCGATTTTGGGCCGGATGTCAATGGGGATGCCCACCTACAGTCCGACCAAAAAAACAGGTGGCGGGCCGCTTGCGGCCCGCTTCAGGTCTGCAGTCACAGACCATATTCGAACTGCCAGCGTTTTTTGACATGTTTACCACGAATTTGAATGAAATTCTGGACTGAGGCATTGGGGACGCCTTGCTGCAAGCAAAAATTTTTTTTAATTTTTTTCTCATTTTTTGACGTCAAATGAAGATTTCACGAGTTTTCGACCGAAAATAAATTTTGTGGGCGGCAAGCGGCCCGTTTTTTTTTATGTTTCGCCGACGGCCCAAAATCGACTTCTATGGGTATTTTGAAGTGCTCATCACGAATTTCAATGAAATATCGGCTTGCGGTATTAGGGTTGCCCCGCCGCACAAATTTTTTTTTAGAAATTCCGAAATTAAATTTTAACTCAATTTGAAGATTTGTATGGCAAAAGTACTTACCACCCACCTGCGCGGGCCGCTCGCGGACCGCGCCACCCACCCAAAAAACTAGTTTGTATGTATTTTTCAATGCTGAAACATTAAAAAAAAATGTCCAAAAAATAAAAATAAAATTTGGATTAGACCATTAACATTCAAAGGTATTGACCGATTCTCAGACCTACCCGATATGCACACAAAATGTCATAAAAATCGGTCAAGCCGTTTCGGAGGACTTTGGGAACAAACACCGCGACACGAGAATTTTATGTATTAGAAGATAATATCACAGAGATATTAATGCATGTCAAATACACCAACGGCTTAATTAGACATGTCTACTGATTTACAAAGGATCTGTCAATTAGTGCCTGTAAAGCAGACAGCAACACACGTTGTATTAAATTACTCTCAGAGTATATGCTATCTCTCTGCTATATAAGCTATCTCTTACACTCGTTCGGATATCGTATATCACTATCTCTTTTTTTACTCTTGTCTACGTTAGGACATAAATTTGTTTGACTTCTGTACATCAATACTTGATCGTCATCAATTTGAAACGTGTACAACTTCTATACTTACGGAGTTTTGCCGCGAAAGTGAAAAAATGGCGTTGTTGATTTTGTATGATTTTCCAAAACCTGTGTTTCTGCGAGTGTTATGTGCAATAATGGTGGACTATTAACCGTTAATACTAAGTAAACGTGTAGGCAAATCAAAATTGGAAAACGTGATTTTCGCTTTCGCTTCAAAACTACAATTAAATAGAAGTTTTAGTAAAATTTATACTACTTTTCTAGGGTATGACTTGACTATGACCGGACCTTGACTTTTTTACTTGACTTTGAATGTGACTTGTGACTAGAACTTTTAATATGGAATACACTTAAAATATATTATTACTTGACACAGGCTCAATGCTCAATCCATGCGAAGCCAAAATTAAAATAAACTGAAACTTCTTTACAACTTGAAGACGTTCTTAACTCTAGATAAGCTAGCGCTTTACCTCCTTTTCACTATGTTAATAAATCGATTAAGTTGAGTTTTTGTGAGACTAACAAACGTCAATTTAATTATATATATACCTATGTGTATATATGCAAACATTTGACCACCATCTCGCCTGATGGTAAGCGATCTGGATGTGTTCAATTAAAAAGTGAATTGGTATTTACTAAGCAAGTCTGCTCCACCTTAGTAGACTAAATCGTCTCTTTCCATCGGGTGAGATTGTAGAGAAAAATGTGTGTAGTCAGTTTAAAAAAAAACAGAGTTTGAGAACTTATTTTAACTTCCGCGGCCATAGGTTGTCATGCCCTATTGCTCTAACCGCTGAGCTACTCGAGCGATATTCTTTTCTTTATAAATTTATAAATATAGTTCTGCCTTACATGGCTTATGCTATCAAAACAAAATCATTAAGTTTAACTTATTAATTATACGTTGTACTTTCATCAACATGCATTAGATTTACTATAAATAATTAAACGCAAGCAAAGCTTAAAAAATCCGACTTCAGCGCTTTATCTTCGGAACCTTAATCAGATTTAATGTATTAAACACGCATTATTGACTATAACTCAAAAACTAGAGATAAAGAAAGAAAGAAAGAAATTAGATTTATTCGGGACAACACGCGACGTTACATTATTTATATAAAACAAGAGATATCTTGATCAAATTTCAATGGGACCACATGAAAAGCAACAAAAAAATACAGTCGACTTGAGTACCTCCTCCTTTTTTGGGAAGCTATCAACATCATTATTATTCTCTAGAACATCTTAATATCGTTCTAATTTCCTTAGTACGGACGGCTTTACACAAAAATCTCATTTGGAAACATTAATTATACCTTCAAAAATGTTTTTTACTCGTCTAAAGGAAACGCTTCGAAAGGTTTTATGTTTTGGGAATGGGACCAAAGAGATCGCAACAACTTTCAAACAAAAAAAAAATCTGTTCAGAAGGAAAGTAGTTTTGAGGTAACACAAAAAAAGATACAGTTGAATTGAGTACCTCCTCCTTTTTTGTAAAGTCGATAGAAAATTATTTAAATACACATATTTTTAGAGGCGTAGTTTTATAACTATAAAGATTAGAACAAATAATACTTGACGATCTATATTTTAATTTCACACACAAACAGAACTGCAGAACAAAAGGACGCACTGAAAAACAAACCTATCTAATTTTACCGTTGTCTGGCATTCCCCTAAAGGTTTAGAGACCTAAAAATAGCCCTACAGCTCTCCCTTCCCCTACATGTAGTAGCCGCTATGAATTAAAAAGGGCTTACTATGTGAAGGGTCGAGTGTAGCAGGAAATGTATTGAAATAGAGCTTTCTTAAAAAACCTTTAAAAATGTTGTTTTTAATTCTTGTGAAAAGTTCTACAGAACCTTTTTTCGACTAAACCTTTCTATGGTTTGAGCTGCGAACTGCCCTCTGGTGTAGTGGCGACAGCCTTCTTAGCTGCGGGTATCGGGTTCGATTCCCGGTGGGAACTTTGTTGTGATTTTTAGAGGAACTTTACGAATTATCAAGAAAATGTTACTGAATCGTGTTATCGCATAACATACTACTTATCCTGAACTTCTTCTTCGTCGTGTCGATGGTCCAAAGTATACTTCTTATAGTTTTCCGGATATTAAGGACATCCGAAAAACTGTTTAGCTCTAGATATTTTGAGCCCAGAACTCTGCAACTGCGACTCCGAAAGGGGAAGCTTCGTTCAAGTCTGTCATCGTACACATGTTAGGGCATTCTTTTCGAAACGTTTCCTGAACTAAAAAATATTTATTACAAAGTGATTAATGTAGCAGGTTTGTTAAAACCGAGGTTGAAAAAGGCAATCTAGGGTAGTATGAAGGCTTAACCATTTTATTTAGTATGTTTCCTACCCCTATAATTTCCTTCTTCATTGAATTTTCCTCAAACGGGCAGCAGAAGGATTTCAACGGCACTGACAATGCCTTCTGTCAGGCTTGCATTGTCTCCTCCGTGACAGCTTGATCTTATAAGGAAGGCCTAGATAGAAGCTGGAGTTGACGCATCCTTTGTCTTATGGAGATTGAATCTAACACAGGCTGGATGTTGATAAGGAGATGTTTAAGGGAGAAATAATGCTGGTGCTAATAGAGATTACGATTCAGCAAGCGTATTATAAATTAGAGTTACCCTATATTATTCGTATAATACCGTTTGCTCTAATATTTAAATTTGATAGCCCTAATTTTTATGCTTCATATCATTTTTTTTCTTTTACACAATTCAGCTGTACATAGAGGACTTACATAACCTCAAAACTCCCACTTTTGGCGGGAACGTAAAAAATAACTGACGTAAACTATCCGACTTGATCCAGGCTAAAAAATATATATGTAGAACAACTTTATGACATCTATCTATATATATAAAAGAAAGTCGTGTTAGTTACTCCACTTATAACTCAAGAACGGCTGAACCGATTTAGCTGAAAATTGGCAGGGAGGTAGTTTAGAGCCAGGAGAAGGACATAGGATACTTTTTAAGAACGTACATTTCTTTACATTTTTTTTTTACATTTCGACATGCTTTCCATTTTCTCATACGTCACTTGGATTTGGTAACGTACTAGGCAAACATAAACATGAAGGTTGTAATAATATAGTCACGTGACATTGTAACGCATGCCGGGTATGGCTTCCTAAATATGCACATTCATTGACTGTTAGGCGGAACGAAGGTCGCCGGGACAGCTAGTAATAATATTAAAACTTGTTAAATTATAAAAAAAAAATACAAAATGTTTTTATTATTCCTAAAAGATAGTGGTGGTACATAGTAATTGTTTTATAAAGTACTTAACCCACTTGTTACTGAAAAGCGTTTTTGTGTCTGATTTCAATGAAATTAAGATATGTATTTCCTTAAATGGTCTAAAAGCTAGGAAAAATAATATAAAAAAAACTTATGTTTATGGAAAACGGGAAAAATGATGTTCTTTTAAAAGGACGGTAGTAAAATACCCTACCTAATTTGCTTGGGTATGTGAAAAAGAAACACAAAGCTTTTTTATTCATTTTCATTACTAATACATGGAAAAATACATTAAACATTACAATTTATTGCAAAATAAGCAAACATTATATTTTGTGTGGTAAAGTTCGAAAAATTCTTTTGGGTGCAACGTCACATCACAAGTAACACAGGAAAAATAGCCTTTTTATAGCACACAACACATCTCAACAGTCTTTCTTGATATTTTATAAGATGGCTGTTGTTGTCATATCGAGAGCTTTGGGAAAAATATTTCGATGTGCGACCTGGCTTTCTACTTTTTGTTTTGCGATATGTTTCTTGAAGGCCAGTTGCAATACTCCTCCAGAATTGCAATTAGTCTAATTTCCTTCCATCAATGTGATAAAATTACCAAGCGTTGTAGATGGCCATATCTAGAGAGTGACTTATCGAAGGTAAATACCATTTTTTTTGTTGGTTGAGGGTTGGGATGATGTATGAGGTATGTTACTGTTAACTGCTTGTCACTGGAAGCACTGCACCCATTGGTACGTTGTTGTTTTGCGACTTCTGTTAAAGTTATTTCGTCATCAAGTTATCATCTGACATATTATCATATTGCACTTGTACTAGAGTCCTCAATTGAGACCCTGGTAAATTATGAATTTGGACTTGATTTTCGTCCCCTGAATCCTCGTCGGTGACGTCAGCGTTACAATTTTCTGGTAGAAATTCTGCAAAGCTGTCAGGACTATTCCTGACAGCACCAATTTCCAGCTCTTCAATGATATCATGAAGTTAATATTCCCATCCTTTTCCACAAAAAACAAACAAAAACAAAAAAAAAATTTGAGATGTAGTAGTTGATTTTACTACTGGGCTTTATAAAGAACACCATACATATAGGCTCATAAATGCCACAATAGTATCAAATGTTAACAAAATTTCATTCACAATGCATAAATGATGATTGGAACTTATATTATTTGTTGTTGGAAAAGTTGGGAATATAATAATAATAACGTAACTTACCTCACATCACTCATGATAAATGACACGCAAAATTACTGATCCATAACTTTATAATTATATTCGTCAGAACAATCACAATACTTGTATTGTATTGCCCTACATCTCAACTTTCATATATCATTAACAAAAATTGTTTACACTAACCACATCCATCACAATATTTTTGTTTAAGTGCAGACCTTTTAAAAGGACGATAGTAACAAGTGGGTTAAAACTATGACATAAAGTACCTTCGTGAACCCCTGTCCCCAACACTAGGTCTCGTTAGAGTCTGTATTGTTGGGTTACAGCGACCCTCTCTGGTCATCTTCATATTATTACTGGCATATAAGTATGTGCACCTAGTATAATTACAGTAGTTGTAGTAATTTTCTTATATACAAATATATCCGATAGCGAATGAATAGGTCATCCAAGACCAGCGCTCCCGCAGAAGAGGTTTTTTTTTCATTAAATGTATAAATCATCCTAATTTTGTAAGCGCTGTAAGCTGTAAGTACGTATAAGTTCAAATTTCATTCACATTACACACACAATCACACACAGAACCAGAAACTTACACTTGCTTGGGGGAAAAAACAGGGTGTGTCGTAAAGACAAACGCTAGAAGTGAACCTTCATCACAGTGTTAACCCCCACAACTTTTCGTCACACAAAAAGGTTGCGGACCAGAATTTCAAAGACCTCCTATAAAAAGTTTCACTTCGAAAACTTATTGCGGGGCTATAATTATGAATAAGTTCAAGACTTGTCGTGGGTGCCGGAAACATTCACATTACATTCATAATCACACACAGAACCAGAAACTATGTATATATTTTTTATGTATGTAGTAATGAAAATAATAGACGACCCAGTTGGCGCAGTGGACAGGTCTCCGCCCTCTGCGCCGTGGGTCCTGGGTTCGATTCCCGGCAGGAGCACTAATTCCTTCCGAAGGGATATTTGTGCTTCTGGTTCTGGGTGTATTTGTGTGTGTGATATGTAAATGTTTCCGGCCCCACGATACAAGTCTTTGAACTTAGTGTGAGGCTGTGAGTGTGAATGAGTTTGTTTAAATTTTTTTTTTTATATGTATGTATATGTGTAATCATGTATGATTGATGTATTGTATTCATAATTTTTTTAGTTAAGATTCTATTTTCTATACATTTTTACATTATTTTTTAAGCTTTATGCTTCCCGCTTGGTTCAGGTAAAACTGAAAATCAGTGTCGAGTTCTCTGCTCGGCAAAAAACCTGAGTTAAACCTTTTTTGCATACAAATACTCACATTAATGATAAAAAACTATATTTTTAATGTTAGATTTTAAGTCAATTATTATTAATTATTTTATAGTGCCAAATAAATGTATTTTCTTTCTTTCTTTCTTGGTGACAAACTTGTCGAATCAAATCCGATACCCGCAGCTTAGTAGGCAAGAGAGTAGGTGAGTTTAGAATAGTTATTATATTATATATGTTATATATTTTTTTAGATAGTAGCAGTAGTATGTATAATCTTAAGTATTTTATATTTATGTATATTACAATTCGGTATAAATTTAATTTACATATATTTTCTTTATCCCTGATTGATACACGCCTCATGTCATTTCATTTTCCACCGCTGGATGACTGTTGGAGAATGCTTTTAGCATTAAGTCCTCCTTTTGTACACTTTTTATTGTGCAATAAAGTATTTAATAAATAAATAAAAGGATTTAGCTCGTTTAAAAATTACTTAATTAAACCATTCCACGTGACATCGACGCGTCACCCTCGCTAAAAGTCACTTGACACCAGCCAGACCTTTCAACATAACTACCCGCATTAGTTAGTGAGACAATGAAACTCTACTTGCTTTTTTTTATACTAAAATTGTCTGGAAAGAAAATAAGCTAAATAATATTAATAATATTATTAAAAAATAAGCTATTTAACATATTACTATGCTCTGTGACCTCGCGTATGTTTCGAAATAGCTGAAATATGTTTTTTTTTACGTTTTCAATTTCCATATTTTCACCATTTCGAAAAAAAACCGAATACTAAATCCTTCCTACTAATATTATAAATCCGAAAGTTTGTTTGTAAGTGTGTAAGTATGTTTGTTCCCTCTTCACGCTTTAACGACTGAACGGATTTGGATGAAATTTGGAATGTACATAGCTTATGCCTAGGATTAACACATAGGCTACTTTTTAATAGCGGGCGAAGCCGCGGGGCACGGCTATTCTACAATAAAATTCTATATAAATATTGAACCTGCTCACAAATTTCACTAGAATCGGTTGAGAAATGCGACCTGTAACACCCAAGCGGAATAATGTTGGGAAAATTACCTACTCTATCCGTCTTCAAGTCTAGAGTGAATAGGTACCTTATAAGGTACCTATTCACTCTAGACTTTTGCCTATAGGCAAGCATGTTCCATCTTTGGCCGCATCGTCACTTTCCATCAGGTGAGATAGCGGTCAAATGCTTGCATATGTATTATAAAAAAAAATGTAAATGTTATATACGTTTAATAATTTTAGTTACTGTGTTGTCGACTAGTTTCAAACAATTAAATCCTTACTTAGATTTTTGTTATTCTTAGATACGGTACCCTAAAGAAGGTAATAACGTAACGGAATTGGCAAAAATTATATTTTTGTGGCTCTCTGTGGTAATGCCACCACAATTTAGCCAATGTCATGTGAGACTATAAGAAGCAAAACAAAATATTTTTATTTATACAAAAAACGAAGTCGTTAAGCTACTACGACAATGGCTGCTTATTTTCCCGAAACTAGTCAACTACAAAGTAAGTGGAAATGTTTACGTGTTTCAAGCCGAATAAAACATTAATTCATGAAGTATGCTTACCTAGATATTTAATGACAATAATAATAATAATATGTATTATATATTGACATACCTCCAGTTCGCTCGAAGCGTTTTGCTTCTACGTTAATCATCCGTACAGTAAAGGAGTGAAACTCATTGCCTGCGTCTTTGTTCCCTGAACAGTATAATCTGAGTGTCTTCAAGTCTAGAGTAAATAAGTACCTTCTAGGCAAGCATGTTCCATCTTTGGCCGCATCGTCACTTTCCATCAGGTGAGATAGCGGTCAAATGCTTGCCTATCTAATATAAAAAATGTAAATGTTAAATATATTAATTTGAATTACTGTGATGTCAACTAGTTTCACACAACTAAATCCTCACTTAGATATTTGTTATTCTTAGATACGGTACCCTAAAAAAGGTAATAACGTAACGTGTTGACAATCCCACGGTAATAACTCAGGAAACTATCTAACCCTCACATATCTCATATTGTCACAAAGTTAGGCCATAAAATGCGCGGATGCAAATCAAGTGAAAAACTGAGGGTACCTTGTTCAACAACTGTTACGATAGTTGTGGTAACAGAGTTAGGAGTTGGAGGAAAGACTTGACATTTCTTTTTATGCCTTTACCCTAGAATACATAATCCTACTAATATTATAAATCGGAAAGTTTCTCTAAGTGTGTAAGTATGTTTGTTCCCTTTTCACGCTTTAACGGCTGAACGGATTTGGAATGTACATATAGCTTATACAAAGGATTAATACGTAGTACTACTTTTTAACTTTGTGTGTGTGATATGTAAATGATTCCGGCACCTACGATACAAGTCTTTGAACTTAGTGTGGGGCTGTGAGTGTGAATGCGTTTGTTTGTTTGTTTTGTTCGTATTAACTTGATAATAGCAAGCGAAGCCGCGGTGTACGGCTTTTATAATATATTCATTTTATACATATGTAAATGTACTTTATTTAAATTTAATTTATTTTATTTAAACATATTTAACTGTTATATATTGTATTTTTACTAAAGGCTCGGCCAATTTTAATATTTTTTTTGTATATTCGGTAGGTATGACAATATTTTGTGAAGTATTTTTAACCCTATTTGCCTAAAAAAAAGTTCTGATAACACACATATAAAAAAAAAACACAGTCGAATTGAGAGCCTACTTTTTTGGCGTCGCGCGTCGCGTAAGAATTTCAAATGCCGTCTCATAAGAAGTATCACTTCAAAAGCCTGTCTCTACATTCTATACTCTACGCATTTAAGAACCAAATCACAGCAAAGCGTGTTTGACTTATGATAGTTTTTGCGTCCGAACTGGACGTTTATAGCGAGGCGGGTTGGACCCTCGAATATGCAGAGTCTGGTGGAGTCAATGTATACGTATACAGCAGTAGTTAAGTTACAACCGTTGAAAAGGTTAAAGTCTAGAGTGAATAGGTACCTTCTAGGTAAGCTTCTCCGTCTTCGGCCGCATCGTCACTTTCCATCAGATGAGATAGCGGTTAAATGCTTGCCTATCTAGCATAAAAAAAAAACTTCATTAAAACCAGATTTTCGATCAGTGAGAATAAAGTCCATCTAATATTATTAATGTGAAAGTTTGTGAGAGTATGTGTGTGAATGTTTGTTACCACGTATCTTCGTAACGAATAAACTGATTTTGATGAAATTTAGAATCTAGATAGTTTAGGTTCTGAATTAACACATTGGCTACTTTTTAACTTTATTAACGCAGGAGAAGTATTTTAATATTTTCTGCGGGACTTTAATACCATAAATGTCGCTAATGAGTTAAAAAAATACTAGTTAAGTCTTTTCTGCCGTCATAATTAAAAAGGGCATAACTAACATTCAGTAAATATTGAGAAAATAGAGATTGAATTTTTTTTTAGTTTTTATTGAAAAAAACACCCATAAACTATGTTTTCCGAAATTTTGCGAATGGCAATACTTGCATTTATATAGTACATATAAGACCATGGTATGTTCTTTATTTTATTTTAATGCATAAAATAGATAATTAGCTTATTTTTTTTCATCTTAACATAAAAAATAATTTATACATTATAATATTACGTTTAAAAGGCACAAACAACAAATTGTGCCTTTTTAATGTAAAATTTTGAGGATTTTTTTATAATGTTACAATGAAAAGGCACATATATTCAATTGTGCCTTTTTACTGTACTATTATTCGTATAGATTTATACCGTAAAATATTAGAAACTTGCTGTCCCTCGCGGTTTTACCCACTTAGTTCCCGTTCCCGTGGAAATTAAAAGGAATAAAAACTAGCCTATGAACTTTCTCAAGCTCTACACTACACAGATAGTCTAGAGCTTGAGGTTCATTAAAAAAACATTAGAATCTGGTCAGCGGCTTAGGCGTGAAAACGTAACAGACAGACAGAGATACTTTCGCATTTATAATATTAAGTAGGGAAGTAGAAGTAACTTCTCAATGAATAAAATAAAGTAGTTACAAGAAAATCAGACGTTTATTTAAAAAAGTTAACAAAAAAACCATATTATTAAAGTAGCAACCTTCAATCATAATTAGAAACTATAATAATTAACTAAGTAATTAACATTTTAATCAAAATCTCTAATTAAAATTGAGCTACAAAATTGCCCACCCCGACTATAATTTTTATTACTAGAAATGCGTCTTAGCACAAAATTATTTTCCATAAAAAATCAAGTAACACAACCAAATCAAGTAAGAAATATAAACAATATTTATCAAAATAAAGAAAACGAACCTAGTTTCCAGAAACATTAATAATTATTATAACAAATAGTCTATCAACTACTATGTAGTTTTATCACAATCATAAACTAGAATCAACTTCTTATTACTAGTAATGGCACTATGTATCAAATTTCTTTGAAAAAAAAGTATCTTCTAAAATATTTTAACAAAATTAAAAAAACTATCTCTGGTAAAACAAAAATACTAAATTGTAAAATAAGAACCATCAAGGCACTATTTTACTTTAATATTGATTCTTAAAAACTTCACTAAAGTGAGTAAAAAAAATCAGTTTTCCTTTATTTTTAGTCTTCATAGTTTTGAATCAAATCGAGTGATGGATCATCAACAGGTAAGGTTTCCCAAAAAACCCTTCTATTAGTTAGCATAAATGGACCAAGCCTTGTGAGTATAGCAGATTTCCTTTCACTCGTGATACCCCTCGGAACAAGCTTCTGTCTTGGAGGTGGTATCCCTTGTTTAATATTTTTTATCTTAAGAAAATCTAGCTGGAAGTATTCTTCAGTACCATGGCTGTTTTTGTAAAAAAGTAAATTAGATCCTCTTCGAAAATTTGTCTCAGAAATATCATTCAAATAAGCTCGCGGATTCCATTTTTTTAATTTAAATGTTGAAGAACAATCTTCAAAATTATAAAAGTCTTGAACTTCCATCTTCTTTACCATGGTGCGAGGGCCAGTATAAGATACAGCTGTTGAAAAATCTTCAAAGTCATAGACACGCTTTTTTGTTTTGAGAGATTTTTCTACTCTGTGGTGGAATTCGTCTGCAGCCATGAATGTGTGACAAGTTTCCAGGTGATTCTTCGATGGTTTTATGCTGAATTATTTGTGAACATGGTAAAAAGTCAGATTCTGAGTCACTGTTACTAATGTTTTGATGCGATTTTTCAGGTAGTTTGTAGTCTTTATCGATAACTGAATCATCAGAATCAAAATCAAGTCAATCTTCCTCACTTGATGCTTGTTTCTGCTTGTTTTGAAGCCCACTCGTGGATGGAACAGATACCCTGTTCATCTAAACATTCTCTTTTGCGTAAAGCAGCATTTACTAATTTTGCGCTTCGTGATGACATATTGCTGAAAATAAATAATGATTATTTATTACAAGCTGAACTCAATGTTAATCTTGAGCCTTCCAACTTTTGTACAATCAAACAAGCAAACACAAACTCTTCAGCTTTGTAATATTAGTAAGTATAGCCAATATACAACACAGAGACAAACACACGGAACGTATGATTCATTCATTAATAATATTAGAAAGCAAAAAGATATTAATATTAGTAAGCAAAAATAACGGTCATTTTTTACCCATCGAGCACGCACTTGTATTTCGCTATAAGTATTAACCCTTCTAAGAATAATGAAATAAAGAAGTTATTTAAATTACTAGGATCTTAGACTAATAATTTAGTATAGGCAATAGAAAAAAGTAACAAAAATAATCTTACCAGAGCGCCGCCGCGGCCGGCGGCCGCACCGACATGCGTGGTCTCGTCGTGACACATTAGGCACAACTGGCGTAATCTCTCGCGTATCTCGCTCCCCGCACTTCATCCCTCTTTAGAAATGTTAAGTAGTAAAGGCATAACCGCCAGTGTGCCTATTTTAATATAAAATTTAAAGCGTAGGGTAAATAGAAAAGACACAACTGCCAGTTGTGACTTTGCTTCTAGATTTCTTGCTAAGGTGTCGGTATAAAAAAAAATGCACAATTGCCACTTAAGCCCTTCATATTTGGCATGCGCCAATTATGCCTTTTCTATTAAATATTTTAAAAAACATAAATGTGAAGTAGAAGACATATATCACTTTGTGACCTTTTTCTATACAAAATCTTAAAAAATGGTGCAGTTGTGCCCTTTATGCTTAAGCTATCTTTGTTTGTTTTGTTGCTAGAAATACACAAAAAATTGAGCAGATAGGCCTTTTTTTCCTGATTCCGAATATGTGTATAACTCAATTTCGATAAAAATGTTAGTTGTGCCCTTTTTTGTTAACACGGCAGTTTTAATGTCTCAACATTGGAATAGTCTAACTTAATAAAAATCGGGTTAACAATCAGTGTTTAATGAAATCATTGCAAAAAATCACAATTTTAGTGTGCCTGCTATTTTAAGTGATCAGTAGCTACAATTCCAAGATGAACATGTCAATTTACTAAAAATCAAAAATCTCGAAAGCGTAAGCACGGAACTCACTTTTTTATTTTACACATCTTTAATATGCTATGTGATTATATAAGAACTTTATTACAGCTTTGTTAACCTTCCTATACCCGCGCCAATTTTCATTACACATAATACGTATAATATGGTGATACCCGCGCAAGGGTCTCGTAGACCGAAAGTTTGGAACGCTATTTACTTCTGGTTTTACTTATAAAACCTACATAGATATTATTTTTCTTAAATCGCAACGATATAATAAAACAATAAATATAATTTAATGACTTCATTATTAGTTACTTTCAATGGCTATAATTCTGTTACAAAATAGCCTTCAAAATTGAAATTTTTATCTTGGACACTACAATAGCAAAGCGAAAAAAATCTTATAAAAAAAAACTTCCAATTATTAATAAAATATATAATAAGAGGACTAATATATTATGTTTATAGGAATTGAGTGACTATATTTCTTACTTGTCACATTACTGGATTCCAGGCAGGCGTTTTAAACAAACAAACAAAACAAACGCTTTCACACTCACAGCCCCACACTAAGTTCAAAGACTTGTATCGTGGGTGCCGGAAACATTCACATCACACACACATTACACCCAGAACCAGAAGCACAAATATCCCTTGGGAAGGAATTTGTGCTCCTGCCGGGAATCGAACCCAGGACCCACGGCGCAGAGGGCGGACACCTGTCCACTGCGCCAAATGGGTCGTCAAATCGTTTTATTCTCACGGACCAATTAGGGCTGAGTGCAACCAAAGCAGCATATCCGAAAACACGAATGCGCGGTGCGCACTAAATTAAAGCTAGCAACAAATCCAGCAGCTAGCAAAATACTCGACTTACTAGCATTTAAAAAAAAAAATATGTAAACGAAAAGATGTTCCGTCGGTCTCAGACACCAGCGCGCGGTTATAGGAAGGTTAAGAGTACTTATTGAAAATGTTAGTGACTATGGTTGCTTATCAACTTAAAATCATTATAGATCCTAAATGATAATTTAAAAAGAAAAATGCTAAAATACATTTAAAGACGATTTTCAAATATAATAAACTTCGATTATATTATAAAAGCGCGGTAGCTTCGCTACTGTCTTACATTCTACCACGCACTGATAGTACATTTAAGCGACACGTTCTTGGGCCTTTTATTGCCATTTTGTTTTAAGCTGCGCTGTGTGATAGAAGTTTTATGTGCGTGTGTTTGTCAGATATTTGTGTGATTTTATTTGGCCGTAGGTTAATATTATTTTGTGAGGGTGTTCGTGCTGGTTGTTAATATGATATTTAAGGTTATTGTCTCAATGTTTTTATCTTAGTCTAGTTATTCCCAGTGGCTGTAGCCACCTGAACACACACAGTTTTATCAAAATCAGTCGAGTTCAGGCGGAGTTCAGTTATAATAATAATAATAAATGCATTCACACTCACCTTTTTATCAAGTTAAAAAGTAGCCTATCTGTTAATTCTAGGTATAATCTATGTACATTCGAAAAATCATCTAAATCTGTTGAGCCGTTAAAGCGTGAAGAGGGAACAAACATACTTGCACACTTACACACAAACTTTCAGATTTATAATATTAGTAGAAAGTAGGAAGATTCTTTCTATATCTCTGTGCGTTAAGATAACTTTGTTATATTGAAAGTAAGGAAAAAATATATAGGAATTTCAGATAAAGTTTCACTCTCAAGCATTAAGTTCGAAGACTTGTACCACGGCCAATTCACATCACACACACGCAGCTACAACGAGAAACACAAATTTCCCTAGAAGTAAAAAAAATTGTACCCATCCCCACCGGGAACAGAAACCAGCACCGGCAGCTTAGAGGACAGATGTGTAACAAAATTTGCCGGTAGGCAAGTCAGGCGACTTAGGTACCATATTCCTTTGACAAAAGCTGTTTTGTGCAAGGTTTCTCTCTATGTTTTCATTTGGTAAACTACCGAAACTACGAACGTACAACTTAATTCCGCTAACTTACATCCGCAAAATTAGCCAAGTTAAATGCTACCTTAGCGCCCCTTCCGAATCACAATACATTAAATAACAGTAAGTTTAGTCGGCACAAACCGAAGATTGTTTTTTTTACAGCATATAATTTTATTTAAACTGTTTCGTACTCTAATTGCCAAGCTCTTTTCAATGATAGTCTTAAGGGGCCGAAAATAAATTTTGCTTGTTACTTAATGGGTTCATATTTTCACTTATCTCATTTTAATTGTCATTTCTAGTTTTGGCCATAGCTTTACAAGTTCTATGAAAATTTCAAGTTATTCGCTTTTATGGGTTAGATGCTAGATGCCTTTGACAGACGGACGGACAGACAAAGTGCTGAAGGACCCAGTCAACTTAGAGATATCGCTACGCTCGATCAAATAAAATGATTTTTTTTATTCGATTATCTTAGTTTCATTACTGGCCGTATTCTGTACTACGATCGAATTAACCGTAGTTCAATCCAGCCTAAGGCTTATACCATACAAAATGCATGACCAATCCGGCACGAGAATGTCTGATTCGATGGATCGATTAGAGTCAGTTTCATAGCCACCAGGGTAGAATATTTCAAATTCAAATTCAAATATTTATTTATTTTTCTATCGAAAGGTTGTCTGGAAAAGATCGCTCGAAGCAATAAGACCGCCCATTGTACCTATCTTTATAAGTTTCTATGTAAGCAGTATTTATCTTTTAGTGTCCATAAGGAGTTATTGTATTGTATGATTATTGCAATCTAATAGTCAGGGTATTATTATGATGGTATAATAGCTATACCCGGCATGCGTTGCAGTGCCACGTGACTTAATTATTACCTTCTTCACGTTTATGTTTGCCTAGTACTATATCAAATCCGAGTGACGTATTCATGTCTATGAGAAAAATATTTTGCATATATTTTTTTTTAGTATTAATATTTATTCTGCTTGAATTAAAACCATCTTTGAATCTTCTTGAACACACACCAAAAATGTCATCAAAATTAGTCTAGCCGTTTGGAAGGAGTAAGTTACGATAGAGATAAGTTTACAATTCAATATAGACCTGTCAGGAGTAACAATGTTTCATCCAATATTTTTTTTAGTAACATGATAAAACTAGAAGGGTCGATTCAACTATTTTCCCGTGCTCGGTTTTATATTAACCCTGTACTGAAGTAGTCGCCACGACAGACGAAAAATGTCTGTCTGTGTTGCCAATATCACTAAAAATATTGTGACAGCAGATATTTTTACCATTCTCCACCCCGTCATCACTTACAATCAAGTGAGACGTAGCTGTCAGTCCAACAGCCAAGTTCATCAGAGACAATAATTTAGACGCAAGCAAAGCTTGAAAAAGCCGACTTCGCCGCTTATATTCGGAACTCTTGATTAAAGTAAATGTAATTCAATACACATTATTAAGGATAACTCAATAACTACTCGTTAGATCTTGATCACATTTAAATGGCACGGAAAAAAAGCACCAGCTCTCAAATAAAAAAAAAACATCAAAATCGGCTCACAACGAAAGAAATTATGAGGTAACTTTAGAAGTCGATTAAAAACGAGAACATCATCAATGTAGTCCATAGAATACGCATTAATGAGGATAACTCAAAAACAATTGGTCAGGTCTTATTATTCTTCTTATTATTTATTTAAAAGCACCAGCTTTTAAATAAATAAAATATCATCAAAAAATCAGCTCACAACGAAAGAAGTTATGAGGTAAGACATAAAAAAATAAAAATAAATCGAATTGAGAACCTCCTCCTGTTTCTTGAAGTTGGTTTAAAACGAAGAAATCTTGTCAAACATTATTAAACAAACATTAGTTTAGTGATGTTCAAAATTAATTGCAAAAAATTTAAAGGTCTTAATTACAGTCTTGCATTATGAACAAAAAGTCGCTGCTAACAGTAAATAAACATAAACTCACACTCACAGTCCCACAATTAGTTCGATGGCTTGTGTCGTAAGTGTCAGAAACAATTCATATATCACTCACACAATTACACCCAGAACCAGAAACACAACTTCCCTTGGGGAGAAAAAAATGTGTTTCCACCCGGCATTGAACCTGATACTCGCTGCTTAGAAGGCAAACGCGCGTCCAACTAAGCCAAAGGGCAGTTAAAAGAACATTAATCAAATCAAATCAATGGCAAAAATAATTACGATTCTTGTGGGTTTTGACCCTAATTGCATAGGTTAGTGTACAATACTAATACGATTTTCATGAACCCTTTGTCATACGATTAGGGTTGCTGCAACCAAGTTGTAAAAGTGTATATTATTGTAATTTTGTGCGCCGGTGTCAGAATGCTCGTATTATAGAATAAATTAGAATTATAATGATCAAGATCTGACAAGTACGATTTGAGTTATTCTCAATAATGCGTATTTCATATATTTTTTTTTTTTATATGTGACAGGCTAGTGTTTGACCACTATCTCACCTGATGGTAAGTGACGATGTGATCGAAGCTGGTAAACACACTAGACCTGGAATACGCAGGCTCTCAAGGATAACTGCCGGAACACCGTATTTGGCTTGGCGGCAGACTTTCAACTTGATGGTGGTAAGCTACTTTGGTAGCAAGCCAGGCGAGCAACTCACAAAATGCTCTACCACCTCTCAAATGTCACCTGATTAGCACCACCCGGGGACCACGTGTAGGGAGTCAGACTTAAGGGGTATCCTCCTACGGACGTGGGTGACTCAGCCCCCAAAATCTTTAATCTGATCAAGAGTTCTGAAGATAAAGCGGTGAAGTCGGTTATTTTAAGCTTTGCTTTCGTTTAAATTGTTTTTTAATCTAAACAAAAGCCAATATTTTTGATAGTGTTCATTTGCAAATACTTTTCGTGATAAAAACGGAATGAAAACGTGAGTGTGAACATGAATTAAACGGAAAAATCTAAAAGATGCGGGATACGACTAAAGCAGCTTCGAGACTTGATATACAAAGCGCCCAAGGCGCGCGCCCAGTACGCGCGCCTCAGTCGCCGCTGATGTCATTATATAAAGAATATGCGCGCCCTGTCCGCTTAGTATATTTTTCAACCGACTTCACACAAAAAAGGAGGAGTTACTCAAATCTGTATTTTTTTTATGTGTCTCATAACTTCTTTCCCTGTGAACCGATATTGTTTTTTTTTTGTTTCAAATATGTTGCTTTCCAATTGGTCCCATTTGAATTTGATCAAGATCCGATTAGGAGTTCTTGAAATATCTTTAATAATGCGTGTTAAGTACATCTAATCTGATCAAAGTTCCGAAGATGAAGCGGCGAAATCGGTTTTTTTTAATGCTTTGCTTGCGTTTCATTATTTATGCTAGATTGCATTGAAGCATTTGACTGCTTTCTCTAGGAAAGTGACGATGCAGCCAAAGATGGAACCTGCCTAAAAGGTATATATTCACTCTAGACTTGAAGACACCCAGATTGTACCGTTCAAGGAACAACGCAAGCAAAGAGTTCCACTCCTTCGCTGTACGGATGATAAACGTAGAAGCTTCAGAACATCTCCAATATTCTATTAATTCCACTCATAATTAATTAATTAGACCTAAGTGAAAGCATTTTAACTAGCATCTTATCGTCATAATTCCCCTTTAATAATATTGTTGTTTAAATTTAGAAGCAAACGCATTCACATTCGCAGCCGCCTACTAAGTTTAATGACTTATGTCGTGGTTGTCCACAATTAAGCTAGTAAGCAGTTCTATGTCTTCATATAGCTGAACCTTCCGGCGTCGCCCGGGTAAAGAAATACATAGCCTATGACTCCCACAAATAACGTAGCTTTCTATTAAAAGAATTTTCACGTCACAAGTAACAGTAAATGTCAAGAAAAACATACACTAAGTACAATGACTGGATGTCGGAAACATTCACGTCACATACACAATCACATCCAGAAACAGAAAAACAAAAACACACACATTTTCCCGGGAAGGAAGGAAACTCGTTATCCCACCGGGAATCGAATCCGATACCGCTGCTTAGAAAGCGGACGTGCACCTTTAGTTAGGTCAACGAGCATTTCGGAAAGAGTCATGGTCCAGTCATAGTCAAAGAGCTCATTACGCATCATTAAATCACTTATCAGATAATAATACTGATATAATCTCCTTTCGAATTCGTTCAAAAATTTATCGAATAATTTAATTAAACCGTCTCATTATTCTGCGTTCGAAAATTAATCGAATTAACGTGTGGTATTCATTTGTTTTCGTATTCAATATTAATTAATTTTGCTCGGCTTCGTGGACTCGCGAATTCCGCAAAATTAAAATTGCATTGGGAGACCGATTATGCCATTAAAAGTAGAAACATTAAGGCACATGTCCCACTGTCACTGAATGCTATGTTCAAGATTTTTTAACGCCGAAGACGCCTCAACCAGAACAGATTTTTTTTTAAATAGAACGAGCTCCTGGTCCCCGTGGGCCCACTGTCTCAACACCAAATGGCTTAACTATGTAACCACTGCCGATGTATCTATATTCTCGTTAACGCTACTCTACCGAAATTCGGCCAGCACTTTTCTGGCACGATAGGCCGTGGTGACTGAGCTGGTCAATGGTAGTAGAGTAGAACCATTTAAATGTGCAAAACGGTCGATTATCAAATGTATGATATTTTGTGGAGTGCACATTTAGAATTGTTCTACTGTACCAAACTAACAGCTATGGGCAACAAAACATTTACTTCTTATATTAAACTTTTTGTCGCCGAATCGCTTAACTTATTCCTTGCTAGCCATCGGTGGTGGGACAAGTGCCTGAAGTGAAAACATTAAAGTTGCCTGAGTGACAGTTCATTTTGCGTCTCTGTTATTTTCGAACGAAATGTTTTCCGACGATGGAATTTTCCGTAAGTACAAAGGTTTTAATGAAGAGTGATATGGGCTACTTAAAATTTTTGCTTTCGTTTACATCCAAGCGGTTTAAACCTACGTAAATGTACTTCGATTAAATGTACAAAAAAAATTAAAAGTAGGGATACAATACACTGTACATCTAAATCGAATTTTAACCCTTATCAAAGAATAGTTAAACTAGTGTACTTATAAGTACAGAAGTTTTTTTTCCGAAAATACAGCGACTTGCACAGATTTACTGGCCTAAAATGAATGCCATTAAGGGGGGCGACTGCGGTGGCGACAGCGGGGGCTATACAGTATATATATCTAATATCTTTAAACGAGCAATTCTTGTATAGGTATATATGTGTAAACAGGATCTGGAAAACGGCTCAAACGATTTTCATGAAAGTTACAGATTAGGGGTTTTTCGGCCCAAGGAATCGATTCATCAACGTTCCAGGTCCGAGAAATGCTCGGTTCCCAAACTGCATTTAAAACCCGGGTTTAAGAAACTATCAGCGCCATCTATTACGCCATGACCGATGTAAAAAACTGTTTCTACTCGACACTAGATGGAGCTTTCTGAGGCTACAAATTCAAACACATTCTACCAAATTAAAAAACCGAGCAAAGCTCGGTCATTCGGATATTATTATTTATTCTGCGACAATATACTTAGTCGCTACCGCTGCACGCTGCCCAGCTAACCGCTGAGGTGAGTCCAAGCTTTAAGGGACCATGTCTCAAGCGAAAGTATTGCGGAGAAAGTGTGTCACATACAACACTAATGCACAACAGTGTATTTTGTATGGCGCCAAAAATATATAATAAAATACCAGAACACTTGAAACAATCAAATTTATCTGACTTTAAATTTAAGCTAAAGAGATTGCTTTTAGACAAATGTTATTATAACATCATTGATTTTCTAAATGATAAAACTTTAAACACATTACTATAATTATCTTGACATAATAATATATTTTTAAACTCTGTAAATATAATATAAATGATGAATTCCTAGTTAAATATTATTTCTGTAATGCATGACATGTTATATTAATTATTATTTTTTATAATTGTAATTTTAATATTTGTATGCCTAACAAGGGCGAGAATGTAAATGGCAACCAATAATGTTTTATTCAACATCTTTTATTGATTTATTAATATACACCTGCATTCTGACGCATAAATTCTTCTTCTTCTTCTTAGTTATAGCTTCGCAATCTTGTGCATTTAGCCAGTGTCAAGTGATAATGTAATATTTCAAGTGTATTTCATATTATAAGTCCTAGTCACAAGTCACAGTCAAAGTCAAGTAAAAGAGTCAAGGTCCAGTCATAGTAAAGTCATGCCCTAGTAAAGTGGTAGACACTTTACTAGAACTTCTATTGGAGTTTTGGAGCGAAGGCGAAAGTCACGTTTTTCAACTTTGTATGATTTGCCTACACTTATGCACGTTCACTTAGTATCAACGGTTAATAATCCACCATTATTACACATTAACACTGGAAGAATCACAGGTTTTGGAAAATTTTACAAAATCAACAACGTCATTTTTTCACCCACGTCAAAAAACCCCGACGCATAAATAATTTGATTTGATTTGATTTGACAGTCTCGCCGTGCCATCAAATTCAATAAAAACTATGAGGGGAATAAGCTCACAGATCATACGATGCATGCTCAGTGTTGCCATGGCGAAGTAAAAGTTAAATTACCACACTTTGCTGCACTCGCACCGTTTCCGGTGCCAATCGCATAAAGCTTTGATCAACTTATAGTTTCTTCAGAATGGAACTTCGCTGCGGTCAGCTCCAAAATCAGCACATTAATCCTTAACTACCGACCAGTATAACTTGAGACGTTCACTTACTTACCCAGCAAAGACTTTGGGGGACTCTAGAGGTCTGGATATGTTTGCCATTAACCGCCAGAGGGAATTTACAAGTCGGTTTTAGCGGAGAATGGTAAGTTTATCCGTTTTGGTTTTGGCGGGTTTGCTTGGCTTAGTAATCGGAAGTTTTACTTACACTAATATTATATTATTGATCAGAACTAACTAAATCGTGGTAGAGCAGGGAACAGCCTTTAAGTTTAGTTAGGAGCGCGTCCGCATTCTAAACGGAGTTGTATGGGTACGTCAATGCGAGCACCTATTTTAACCACAACCAATTATCTCCCTTACAAGTTTGCACATAAAGGTGTATATTGCCTAAATTACATCGTGGCGGTTAGGCAAGGTCACGCGCGGCAATGTTGGATTTTTTAAAGATTTTATTCAAATTTTGTGAAAACGCGCTTCAAAATAAAAATAAGCTAAAGAAATTATCGGCTAGTAAATATGCGTACATGAAGTAACTTTCCCAGTATTTTGATATAAAATGGCGAACGAAATGGTTACAATAATACAATTAATTTTTTTCCTAGCTAGAAGCTTTTATTGACATTTAACTATATACTTAATTTAATATTAATAAGTAATATTAAATTAATAAAATAAAAATATAAAAATAATAAAAAAAAAATATACAAAATTAATATATTTTTTATTTTCAAAAATCTATCAGTACGCCTGGTTGAGACGACGCGTGATCAAAATGCTGGCACTTATTTGGCTCAACGTATTAGCATTGCAATTCAAAGAGGCAATGCAGCCAGCATGATGGGAACGCTACCCACTGGTAGTGGGCTTGAGCACTTGAGTTACCTATAGGCTCGATGTCTTGTAGGTAACTTGGTTCTTTGCTGTATATAGTTTTAGTTTAGTTTTAGGAAATATAGGCAATTGGCCCGTAGATAGCTTCAAATATTCCTTGAGGAGAAAACTTGTGTTCCCGCTGGTAACCGAACCCTGCTTAGTAGGCGAACAAGCCAACTAGCAGTCTAAAATATAAAAAAATTGTTAACTCTATTTATAGTAGAGAAGACATTTCCTTTACACTGCGGTTTACGGGTTTCATGTAGAGTGTGAAGGCTTAGTCGCAGACCGTCGGACCCGCATTACAGTCGTGTGGTTTGGACGCTTTTAGGGTATATCGTTGTAAACCTTGTGATAAGAATTAAATTCATTATCTATTTATTTAGAGTATTCTGACGTACGTTTTACGTACCTAGAGATTAAAGCGTAAGTAGTACAAAATATTATTGTCTGTAGTGATAAGATTTCGAAACACCTGCGTGAGATCGTAAAAAAATATCGAAAAAATAGTTCAAAGTTGTGGATGTACCTACCATTTCAGTATTCATGCTTTCTATAACAACGAGGAAAATTGAATAATTGATCGAGCGAAGCGAGATCTCTAAGTTGACTTAGGTCGTTAAGTACTTTGTCCGTCCGTCCGGCTGTCACAGGCATCTAGCGTCTATATATAAGCGAATGACTTAAAATTCTCACAGAATATGTAAAACTTCGGCCCAAAGCCAGAAGTGACATTTAAAATAATATAAATGATAATATTAAGGGGGCTCCCATTCGGGTAAGTGTGGAGCAAAATATATTTTATTTTTTTATCTACCATTTTTTTTTATCTAGGCGCGAGATCTCAGTTCGGCGCGAACGACTAGTTATACACTCGTTTAACTTTTTTTTTATAAAAAAACGTGCGTCTAATACTTAAATGTGCGAAAAATATTAAGAAACATTGCGCGTTAGCAGCATAGAAAAATCTAAGATCATACAATTTATGATGCGGTCATTTAAATTCGTCTTCTAAGACATATTATAGAAATGTATAAGATTCAGGAGAGGAAAAAATTGTGGCAAAGTTTTTTTAATCGGTCGGCATTGTTTGAATTATAAGACAGGATAAGTTTTTTTTTCACTCGTGAATTATTAGACATTTAATTATGGAGGCCAACTAAGCCAGCTAGTTTGAGAAGGTAGGTACCTTCATGCTTCAGTAGGTACTAAAGAATGAAGGTTCCTACCTTCTCAAATATATGATATTATACATGTTATACCCTTTAGGATGCGGTTGTTTATATTCGTCAAAGGGGCCAAGACTTTTTCTGCATCGTTAGACATAATTTTAAGCTATTGCATAGCTTCTATCGCGGGCCTTGAGCGTGGAGACCGAATCCAGAAATTCCGTAACGGAAAATAACCTAACACCCCCCCATTCCGACCGGCACAGCGGTGATTCTTTTTAGTTTTGCCATCTATCGATGAATAGCAGAACTTTTAATGCCTTTTTTTAAATATCACGCTTTTCTCTTTAGTTCAGCAACTCGCCTCTAGGTGGCAGGAAAAAAAATACTGCATAAAAAAAATAAATAAATAATTATAATTGCATAAGTTGATAAAAAATGCTATGCAATAGCTTTACCGCGGCAGTCCCCGAGTGCCACACATCTTTTATTTAAATATTTTTTACACTCGGTCACTAAGTTTGAAGACTTTTGTTATAAGTGCAAGAAACATTCACATCACACACAAAATTATAGACCTGGAAGCTGAAACACATATTTCCCTTGGGGAGAAAACCTGTGTTCCCTCATCCGCTGCTTTTAAGCTCCTTTGAAGATATACTTGCAACCACTACGAAAACCAGTTCAAAAACATTTTGAGATGCATATGATAGTTCCTACGGTAGTAGCTTTTCCGAAAAACGGCTGCGCCGATTTTCACCAAACATAGACTAAAAATACCTTCGATCACATCGATCTTTGGAACTTTGATCAGATTAGATGTACTAAACACGCATAATTGTAAATACTTCAAGAACTACTGATCAGATCTTGATCAAATTTAAATGGGACCAATTGGAAAGCAACATCATCCAAACGAAAAAAAAATCGGCTTACGTGGAAAAAAGTTATGAGGACTTGAGTACCTCCTCCTTTTTTGTAAAGTCAGGTATTTCGAACGAATTTTAGCGTTTGTAATGGTTGTGAGTCTTAAAAGTTTGTGTCAGACCCTTGGTCTTTTGTTTCTTATTGTGAGGCTGTGTGTGAACGGATTTGTTCGTTTATATCTCAATCGTCTGCAATTTTAATCCCACATTAAACTTATTACAACCAATTATGCTTAAAGCTTCCAGTCAAAAGATAAAGCTTAGTACAACATCTAAATTACAATTATTTTATGCTACTGCGTACCCTTACTCGAATCCGTAGGGACTAATTTAATTAGGTACAATGAACTAGCCCGAATAAGAATGCTGCCACGTGATGCTATCGATATCGATATTGAATGAACTTCTGACAAAATTACTAGATATAAATACTATAACTATTCATTAGAATATTTTATAAATAGACCTTCATAATATGTTACAGTTTGTACACTAACATTTATTCGTTATTTGTATATCATGAAAAAAAATTGTAGCGCTACTTCAAGATTGATGCGATGACAATATTTACTGTTTTTTATCACTTAAAACTGTACATTTCTACATAATGCCGCTATGTTAACACAGTGAATAGGTATATTCTAGGCAAGCATACTATATCGTCAACCGCATCGTCACTTTACGATAGAGTATGCTTGCCAAAAAAATAAATTAGATAGTGATCAAATGTTTGTCTATAACAGATAGAAAAAAGTTACTCCGTATACTTCGTTAGGTATGCATGACTATTGCAAATTAAACAAATCTAACTTAATAAGCATTTTTTAATATAATAACGCAGAATAATGCGCATGTCCCCATAATTATACTTATAGGTATACAGCAATATAATTACTAATACGTCAGTATAATATAAAAAATCCCATCCAGATTAATTTTAAGACATTAATTGTAAGCAAGATTAATGTTGCTTACAAATAATGTCTACAAATACGAATAAAATATCATAAATGTAATTTTCAATGACAATGTTATTTTATCAATAAATTACACTGTCATTGAAAATTCAATTTGTTTACAAATAACATCTACAAATACGAATAAAAAATTCTTAAATTGAATTTTCAATGACAGTGTATTTTTATCGATAAAATATTATGCTTTGAAATAGATACATCCCTTAACTTTTATATTTCACCCACACGGCAGAGCTTCTTGCCCCCATAATAAAGTACTTAGCTACGTAATTCCGTAATATAAGAACCTTGTATTATTATAGCTATTCGTGGAAAATTATGTTTTTGTAATTATATACTGTTTATTCAATTAACTGTAATTAGAAAAATAATCCTCCACAAATTTTTAACCATCATACAACAAGACATACTGTCAATCGTCATCCATTTATGGTTGACATACCTCCAATTCACTCGAAGCGTTTCGCTTCTACGTTTATCATCCGTACAGCGAAGGAGTAGATTTAGACTCATTGCCTGCCTCCTCGTTCCCTGAACGGTATAATCTGGGTGTTTTCAAGTCTAGAGTGAAAAGGTACCTTCTAGGCAAACATATCATAACTTCGGCCGCATCGTCATTTTCCATCAGGTGAGATAGTAGTCAAATGCTTGCCTATCGGTCATTAAAAAAAAATTACAAGCAGCGAAAATCAGTTGACGTTTGTTGGTCTTACAAAAACTCGAGAAGGGCTGAAGCGATTTAGCTAATTTTGGTTTTGAAATATTTTTAGAAGTCGAAGAAAGGTTTAAAAGGTGAGAAAATATAAACTAATTGCAAGGAAAGTATTAAAAATAACTATTTTATCTTCCCATACAAACTGTTCGTACCTGTCAAAGACCAGGCACAAAATTAATTTTTGAACGCACTATAAATATTTGACCACAGTCAAATGTGACATATTATTATTATTATAATGTTTGTTGTCAACAACTTTTATTGGAGGTTTATTTTAATGATTGGCAAGTATTTGACCACTATTTCACCTGATATAAAGTAAAGGTGCGACCGAAGATATGACATGCTTGCCTAGAAGATACCTATTCACTCTAGACTTGAAGACACACAGATTGTACTGTTCGGGAAACAAAGACGCAGGCAATGAGTTCCACTCCCTCGCTGTACGGATGATAAACGTAGAAGCAAAACGCTTCGAGCGAACCGGAGGTACGTCAACCATATAAGGATGACGTTTGACAGTCTGTCTTGTTATTAGGTGGTAAAAGGTAAAGCGTTAAGTAAGACGGTTAGTTCGCCGGGTCGGCTAGTCTGTTTCAAAATTAGGGGTATCGGTGTTAGTACTTTTCTTTTTACTAGTTATTAGTGGATAGATGTTTACTTCTATCTTTTATCGTCAATTTTTAATCTGTATATCATTATAAGCACATCTCTATTCCAAGTAAGTTACAAAACACTCTCGCATAACAAAGTCAGTTAATTTTTTAACACAAGACCTCTCTACTCCACGCGCTGGCGAAAGCTTCGTAAGCTCAAAAAACCTTCATACTTATTATACTTACATTAGATTCCGGACACACTTAAACGACCTGCACGTGCCCTGCATAAATTGCAGTACACCATTAATTGTATAAACAGGAATATGTATTTATTATGATATTTGCTTCTTAACGCTGCACTACTTTACACCAATTCTGGTCACTCCTGTTTGTCAAATCGTTTTTAATGGCAAAGTACCTGGATGACCATTGCTCGGTTATTTTAATTTTAAACAATGTTTACTGAAAATGAAACCTAGCTAAATCAATTTATCGCCTCCTCATGAAACCCCCTACATACTAAATTTCATGAAAATCGTTGGAGCCGTTTACGAGATTCAGATAATACAATATACAAGAATTGCTCGTTTAAAGGTATAAGGTAGAGCGGGATATTAAAAGTCCATTATACCATGCAGTTTTAAACCATTATAAATGGTGATAAAAACAGGTAAATCCTGGACTTTTTTATGATATCTTATGATTGGTTGGCTTGAGAATTAGTAGAGATAACGCGACTGTCAATGTTATGTAAAATGGGAGTTAATATTAATGTCGAATAAATTGGTATAAGATCCGCCTTTATAGACTCGTTGTTAAAAATAAAATTTATTCTAAAATTATAAATAACAGAATTAATAATGTTCGAAAAAAATTTTTATGTCTAAAATGTTCCACAAAATACATTGAACTAATAAGCAAAATATTTCTATTTACCTAAATATTTCTATTTTTATTTAAACTTTTATCTTATTAGGTATACCTTATATATTAAAAGAAGATCTCAGTCATTAATAAAAACACAATACAACGCTTTCGCACAGTCTATACTAAATTCGAACCCACGATCTTATATCATGGGTGCCGGTAAATATTTCACATCGCACACAATCATATTTAGAAATAGAACCGCAAAACACTTGTGTAGTTTTAAAATGTTAACCCATTCTCAATTGTTCTATTGGGATTAAAAAGTTTATTTTGATATGAAGTCACCCCATATGCTTAAGTATGACTGAAGTTTATATAGCGCTTAATTAATATATGATACGAGGCATCATTTTTGGTAATAATGTAAGATTTTTTATCAGTAGAAAAACATGAAAAAATTAGAAGTAGTAACAAGACAATCTGTCAAACGTCATCATCCATATATAGTTGAAATACCTCCAATTCGCTCAAAGCGTTTCGCTTCTAAATTTATCATCCTTACTGCGAAGGAGTGGAACTTATTGCCCTCGCCTTTGTTCCCCAAATGGTATTATCTGAGAGTCTTCAAGTCAAGAGTGAAAAGGTACCTACTAGGCAATCATGCTACATCCTCGGCCACATCATCGCTTTCCATCAGGTGAGATTGTGGAAAAATTCTTGCGATCGGGCAAAAAAATAATTAAAGCAGTGAAAATTAGGAAATCCCTTCAGTTAATATTACGTGCTTAGTTATTTAAGCCGTTTGAAATCAGAACCTGTACTAACCTAAATTTGCTTAATATGTAGATGATGCCTATGGGTTAATTTATCATTTGTTAAATTTATCATATAACAGTTTCTCTATAATGCAATGTCAAGCCTCATTTAATGAATGATCGTAAATAATGGGACATATACCCACATAGACTACTTGTATATATCATCTCTAATGGACTTGTTGGTGGTTGATCTGCAGTCACTTGATATGCTTAAGTATGACTGGAGGTTGCAGCTACCTTTATTCTTGTTATATTAAGTTTAGAGGAAAGCCGTGTCGTTGGATTTGCTTAATATGATGTAAAGTTACGGTGCGAGGCGACATTTTTCGTAATAATGGAGGATAATTTAATTCTTTGTCAGAAGGAAAGACATGTCAAACTAAGTAGGAAATCTAATACCTTTAAACGAGCAATTCTTGTATATATATATAATCTGAATCTCGGAATCGACTCCAATTATTCAATTAATTATATATAACATTAAACTAAAAACTAAATTAAAATTAAACGAAAAAAAATAAAATAAACTGTAATTAGATATAAATATGTACAAAACTTAATCTAATAGACCGCTACCAGTAGGCAAAGTACCCATAATGCTGGCAGCATTGCCACGTTGAATGGCAATACTCAATCTCTGTCCAAAATATTTATATATTCTTCAATGAAATTTAGTATGCAGGGGATTTCGGGGGCGATAAATCGATCTAGCTAGGTTTCATTTTTAGTAAACGTCGTTGTAACGAGCAAAGTTAGGTCATCCAGGTACTTTATAGTATACAAGCAGTGACAATATCGAAATATCCCCTTATTCCTCTTAGATAACTACATTAGATAACCAGTATTCTTAGAAGAAAAATATTTACTGTTGGATAACTTGGTTTTCGGTAGTAAATTAGTACCTACTATGTAGTTGTTTGAGCCATTTGTCCCTTAATGTTTACAAAAAACTAAGAAAATAAACATTTATATTTATTATTGGGGGAGCGAGGGGCTTGTTGATACAGTTTTCAGAAAAACGAATATATCTTGAGATCTATTGGCTTAAAATATACAAAACAAACTTGGATTGATTCTTTAACTTTTCTCTATCAAACCTATGTCATACATATTGTTATTTGCAGCTTGATAAATTATTTGCAAAGAATAGTGATTATTATTTATAATCTGGTTCTGGTTATAATTGTGTGTGTGATGTGAATGATGTCGGCATCCACACAGATCACGAACTTAGTGCGGGGCTGTGAGTGTAAAAGCGTTTATGTTATTGTGTAGTAAAATCAGAACGTGTTAGAAGAACCATTTATCAGCCATTATCAGTCCGGAACTTACAAAGTTGTGGATAATTTGAGTAATTGAGTTCGCGGAGGGAGTATTTTGCTATAGACCAAGAGCCGAAGAACACCACACAAAGTTATCTCTACATTACTGTTAACACATCTGCGGTGATACTGCCACAGATCATAGAACCAAACTGTCAGTATCAAACGATTACTAATTCTGTGACCCGAGAGGTCCCGTGTCCCACCTCATTCCTCAATCCGCTTTATAAAGCAGACGCGCCCGGAATCGCCCTCTTCTAACCAACAAATCGGACGACAATGTCTGAAAATGATGTCTTTTTTGTGATTGTATTTTTTCGGGAGGCCATCTACCAACGCTTGTTTTCAAACCGACTTCAAAATAAGAGGAGGTTCTCAATTCGACTGTATGTTTTTATTGTATACTAGTTGACCCGGCGAACTTCATCCCGCCAATTGTCTGTGGTCAAATATTCAGAAACATCTCCTGTTTGACAGGTACGAACAGTTTGTATGGGAAAATAAAATACTACTTTTTACTAATTTTATTGCAATTTCTTTATATTTTCTCACCTTTTAAACCTTCCCTGAACTTCCACAAAAATTTTTCAAGATCAAAATTAGCCAAATCGGTCCAGCCATTCTCGAGTTTTAGCGAGACTAACGAACAGCAATTCATTTTTATATATAAGAGAAGATAATTGATACCTCATAACATCTTTCTGGGTGAACCGATTTTGATGTTTTTTTTGCTTTGCTTGAGTTTAATTATTTCTACTAAAATATCTTGTAATAAACAACATTTATTTGATATACAAATTTCTAAGCCGAGTTCAAAATGAGTAGCAAGAGTTTAAAGTTTGTAGGTCTACTCATTAGGTTTGAAGGTTATTTATTTACCTAGGCGGAAGTTATTTCACTGTTACCTGACTTTCTTATATGATGTCATTTTTCTGTATGACATGAAATTAATTGTATTCTATTCTATCTTGTGAAGGATAACCCTACACTTGTCTTACCTCCTAGTCTAAACATAATTGGATGAGAAGTTAAAACCGCTAACGCACTTACACGAGTTGCCCGTACTTTTACCTCGCAAACTCGCAACTTTGTTGTCCTGGATTTGAATTGCTACGTTCTTTGAAACGCAAATACAGTTTTAAATTCTAAAACAAAGAAGTTCCTATTGAGAACTGTCTCTACGAAGCGGCAAAAGCAACTAAGGGTTCATCGAGGCAAGTTAACAATTTGTTACTGAATTCTCCGGTTAAGGCTGCCGTCCATAGACGCGGAGCGAGGGAGTATGCGAAGGGGAGTTGCGAACTGTTTGTCATTTGACGCGGAGTGAAGGACTGTGCGGAGCGGGGTTAGATAGTGTGCGGAGCTAGGCTATGCGTATTGGCGAGTGGCGACGATCACTTCCCCGCCTTTTTCTCCGTTTCGCGTTAAAATATATGTTTTTTTTAAAGTGAAAACTTCTTTAGTGGCGTTGTGCACTTTTTTGGAATGGGTAAAAAATGTCAAACTTGCGTCAGGACACGTGACCTGATCGAAAATTCGTAAGACGAAGGAGAGGAAGTAATCTACCGCGCGGCGAAAATTTTTTAAGTTTTCACTTCTGCCTGCAATCCCGGAGTGCAAGCCGTTGTTTTTTTATTAAGGTGGCGATACCAAAATTTCATCTAAAACGCGTGCTTTTGTAACCGTTTTACTCGGCACTAAAATTAGATAAATAAAAACATTCGTCGTAATCTGTATGATATGATAAATGATGCCTTTTTCTTGGGATATCAATAACTTTCATAAATATAAAGGAAACAATATCAAATCTCATGCAAACAACATAAATTTGTATTTTTGTAACAATTTCGTTTCGACATTTTATATCAAAAGACAATGAAAATTATTTTATATACCTACGCATAGACGCACTAGACCAATGATTTATTCAGCTTATTTTTTTATTTGAGGCGCGTTTTCACGAAATATAAAAAATACCATAAAAATCAAAGATGGCCACGCGTGACCTTGCATAACCGCCACGATGTAATTTACGCAAAATACACCTTTATATGCGACAGTATACGGGGGAGAATTGGTTGTGGTTAAAAAAGGTGCTCGGATTGACGTATACTTGCCCCTTGCGTTTCCATATCCATGTCCACTGCTGCTTTTTCTTTACAATTACTATGTACATGCCTACTTACTAAACACTCAATTGATTTAATCTATTCTATTATTTGAACTATCGGCAACTGGATGTTTGTGTAGGACAGCTTGTCTGTCGACAAAGGCCTCCTCTAAAGATTTCCACGTATTCCTGTCTCTCGCTAAACGGGTCCATACCGGACCAGCCACTTTCTTGAGGTCATCTTCCCATCTTTTGCTTTGTCTGCCTCTATTTCTTTTTCCATCTCTTGGGTACCATTCTGTTATTAATTTAGTCCATTTTTCTTTACTGTCTCGTAACATATGTCCCGTCCAACGCCATTTAAGCTGTCTGTAAACAGTGTGTGCATTTTAAAATTTTGTTTTCGTTTTTATTTCTTGTAATTTTACTTTATCAATTCTTTTTATACCTAAAATACTCCTTTCCATTCCATTTTGGCAGACTTTTAATTTACTTTCTTGTAGTTCTGTTAGCGCAATGCTAATACGTTGAGCCAAATAAGTGCCAGTTTTGATCACGCGTCGCCTCAACCGCTCTGATATATTTTTGAAAATAGAATGAGCTCCTGGTCCCCACGGGCCCAGTGTCTCAACACCAAACGGCTCAAATATGTAACCACTACCGAGGGACCATGTTTTCGCCGTTTGCGATGCTCTGCCGAAGTTGGGAAAAAAAAGGGTGTGCCTTTTACTTTAGAAACACTGTTAATATAAAAAGCAGCGAGTACGTCATAGCACCACTTTCTAATTTAATATTTTTATAAAACGTGTTTTCAAAACACCCTTTGAAAAATACAATTTGAAGCACAAACAGCTAGTTCTTTGTTGATATTTTGCTCAGTTTGTTCACACTCCGCCTTTCTTTTTGTTCAAGTTTTGCCAGGAAATTGAGCTTGTTGCCTCTTTGGTCCAACAAGCTTTTTACGAAATAATCTAAACGAAAGCTCTAACAGTACAGGACTCTGTGCTCGCTATTAATTTTGCTTGAGTATTTCATGCACATATTTTTTTTATATAAATTCTAGTGAAAGCCTTGCGCGCTTTTAAAAATCGGCTTAAGCTTTTTGGTATCTTCAAGCTTCTAAAACTTTAGTTTGTTGATTAGTTTATGCAGTAAGCAATTTGCATGAGATTTATTTAAAGGTCAAGTATTATTTTTAGGAACCCTAATAGCTATAGAACAGTCATATCTTTTTATATAAACGCTTTTCAATTTCAGCAGTTAAAAATAGGCTTTAAAAAATTCAGTACCGCGGTCAGCCTTGTTCCTGTAGAAAACAATTCCATTTTCTACTTTAAGACAAACGTTTTGCAGTCATTTTAAAATACAAAGCTTGCTGTTCGCATAATAAACTAAGCAACACTGTCGCAGAAAGGAATCGACTTGTTTAGTGGGAATTGGAAAGTGGGAAATTTCTTTCAACAGCTGGGAATGGATATTTTTCTCACAGAAAGTCTATTTACAATCTAACTCGTTGGTCGAGTGCGGTATGGTGAATGCGTCAAAATTCTTTGAGTTTGTTCATCCCGTAGTGACTCCCACAGGGCTTTCTTGCCGTAGTGGGTTCTGGCCTTATGTCTTTCGTCATGCTGCCTGGGCTGATCGCTGGGAGTAGCTACTTCCAGGTAAAGTATCGAGCGCGGCAATGACGATCGCTGTGCGCTGGCGTGGTTCATTTTTTTTATGTGCCCGATAGGCAAGCATTTAACCACAATCTCACCAGATGGGAAGTGATGATGTAGTCGAAAGAAATGTTTGTCGCTTTTGTCTTGCGTTTTTTTTCTATTATGGGCAACTGGTTTCCATCTAGGGCCGCGCTTGAGCGATGCTGCAGCAGGGACGCGAGCTTCAAGTTAAGGTCTCCTAGGCCCATTCTGGGCAAAGCTGTGGTCGTGTTTGGAGTAGGTACAAGTCCGGGCCGTCATCCCTATGCAAATTCCTCACATAATTTGGTAAATGCTCTTAAGAAGGCTTCAGACACTTTAAGCATTGATTGGCTCCCAAACTTGAGGTGTCCTTGAAAAGTCACTGGTGTAGGGCCAACTGATATTAAATGGGTTCGTATGATATTAAATAGCTTTAGATACCGTAATTTTTTTTATTTCTTTTAACCACAAACACGTGCCAATTTCCTTTATTTTCTAAAACTAAACTATAATTATATACATCTTTACAGCAAAGATCCAAGTTACCTACAAGTCATCGAGCTTATAGGTAACTCAAGTGCTCAAGCCCACTACTAGTGGGTAGCGTTCCCATCATACTGGCGGCATTGCCTCTCTGAATTGCAATGCTAATACATTGAGCCAAATAAGTACCAGCATTTTGATCACTCGTCGCCTCAATCAGGAGCTCTGATAATTTTTTGAAAATAGAGTGAGCTCCCGGTCTCCACGGGCCCAGTGTGGCTCAAATATGAAACCACTGCCGAGGTTTCCATATACAGATACCGTTGAGCCTCGCTAGGTCTATTTAGAGCGCATTATTGCAGTTCACACATAATAATATGTCGTCAAAGCACTTACCTTATCTAATTAGAGTGCATGTTTTATTGTTTACTTTTTCGCTTTTGAACTGCTCGTTGGCTTAGTTGGGTGGCGTTCGCCTTCTAAGCAGGGTTATCGGGTTCGATTCCCGACTGAAACACAAGTTTTCAGCCTAAGGAAAATTTGTGATTCTGGCTCTGATTTTGATTTGGTGTGTGATGTGAATGTTTCCGGCACCCATGATACAAGTCTTAGAACTTAGTGTGGGCTGTGAGTTTTAAAGCGTTAATGTTTTATATGTTGGATTAGTTGGGCGGCGTTCGCCTTCTAAGCAGGGGTATCGGGTTCGATTCCCGGCGGGAACACAAGTTTTCTCCCCATCAAAAATTTGTGTTTCTGATTCTGGTTGTGATTATGTGTGTGATGTGAATGTTCCGGCACCCACGACACAAGTTATCGAACTTGAGTGTGGGCTGTGAATGTGAAAGCGTTTATGTTTTATTTGTTTATGTTTACCCAGAGCCACACAAGGTCTATTAAGAGCGTATTTTTATAGGTTTACTTATGTGTTGCTTCTATTCTGCGTCATTCTTTGCTCTCTCACGTGTATGCAGTTAACTTCTATACGCCAAAACGTAGGAACTTGAAAAGCGAAGAGCTTCGTTGAATACTTTATGACAGCTGTAAATCTAGCGAAATCGTAAATTTTGCAGCCCTCTGCGACCCGGCGAAAAGGCCTCGACCCTTTCTGCTACCGAAATGGATATTAACGGCTAGGGTTGTACTATTTGAGGTATTTGCTGTGGTCAATGACTTGGAGTGAGTTCAAGTCGAGTTTAAACAACGTCGGAATTAAAAATGCAATTTTGATAAATAACATTTTTCAATTCCACAAACACATGGTGTTAACAAATACACATAGTGTTCTAATGAACACTATGTGTATTTGTTTGACCTTTATTTCCGCTGGTGGTATATGATGATGAAGTCATATAGTGTTAACAAATACACATAGCGTTCATTAGAACACTATGTGTATTTGTTTGACCTTTATTTCACCTGATGGTATATGATGATGAAGTCACATAGTGTTAACAAATACACATAGTGCTCTAATGAACACTATATGTATTTGTTTGACCTTTATTTCAGCTGGTGGTATATGATGAAGAAGTTACATAGTGTTAACAAATACACATAATGTTCATTAGAACACTATGTGTATTTGTTTGACCTTTATTTCACCTGATGGTATATGATGATGAAGTCACATAGTGTTCACAAATATACATAGTTTTATAACGACAACTGTTTAGTTATTTAAATATTGTGACATGCATTGATTTTATTTAGATTACAACATTTTATATTTCATCGAACTCTGTTGAATTACTACCCGACATGTGGAATTCATATGATATAGTCCCACAAAACATACTATTAACAAAATTATTAGAGTTAAGAATAAGGGACAAACTAAACTAAACTAAATAAAAACAAAAACTAAACAACTGGCTAAATCGTATTTAAAACATCGAAAACATATTTCTACAGATTGATTTTGAAGATGTAGTTGTAATGTTTGAAGTTCTTGATAATGAAACACTTGCTTGCGGTTACAATTATATTTCTTGGTTAGAGGCACACCGTACATACGAGAGGCCAAGGAACGCATTGGCCGCCCGTCATAGACAAATTCAATAGTTTCCACATCCGGCCTACTCGATGACAACCACAGATACATTAATCTATTAAAGATCCATATACATTACAGTAGTCAAATTAGAGACAGTGCGTTTTAAAATACGCACAACAGATCCCACAAGGTGGCGTCCTAGGTTGTTCTTGTTTATATAAATAAACCTACCGAATGTAACAGACTTCCTTGCGTATTATTTACAGACGACGACGTTTCGTTGTCGTTTAAATAATGTACGCCAAAACCAAGTTCACTCACTCACATTCAGAACACGTTTCATAATTTTTTTGGAAGAAAACTTGGTTTCCCATGGGAATGGAACCCAATACCACTGATTAGAAGGTGAACTTTTACCCAGTTAGATGATGCTTTGTTAAGCCAGCGGGCGGCTTAGTTACGTAAAATAAGATCGAGATTTGTATGAATATGAATGAGAACGAAACCAATGGTAGTGTCCCTGTGTACATGCCAAAGGAATGGTTGAGGTGGTAGGATGCGGTTTAGCCCATTTAAAATTCCAATTTCGAACCTTTGATTAGATACCAACCTGAAAATGAATTTCTGTTTGAATTCCAAGTATTTTTGCTGGAAGTAGGATGTTAGAAATGTCTGGTTTAAGTAGGTCTACAGGTAATGAAGTTAAACTTGAATCAATTTCTACAGTAGAAATTATTTAGGTATGCAGACCTATAATTTATAATAATTTAACAAGTTTTTATTTAACTTGCAATGTATGTAAAGTTTGTTCGGGTGGACTCTCTCTTCTTGTAACTCTTTTTTTTTATGTTTGATAGGCTGGCATTTGACCAATATCTCACCTGATGGAAAGCGATGATGTGGCCGAAGATGTAGCATGCCTGCCTAGAAGATACCTATTCACTCTTGACTTGAAGACTGCCAGATTATACCGCTCAGGAAACAAAGACGCGGGTACTCAATTTCGAAGTAGATGTCTTCAACCGATTGAGCTAAAATGTTGTATTCACGTTTAGTTGACAATGAAAGGTCCAATGTGGCGGAATACAAAAAATGGCGGACAAGTTATTTACAATGCACTCCTACGTATAAAATGATTAAAAAGATTCTGATTACTTAGAATAAGACCCATGTAACACTTAGTTTGCAAATAAACGTATGAGTATGAATATGAAAGGGGTTGCTGACAATAACTCGAAAAATAAAGTGACGTCACTCTAAATCCAATATAGCGGACTTCTAAAAGCTTGTTTTTCAAAAGTATTTAACAAGTAGAATTTACTTACATTTTATTCGACGACATCATCACGTTTAGTCTAGACTAGACATGATGATGTGGGCGACTAGACTAGTCTAGTCGTCGAGGGCCCAGTTGAAGGCAGGAGACACGGGGTACTTTGTAAAAATATTCAAGATCACGAACAAGTTACCTGTATTACTTTAAAGTTGGTAAAATTATTTTTTTATTATTATTTTCTTAATTACAAATTTTAATAAAATGATTTTTTTTATAAGACTAGACTTAATTCGGGACGAACTACTAATTATTACCTTTATACAAATTAAGAACATCCTCCTTATTGGAAATTAGCTAATAACACAGAGCATTATTATAGTATCTAACTTTCATGGGAGGTTTATTTTGTTTTACACTGAGCAAATTGTCTCGTTGCTTTTACTAACACTCTTCTGCGATATGTGACAACTATAATTATTTAGCAACAAGCACTAAATATTTTTTTAGCGTTTTGCTACCACGCTCATAATGCGCACCGCAAAGGAGTGGAACTCCTTGCCAGAGTTTGTATTCCCAGATTAGTACAATCTTGGAGTCTTCAAGTTGAGAGTGGTACTTAGGTATTTTCTAGGCAAGCATGCTCCATCGTCGACCGCATCGTCACTTAACATCAGGTGAGATAGTAATCAAACATTTGCCTATCACAGATAAAAAAACAATTGGTGAAAACTAGCTTATTTTCTACCGACAATGTTTTTTTGATGTGTACCTCATAACTTTTTTTGCAATTTTTTTTATCGTTTAAAAGCTGTTGCTTTTCCATTGGTCCCATTAATATTTGATCAAAATCTGATCAATACATTTTTTTTTGTTTGAAAGATGTCGCTTTCTAATTGGTCCCATTTAAATTTGATCTAGATCTGATCAGTAGTTCTTGCAATATCGTCAATAATGCCTATTTTGTGGACTACTTTGACGATGTTATCGTTTACCCGACTTCAAAAGTCACCTCATAACTTCTTTCGTTGCTAGCCGATTTTGAAAACTATTTTATTATTTGAAAGCTGGTGCTTTTCATGTGGTCCTATTGAAAATTTGATCAAGATCTGAGCTCTAGTTTTTGAGTTACAGTCAATAATGCGTGTTTAATACGTTAAATCTATTCAAGGTTTCGAAGATAAAGCGGTGAAGTCGGTTTTTTTATGCTTTGCTCGAGTTTAATTATAAAGAACGTCGTAATTGTAATTTTGACCAGAAAATATGTTTTTGAGAACTTTAGTAGTCAAGTTGTCCCAATTATTTTCCTCCGTGTACGTACACAAAATATTGATGTTCTAAAATACCTTTCTATGGATTTGATAGAAAAACAGGAACATTTCCGAGTGAAAATTAGTTGAGCCAACTGTAAACTTTTAATTATTGAACAGTTTCGAAATTTCAGAAGTTACAGAAGCCACCGGTACGCCAATGTTTGGTGACCACTCCATTCTGGCGGACTTGTTGGAGTTGCTGTAAATGCATTTATGATTGCACTAACTAGTAGTGAGAGGAGTTGTAGCTCAGTAACTGTCCGGTTGATAGTTGAAAGCTGTTCGTGACGTCAGCGTCCGCGTGCGTCAACTAAGTAAATTAAAAAAGTAAAAATTGTTTATTTCATAAATTATTGTACCTTTTACAAATTGCGGCCCTAGTTACCAAACTGGGTGTGAGTAACACCCAAATCTTGGTAATTAGTTCCTTCCTAAGGTGAACATTTTTTTTAGTACTTCTTATCTAGGTCGTTAAAACATTAAATGAAAAATTAGATTAACAAACAAGACAAAATAAAATTTAAATCAAACTAGCCGTGCCCCGCGGCTTCTCCCACGTTTATCAAGATAAAAAGTAGCCTACTTATGTGTTATCTATAGGTATAAGCTAACTACATTCCAAATTTCATTCAAATCCGTTCAGCTGTTATTGATGACAAAACAAACATTCTTGCACATAAACTTTTGGATTTATAATATTAGTGTAATGTCCTGTCAACATTCTTTCATTATAGCCATTGAGTAATGGACGTAACGACTGTGTCTATTTTAAAATATTTATAGTTATATGAAGACTACAGAGTCTCGATCATCGGCGAAAAGTAGCAAGCCTCTCAATTTTCTACAAATTGCACTATGGAGAGTGTTCAAAGGAATTGCATAATCTTATTCCCGCATCACCGTTCTACTACCGAACATCTAGACAGACGGCAATGCGGCATCCGCTAATGGTAAAAATACCGACCATTCGCACGAAGCGTTTCGCTTCCACTTTCATTATGAGAACTGCCAAGGAGTGGAACGCCCTGCCGTCTACTGTGTTTCCCGAAAAGTATAATATGGGGTTGTTCAAGAAGAGATAGTGAATAGGTTTTTACTGAGCAAGCGTGCTCCATCTTCGACCGCATCGTCGCTTTCCATCCGGTGAGATTGTGGTCAAACGCTAGCTTAGTCTCAAATAAAAAAAATAATAAAAATAAAAAAAGACAATGATAACATTTTCATTTATTTTTGCATATGTAAAACAATCAACTAAACTCATTTAAAAATATGCACATTCCCTATTGAAGACGGTTATCAGAATATGTCGTCTTCCTTTTAAATAAGTATTTGCTTAATTTTATCTTCACCAGTTATTAGGTAGAACCTAAATTTAAGCTAACCTATAATTTAAAAACCAATAAACTTGACTGCTAAATATTCAACTTATAAGCAGAGCACTAAATACAACCATTTAAATCCATTGATTGCCTATTTATGATTCATAATTAAATTGAAACATATAGGTATGACTTAAATATATTCTTGTAATCCCTTCCCTTTAATTTCCTTCATTTTCATACCCAATTCGATAGGTTTGATTAATAATTATGTATGAGGTAACTTTTTGGAGTCGGTCAAAAACGAGAAAATTGTCTATGTAGTCCACAGAATACGCATTATTGACGATATTTCAAGAACTACTGATCCGATCTTGGACCTAAATGGGACCTATTGGAAAGCAACGTCACTCTAACTAAAAAAAAAATTCGAAATCGGTTCACGTGGAAAGAAGTTATGAGGCACATAAAAAAACCGTCGAATTGAGTACCTCCTCCTTTTTTGGGAAGTCGGTAAAAACCGACTTCACCGCTTTATCTTCGGAACTTTGATCTAATTAGATGTACTAAACACGCATTATTGACGATGTTTCAAGAACTACTGATCTGATGTATTATGTATGTCTTAAGAAATAATTTCAAAAAAAAATATGAAAAAAATGAGCCGCCGAGTTTTGTGCCTGAAAAAAAATCAAAATCGGTTCACATGGAACACACCACAGCACGCACGTGGTTACACAATGCAGCTAAAGAAGTTTTCACTAAAAAAAAATCAAAATTGGTTCACGTGTAAAGAAATTATGAGGTAACAAACATAAAAAAGTACAGTCGACTCGAGTACCTCTTCCTTTTTTGTGAAGTCGGTAGAAAAAAGTAAACGACATACAATTTTGCGCGAAAATTCCGCTATTTAAAATGTAGTACCCGGATGACCGAGGTTTGCTCGGCCGAAAACACGGTTTAAACGACGTTTTCTAAAATTGAAACCTAGCTAGATCGATTTATCGCCCCGGAAACCCCCTGCATACTACATATCATGAAAATCGTTGGAGCCGTTTCCGAGATCCTGATTACACACACATATATATACAAGAATTGCTCGTTTAAAGGTAGTTTAACACTTATCTAAGGATACCAGGATTATTAAGACGATACCTTAAACTTTCGCAAACCTTCCAGCCCTTTGTAAGATACGAGGTAATATAGACATTTACAAACATATTTACATGTAACGTAAAACATAACCCTTCCTTGGCAGTCAGGTGCAAAAGACTCTTGAAATTTAGAAATTTCAATAAACATTGTACAAGTGGGTTTGATGAAACATATATTGACAAATTATATTTATAAACGCTACAAACGCTTTCACACTCACAGCCCCACACTAAGTTTGATTATTTGTGTCGTGGGTGCCGGAAACATTCACATCACACACACAATCACAACCTGAACAAGAAACACAAATTTCCCTTGGGGAGAAGACTTGTGTTCCCGCCAGGAATCGAACCCGATACAAATATTTGCTATATTTATGATATTATATATTTATGATATTTACAAATATTTGCTTTAAAATGTAACGATACCAGTTGCACGAATACTATGTTTACCAGTACGCCCTTGTTAGTTTTATTGCGATTCTGTTTGCGATATAGCGCATCACTGGACCCCTAGCTAGTGATGGGACATGACAACTTTTAAATAATCTCGTTTCATTTCATTTAGTTCTTAAAAAAGCCTGTGAAATTATGTTTTAAACATCCTTAATGTATACAACTTTTATAAATAAAATTCTTCCATACAAATTCAGTTTATTTTCAAATAATGTAAGAAACATTCAGAAGCATCTAGTATATGATTACTTAAATAACACAAGTCTTCTTAAGTAACAGAAATCTTATTAAAGTGATGACAAGTAACAATAGGTATCTAATGCATACTGAAATAACATGAGAATTTGTAACCCTAGCTCCCACACTAGGAAAACCTGTGTCGTGGGAGGTAGATTACATCTAAATAAGTAATGTTAATTTTACTGAACCACTACATGGCCAATATTTTAATATATATAATTCTACTGTACGTGTGTATGTCACTGAACTCCTACTAAACGGCTGGACCGATTTGAATGAATTTGTTTGTATGCGTTTGGGTGGCGCCCTGGATGGTTTATATTCAAAAATCAGCCCGGCAGGTGGCGATGCAGGGGTTGCGAAGCCGGGGCGAAGCACTAATATATAATATACATTAACACCAATTAGCTACGTTTTGTACAAAAGAGTAATTTCAATCATGGTGACATTCACTTATTAGCCACTATTTAAGTTAGTTTTAAAATTGATTTAACAGTTAAGGCCTTTAATTTAGTGGCAAGTGATTATAAATTAGAATTGCATTTATATATAAGATTTTATGATACGTGCTGTAGTCAATTTGAGCATTAATTTCTAAAATATATATATCAGTCAAAGTTAAAAATTTCTTCGCTTTGAAGATATGTCGAACGGTATCAGTGTTTACCAATCGAAAACCGGTATCTTCTAGGCAAACATGCTCCATCGCCGATCGCATCATCACTTACCATAATTTTAAGACTGATTTTTCGACGAGATAAGAGACTTCGAGAAGTTTCTTCAACCTACATTTCAAGACTGTTTTTTCAACTAGACTAGTCCATCTTTTTCCCATCTCTCCAACTGGCCCGGTCTGCCAGCACGGTCCTGTATCGGTATTTCACCACGGGTTTTTTACACTTTTTATTTACTAGTTCGTTAGTTTGAAGTACTCGATACCCAGTATATATACTCGGTATTTCCTAGTATATGTACTAGGAAAACCGGGACTGATTTCATATGAATGTGGCAGAGTTCCAGTATCACGAATTCAAATATAGACGAGTTAATCAAAGAGAGAGATCCATTTGGTTTCTGTTGAATGAATCATGCGTTTATTATATAAACATAAACGCTTTACATAGCATAAACATAAACGCTGTCACACTCACAGCCCCGCACTATGTCAATGACTTGTGTCGTGGGTGCCGGAAACATTCACATACACAATCACAACCAGAAACAGAAACAAATTTTCCTTGGGAAGAAAACTTGTGTCCCCGCCGGGAATCGAACCCGATGCTTTGAAGGCGAACGCTCACCCAACTGGCCAACGAGCAGTTCCAAATAAGGTGTATGATTGGCTTTTTGTAATTAACCTTAATCAATGATTTTTGACTCATCATGCTCTTTGGCAGGAATTGCCCGCTGACTTAATTAGGTGCGCATTCACCTTCTAAGCATTCCGATTCCGGGATGGGAACACAAGTTTTCTCCTCAAGGGAGACTTGCGTTTCTGGTTCTGGGTGTGACGTGAATGGTTCCGGCACTAACGACATTGAACTTAGTGTGAGGCTGTGAGTGAGAAAGCGTTTATTTTTATCATTTTATTTTATATCTACGTTGTGTGTGATGATTGGAATCGCACATCTATTGGTTTTTTTAAATGCTGACAATATAATTTATCAACAATTTTCATGAACAATTAAAGCAGAAATTTTATTTTCAAATATAAAAAAGCTCAGAGGGGAGCTCAAGCTTTTGAGGGTAATGTATTTTTTAAAACTAGACGCAGAGAAACGAAAAGGTGTATAAATGTCGAAAGACAGCCGGCTTATATGCCATATGTCAAAGGAGTGACGGATAAGGTAGGAGCTGTACTTAATACCTTTTCAATAAAGACTGTATTTACCCCTTTATCCAAACTCGCAAAACACATGAGAACGCCAAAAGACGTCATCCCTTTTCAGACACCGGGTGTGTACAAAATTAACTGCAGCTGCGGTAGTGCATACATAGGACAAACCAAGCGCACTATCGCGGAAAGGGTTAAGGAGCACATCGCAGCTGTGAAGAACCGCCAGGTGACTAAATCTGCAATCGCTGAACACTTACTTGAGTCGGGACCTAACCACTGGATTGAGCTCCACGCCCCTAAAATCCTTTCCACTGAACGTCATTACTACTCGAGGATTGTACGTGAAGCGGTTGAAATTAAAAAACATCGTAATTTCAACCGGGAAGATGGTTTTAGGCTGGCTGCCGCGTGGAATCCAGTTTTAAGTAAATTTTCGCGTCGCGATTTATCCCGCGATAAATCGTCTGATATCGTGAGTGTTGTGTGTCGTGATATTTTTTTCTCACAAGACCAAGTGCGGGTAGTTGGAGACAATACTCGCCCTTTCCCACGCTGACACCCGCATTCTCCAGTCTTCTCGAGACCATAGCCAATGCAACTTGGCCGAAACGTCGAGGTAAATAAAAATAGTTTTTTAGCGCGATTAAGTCCCGAGATATTACCTAAACTTTTGAGGGTATGTAATGGAGACAGAGACATAATAAATTGTTTCAAGCCGTGTACGAAGTTTGCTGGGTCTCTTACGAAAGTTGCAAGAGTAGTGAGAGCGGTTAGCGGTACAAGGTTACGTTTTTTTTTTATATACTCGATTTGTTGTCTAACCACGGGCCAATTGCCTATATTTCCTAAAACTAAACTAAAACGATGTACAGCAAAGAACTAAGGTAAAGGCTCCTATTACGGAGGTAAATGGCAACATTTGAAAGTAACAAAGAAAAATAAGCATTTGTAAGCATCAAGATAGGTATAAAAAATAAATTTCGGCAATAATGGAGATTAAATTGTATATTTCTTGTAACACCTTGTCTGTTATTAAGTTGTTTATAATTTATAAAAAATATTTTAGTTCTCAAGTCGAATTTCCCTATTACGGAGGTTTGATTAAGGTTCAAGCCAATTACGGCGGTAATCGGCTCCTAATTCGGATGGTAAGGTAGTTAAATGTATTGTGGTTCCGTAAAATAATTAATATCTTTTCTAACTAATTATAAATGCGAATTGGACTATGTTGATATGTTTTTAATGTTTTCAGGCTATAAGTGTCTAACTGATTTGAATGAAACTTTGGTAAATAGATGACTAGCTTATATATGACTTGTGTGTGAACATAGTAAAATTGTTTTTCGTAATATTCCCACGGGGTCGGGAATAACGAGAGTGAAACCCCTGGGTGCTTGCTAGTTTTATGGTATAAAAAAGCATGTGTTAAGTTTTATGAAGAATCAACTTTATTACTTAATAAACAATGTCGGGTACAAAAACAACACTCTTAGCCATTATTTTTATACAAAAATTTATGCTTATAGCATCAAAAACCAATAAAAAATACAACGATATCAAAATTAACTGAATTAACTCCCTTTAACTAACAGGAACTTAATATTTTTTATAAAAACAACACTTTTATATATACAGGGTTATGTGTTTAATACCATAAACCCCTCGTGAGATGGTTCTGATTATCAAAATTAACAGCATAATAATAACATTTCTAAATTCTGAGGTATTACTTTTTTCATACAAATTCGGAAAATAATTGGCTATGATTTCCCGAATTTGGTGCCAAAGGGTATTTGGTGCCAAATTCCCATTAAACAGAGAACGAATCGTTATATGTTGTTTGTATGGAACCCTAAAAAATGCATTTTGTTACTCCATAATAGGTACTATGAAATTCCTGTTACGGAGGCATGCCCACCGCCTTAGGAGCTCATAGAGCCTATCACGGAGGTATCTCAAATTCCTACCTCCGTAATAGGAGAACTGTTTGTGTTTTAATAATCCTTATTCTGACCCATCAAAATTTCGATACATAAACAATAAAGGTAACTTAGTCGATCGAAAATAGTATTTTGGTTAAGGTATGTAAGACTCAAGTCAACGACTATACAGATGACTGCTTTTTGATGGACTAAAATACACCTTCTTTTTTTTACCTTTCTAATAAACCTTCATTTTACACTCAACAGTTTTCATATTTAAATAGGGTTTCTAGAGGATAAATCATACCGCAGAAATTGGTTTTTAGTTTGTGGTATTGAACATTATTTCAAGTCAACTTAGAACTAAGTAAATACATTATTATATTGAAAGTTATAAGCAAATAAATGTAATACAGTATTTCTCCTAATACGGATGATACATCCGTATTGGGACTAACCTTTAAAATTCTTATCCTATTACGGCGTGGTTTTGTTTTTTATTTTTTATATATAAAAACAGTTGCAAATAGGATAAAACCTAAACATATAGTTAGTAAAATGATAGACAAAAGCTACAAATGACATATTCACACACTTGAACGGCATATTGATATAAAAAACTTAGATATTAAATATCAATGCACTTACGTACGTCGCCCCGCGTTTGTATGAAACACCCGGCCGTATCGCCGCCGTGACAGTAACTGTTTGATTTTTGTGACTTGCCTCTGTGTTACATTTCCGGACGTCCGGTATGTGATGAAGTAAAAGACTATGAATGGATAGACTCCATTTTGGTGTATCTAAATTTACTTAAACGAGAATAATATACGAAAATAAAAATGCCTCCGTAATGGGAATCGATTTTGAGTACCTCTGTAATAGGAGCCTTTACCTTAAGTTACCTACAAGACATCGAGCTTATAGGTAACTCAAGTGCTCAAACCCACTACCTGTGGGTAGCGTTCCCATCATGCTGGCGGCATTGCCTCTCTGTATTGCAATGCTAATACGTTGAGCCAAATAAGTGCCAGCATTTTATTTTATTTTTCTTCGATTTGTTTGATTTTAACAATACCGGATCATTTACAAATACCAGTAACCTCTTGGGACGCCATTCCAACTAATAAAATCAACGTCTCTCGTAGTACGGCATTTGCGAATTCCGTCTTATGATTATTCAAATACATACTCCACAAACAACACATAAAATTGCATTTTATGGAATTTTAAGTACTGTTAGCAAAAGCATTGGCGGATAGGGAATATGGGACATGGGGTCTCAAGCATTTGACCGCTATCTCACCTGATGGAAAGTGACGATACGACCTAAGATGTAACTTGCTTGCCTAGAAGGTACCTATTCACTCTATCCTTGAATACACCTAGATTGTAACGTTCGGCAAACAAAGACAATATGAGTTCCACTCCTTCGCTTTACAGATGACAAATGTAGAAGCGAAATCTTCGAGTTAACTGGAGGTATGTCAAACATAAATGAGAAAAAATATATATATTAAGAAAAAATGCTGTATATGTATTTTGCTACACCCTTTTATACAGGGTACATGTCATTAGCTTACGTCCAAGTATGTAAATAACTATTGTTCATGTGTGCATTATTAAATAAATAAATTAATTAATTAATGACGTGTGACAGTTTTTCTTGTTGTTAAATGATATAGAGGGTACGGGGGAATTAGCTCGTGTAATTCCTGTGCACAATTAATAAAATAGTACCTGGATGACCGAGCTTTGCTCGTTGAAACGACGTTTTATAAAAATGAAACCTAGCTAGATCGATTAGTCGCCCCCGAAACCCCCAACATACTAAATTTCATGAAAATCGTTGGAGCCGTCCGAGATTCAGATTATATATATTTACACAAGAATTGCTCGTTAAAAGGTATCAGGTAAAGAATTTTCTTACATAATTGAAACCCTACAGTTACATACATAGTTAGTAATATCCAAGTGTTACATTATTTAGGAATTATGGTTAAATAAAGGTCAAGATACCTTTATTTAAATTTATTTAATACATCCTCAAATAAATTCAAACGTTAGTTTAAAAACATAAAAATATTGTGAAATATTATTTAAACATAATCAATCAAAAATGTATTCTAAAAACGCTGCGCCGTTCTTAGTAACGATCTTCCCGCTCACAATGCTACCGCACCCGCTGCCCCGCACACTTTGTCAACTATAATTGCTGTTGTACTAATTACAAGTATAGTTTCAAAGTTTCATAAGACGCCTGGCACAAATTAGTAGACCAGATGCGTTCGGCGTTTAGGTCTATGTCATTGTGTCGATAGTTACAGTAACATACAGTACATTGTTGTACATTATTTTTATTTACCTCGACGTTTCTGCCAAGTTGTATTGGCCAAGGTCTCGAGAAGACTCAATGGGTACCTCATTAATATTTTAATTGATCGAGCGAAGCGAGATCTCTAAGTTGACTTGGGTCGTTCAGCACTTTGTCCGTCCGTCCGTCCGTCTGTCTGTCAGAGGCATCTAGCGTCTACACCATATATATATAAGCGAATGACTTCAAATTCTCAAAGAATATGTAAAACTACGTCCCAAAGCCAGAAATGTAATTTAACATTTTATAAATAAAAGTTATTAAGTGGTCTTCCATAGGTGTAAGTGGGGAGCAAAATATTTTATTATTTTTATATATACTTTTGTGGGATATCGTTGAAAAGGGCTTAACAAGTAGAGTATGAAACTGTTATTAGAAAAAAATTGTGTTGGAAAATAACGATTTGGTAGACAACAAAATACACCGGGTTTATACCTATTTTGTCCCGGGGCCTATTTTAAAAACGGCTTCACACTGAACGCTCAAACTTTTTTTTCTTTTGTCTTTTTACTTTGTCCGTTATATCCTGTACTTGAACAACAAATACAGAAATTAAACAATTGTTATAAAGAATAAAAGTTATAAGCAATTAACCTCAAAAGTTTTTCTCTATGAGGCAAAATGTAGGCGCGAGATCTCAGTTTGGCGCTAACGAATAGTTTATACAATTTAATTGCCATTTTTTGCTTGAGGCCATAGCTTAACATATTCTCTGAGAATTTTAAGTAATCCGCTTGTATGGTTTAGGAAAACAAATCTCCTTTAGTAAGGAAAGAAACAATGAAGAACTCAACCGAAGAGTGGCGATTACCTGGAACAAGTTCTGGCTCCATAAGGAAATACTAAAATCGCAACTTCCGCTACAGACCAAGAAAATAGTCATGGATACAGAACTTCTACCGTGCCTCACCAATGGTAGCCAAACTTGGACCTTCGACCTCAAAACCAGGAACAAAATTCAGACTACCCAGAGAAGAATGGAAAGAAGCTGCCTAGGTATAAAACTGAAGGATAAGGTTAAGAACGTTGACATTCGAAAGAAGACAAAAATATGCGATTCCTTAACTTTTGCAATGAAGGCTAAATGGAGGTGGGCGAGCCACGTAGCGCGTTACAAGGACGATAGATGGACTCTACGGTCAATAAAGTGGTCTGGGCCAAAAGGCACCAGATCAAGAGGTCGACTAAGGGCCAGATGGGCAGACGAAATTGTAGCGTGCGCGGGTGGAAGTTGGCTAGACAGAGCTAATGACAGAGAAGGATGGCATTCCTTGCGGGAGACTTTTACCCGAACGGGGTCCATGTAATAAATAATTAGGTAGTGTATAATTAAAACAAATAATAATCAAATTCATTACAAAATGGAATTTATAATTAGAAACCAAATTCACCTAAATGTAATATATGTAAATTAATTATAGATTAATAAGTTACCAATTGTTATCGTTCAATGTGTACTATGCATGGAATTAAGTAAAGCTTTATTATTATTACTATTATGGTTTAGACTCTAGATGCCTCTGACAGACGGACGAACGAAGTGCTGAAACAACCATGACATCTTAGAGATCTCACTTCGCTCGATCAATTATGAAGAAGGTATTTCACTGTTATTATCAGTACGTTAACGGCAGTGATAACGGCCTTATAGTTGTGCCCGACAGGTGTGCGTTGGCCCTTATAATTGGTATTTTAGTGTTGTTTGAGAACTTTGGTATGAAGTGATAAGTTTCGAAGGAAGACGGTATTCAATGTTTCGATAAGGTTATTGTGGAAAATCTGTTAAGTTGCAATTAATTCAATTTATTATGGAATATAATTAAACGCTAGCAAAGCTTAAAAAAAGCAACTTCACCGCTTTATCTTCGGAACTTTGATCAGATTAGATGTACTAAACACGCATTATTGACGATAACTCAAAAACTAGTGATCTGATCTTGATCTAATTTATATGAGACTACATGGAAAACACCAGCTTTCAAATAAAAAAATAATCATCAAAATCACAACGAAAGAAGTTATGAGGTAACCACACATAAAAAAGTACAGTCGAATTGAGGAACTCCTCCTTTTTTTAAAAATCAATTAAAAAGGTGTTTAGTGGACAGCAATATGTTGCCACCAAAGAAGAAAAATAAATTATACCATCCACGTTAATATTTAAATGCGTAATTTTGTGTGTATGTTTATTTTCAGTACCTACACGCCGTTACGGCTGACATTTGGAATTTGAGTTGGACCCTATACAGGATTAAAACATGCTCCTTTTTAACTTAATAACGCGGACGAAGCCGCAGGGCACACCAAGTAGTATCTAAGCGTCACGAATGCCACCTTCATCTGCAATGCCACTAGAAACTATGAATAATTAAGCTGAATGGCACTGTAATGTGCTCCTCTTCCTGAGAATTTAGCTGATATGCATGCAGTGACTTTTAATTGTTTTTTTTTAAAGTGAAAGCTTCTTTAGCGGCGTTGTGCACTTTTTTGGGATAGGTAAAAAATATTAAACTCGCGTCAGGATACGTGACCTGATCGAAAATTCATAAGACAAAGGAAAGGGAGTAATATACTCTCTTTCTACCGCGCGGCGAAAATGTATGCCTGTTCCTGCTGTTTACAACGTTAATGTTTAAGTTTTCACTTCTACTCGGCACTCCCGGAGTGCAATCCGTTGTTTTTTTTATTATTGCACGAAGCAAAGAATTTCTTGCAGCACTAACTGGGTCGTCATTAACGTCGTGAGGAAACGTATAATCTCGTTGTTTGAAATGATTGATTCGCCCGTCTCCTTTCTTCTCCCAAGTGGATCGGGGGTCACTGATAGTGTAATTTTGCGAATCTGGCAGAAGAATCTTTAACTTTCATGAGTGCCTCTTTGGGGCCCATGTGAATAAACGATTTTGATTTTGAGTCAGGGGACTCTCCGTCTTTTACGGCCCCACACAACTGGGCTTTGGTGAGCAAGGTCACCTCTCCATGGGCTTAGTAACCTGGTATGCATCCGGGTCTACCCGGGACAAAATAGTGACTGTTAGAGCGACCCTATCTTGCCCCACCTCAGCAAGGGACTGCTCACGGGGGTGTTTTCAGTGTGTTTGAACCCCACACACCCCTTTCCTTTACCCCTGGGAAGGAAGGAAAATGACAGGCATCCCACACCACAAAAAAGGCCAGTACTTGGATGTGTTACCGTTTAGTAGGTTTATAATTTGTATCACAGTGCTTTGAAAAGCCCGTCAAGCTCTCGGTTTCGGTTATATGTCTTATAAGTCGTAAGACAACAGTCGTTAACCGTGTCAGATGCCTTCTATCGGCCAGAAAAATCCTAGATCTGCCCACTAGTCTATATTACATAAGCATAAACGCTTTCACACTCACAGCCCCACACGAAGTTCGATGTTCATCCCACACACAATCAATACCCCTGTTTAGAAGACGAACAATCACCTAACTAAGCCAATGGTCAGTTTAACATAAGATGAATGTAGTGATAAGTAAATAAGTTACTAATATTTCAAGAACTTTAAATGTTAGTATAGTGCTATAAAAGCTGTAAGCGGAGTCCTAACTCACCGTAAATCATATTGGGGCGCCAATCTATGTGGAATAGTTATACAGCGAACCCTTGCATCGCCATAACTTCCTCCTTGTCCAAGAGTTATTGCTAACGCCACGTCATAGGTACTGTATGAAATACTGCATATCGGTTCTAATAACTACTGACATAACAGTAGATATATTTTACGCCTCTTGAATGAAGTGCACTATATATACTAGTATATTATACTAGTCGTTCTCCCGAACTCAGATCTCGCGCCTACACTTTGCCTCATAGAGAATTTTGAGGTTGAAAATGTTGCTTATAACTTTTTTTCTATATAATAATTGTTTGATTTCTGTTTTTTTTGTTCAAGTAAAGGATATAACGGATATTATACACAAGTTTCAGCGTTGTGTAAAGCCGTTTTTGAGATAGACCCCGGGACATAATAGGTCTAAAATAGTGACTTCGGTGGCCTACCAAACGTTATTTTCGAACATAGATTTTTTTTGAACCGATTTTGTACTCTGCTTGTCAAGTCATTTTTAACGATACCCCGGGTAGATACAATAATAAAACATGTATGGGAGCCCCGTAATATTTTATATTTATATAATTATAAATGTCATTTCTGGCTTTGGGCATAGTTTTGCATATTTTTTTAATGTGTGATATCTCACGATTTCATTCTGGGTGGACTGATTTTGATTTTTTTTTATTTGAATGGTGGTGCTTCCCATGTGGTCCAATTAAAATTTGTTCAAGATCTGACTAAGTAGTTTTTGAGTTAACCTGAATAATGTGTATTTCATTCATTGAATCTGATTTTGGGTTCCGAATATAATGCTGAGAAGTCGATTTTTTTGAAGCTTTGCTTGCGTTATTATTTATTATAATATTTTAATTTGTTTATGGAAATTATTGTGGAATGCTTACATTCTAATTAAAACTTATGTACATGTTATACCGTACCATGTTGTAAGGTGAATAAAATAATTATTATGAAATTTCTTGCGGTGAAGTCAGGTAACAAAAGCGAGATGCTGGGACGAGATTGAAGATTTCTTCAGAACATTCCCCGACCTGTTAAACATTAATTCTAGAGATTTAAACATAATAGGATCGCTAACAAGACTAACGGCTCTTCACTGCAAGGCTTCAACATTCAAAATACCAAATTGTAAAGCATTTAAATAAGAAAACATTTACAAAAAGTTTTTTTATACCTATTATTTATTTGATACTTTTGCACAAAATACAGTATAATTAGGTATTATTGCTAGAATAGCATTTTCTGCCAGTCATCCTGGAGGTGCAGAGAAAAGGGTGGCGGTGCAGTATATTTGAAAAAAAAAAATTTGAAATAAAAAAAGTATTTTTTTTTTATACTAGATAGGCAAGCATTTGACCGCTATCTCACCTGATGGAAAGTGACGATGCGGCCAAAGATGGAACATGCTTGCCTAGAAGGTACCTATTCAATAATGTATCTAATAATGGATCTTTCCATTGATAAACCGGAAAACAAGTATCATCCTTTAACAAGTATTACAAAAACAAGCCTTCTTATATTTAACAAGTTCAAAAACATCGAAGAAACGGTCACTTGTTTTATTTATCGTCACTATCGAAGCCGAGATTCTCCATATTTTATATCCAAGATATCCCTTAGATCTTGGATGCTCAAGTCCATACATAAACAAGCATGGGGTTCCGCTCCCTAAATAAATAAAACTCGATAAACATCTACGGGACCCTCGGAATAAATCGCCATGAATAACGCTGCTATTTTTTTATATTTTGGGGGTATTTTTGTGACGTCACTCTTAGAAGTTTGAGATTGAGAGGGTTTAGGCTGTCTCTACAATGTATTGCTTGTTTTTTCTTTATTAGATAGGCTGGCGTTTGACCACTAGCTTATCTGATGATATCCGGCGGCTCAGAGGGCAAAGTCTTTACTTTCCACGACGACGAGGTTTTGAGTTCAATACCCAGCTAGAGCGCAATGTTCCTTCTGAAAAATATTTGTACTTCTGGTTCTGGGTGTGATTGTGTGTGATATGTTAATGTTTCCGGCACCCACAATACAAATCTTTGAACTTAATGTGGGGATGTGAGTGTAAATGTTTTTTTGTGGTTAACGCGCATGGTCGGCTTATTACAAAACCTCTGAATTAATGATCTCAAGTGCAGGCAAGTCTTTAAGAAATAGAGGGTTGTTTTTAGAATTTTGTCAACCCAAAAAAATACAACCATCCAAATCAAAAACTCATGCATCAGTTTCTACTGCTTATACATATTTGACACAACATTCACATATAACATCTAAAACACCAATTAAAACAGCTTAGTCGGTGATCCACAGCCATCCTCCGCTACATAAGGGGGAAATGCTCAATACACGTCATGCCACGTCATTGGAGGCTCATCACTTATTAGAGTAAGAATTATATTGGGTTACTAGCTTTTGCCCGCGGCTTCGCTCGCGTTAAGAAGTATTATTTTAAAATTGACAAATTTTCATCCCCTGTTTTATCCCTTCGGGGGTAGAATTAATCAAAATCCTTTCTTAGCACATGCCCACGTCATAACATCTACCTGCATGCCAAATTTCAGCCCGATCCGTCCAGTGGTTTGGGCTGTGCGTTGATAGATCACTATGTCAGTCAGTCAGTCAGTCACCTTTAAGTTATATATATTTAGATTATTATGTATTCCTATCAGATATTATTATCCCTTTTGATGTCAATATGTCCTTCTATTTATTATTATTAAATTATATTACACTTACTACGCCTCGCGGTTTTACCCGCGTAAGTCCCGGCTCCGCGGCAATTCCGGGGTAAAAAGTAGCCTATGTGTTAATCCAGGGTCTCAGCTATAAAACAACTTTTTTAGCCAAAATTGGTTCAGCCCTTTGAGCATGAAGAAGTCACAAACAAACAAACAAACTCAAGCCTTTGTAATATTCATGATATTACCTTAAATTATAACCAATAAATAATCACCCGTGTACAGTCAGCCTAAAAATCAACATGGTTCCTTAACAATCGGGGCTTTTCTGATCCCCTTTCAAATGAGACTATGCTGACCGCTATCTATTTGATGGAAAGGGATACGGTCGATGGAGTTAGCCTTCAAGATAGCTATTCAATCATGCTTGAGTATTCCTAAATCATATAGCTGAGAAAAATAGGCAACATCGCAATATTTAAATCAAATTGGTATCAAAGCAATTAATGTATACAAATAGTAAAAAAACAATAGTGGTTACAAGACGACGCAGTGTTCAATCACCGAGCGGATTACAAAACCATGACTAAAAATATTTACTTACAACTTCGATGAAGTAACTGAATCTATGTTTCAATGTTATATTCGGCTTAAAACACGAAAATTTCGACTTACTTTGTAGTCAACTAGTTTTGGACAAATTAGTTGTCCTGATGAAGGATGAGTCAGACGCGCGATACGCGGAGACGTGCGGCTCAGGCCTCGCCGCATGATTCGCGTCACTAGTCGACTAAAAAGTAAGTCGAAATTTTCGTGTTTTAAGCCGAATATAAAATTGAAACATAATGTGTAATACTCACGATAGTTTTAACATTATAACTGAAGCTAGGTCAATGAAAGACACAGCTGTGCATATTATTGTATAGGGAGCAGTGACCGACTGCATGGTCAATGAACTTTACGTTGACCTTGCTGTAATTAATAAAAGAACCAATCATGCCTTATGTTTCAAAAGACTATAATTCATGTGCCTGCAAAAAGTGTTTATGCAATATTGCACATAATTATAGTCAAGTTTAGACGGTGCCGATGTTCAGAATAAAGTGTTACAATAATTATGAATTTTAATAAATAAACGGTGACATAAATGCATGAGAAATTCTAATAGCAAAACGCATGCCATTGGCTTGACTGGGATTAGGATTAGGTCAGTCTCGAGAATTTTGATATTAACTTTGCTTTATGGCAGCCATGATTGGATCGTCGACGTCACAGAAAGAACGTCAAAATGCGTTTAGGATTGCTCCTAAATCTGCTCGCATTTTTTTTTCATATTTATGTTATTTTAAATTTATTGTTTTTATGAAATTAAATTTTCGGCAATCGGCAATTCGGCAAATTTTATCGATTTATACGTGTCAAAACATAAACCATAAAATAAAATTATGCTTATTATTATGGTGGCTCTTTTTGTAGTCCTAAAGTAAACGTGAATAAGTATTTTTATACAAGACTTTATCGGGTACTAAAAATTTTCTTTCGTATAATTTTTAATGTTTATATTTCATTAGGTGCAAAGCTTGGGCGCTATGCCAACTGGCAAGAATTTTAGATAACCACAGTGTGTAAACAACAGAAAACAAACTCCTTTTTGACAATGTACTTATACTGTGAGCTAGCATTCTTCTGTGTAATTGTTGAAATTAACAAACAAATTATACAGGTTAAGAAAATACATAAATGTATTTCATATGAAAGTGTGAAAAAAGTGGAAGGAGCTCTCGATACATTAAAAAGGGATAATCATATAGATCAGAGCCACGTCTCATTTTCTCGATTAAGCGATACATCTTGAAAAAAAATTTTGCGTGATAACCATAAACGATTCTAATAAAATGTAGAAATGTGTATACAATACAGTACTACAATAAGTATTGTATTGAAGTTGGCGCAGTGGACAGGTGTCCGCCCTCTGTGCCGTGGGTCCTGGGTTCGATTCCCGGCAGAAGTACAAATTCCTTCCCAAGGGATATTTGTGCTTCTGGTTCTGGGTGTCATGTGTGTGTGATGTGAATGTTTGTGATGTAAATGTTTCCGGCACCCACGATACAAGTCTTTGAACTTAGTGTAGGGATGTGAGTGTGAATGCGTTTGTTTGTGTTTGTATTGTAAACAAACTGACTTAATATAAAAGCTTTCAAAAAAAACTGTTGGCGTCACAACAATTGTATAGCGTCTAAGATAAAATGTGTTAATAGTTTATTGCCTGTGGTCCTATCGTATTGTCTAACTGAAACAATGTACTTTATAATGCTAAACCAAAATACCTTATCCGATCGCGCATACTGCGATTACCTGTGGGATAGATCCGCTAAGTACCAGCAAGAAGCATTTTAATCTATTGACCGGTGAGCCAAGAAACTCATTAACAATAGTAAACTATATAACTCACTACCGTATAAATACCGAAGAGGTTTAATTTCTAATTTAAACTTGGCAGTGTCAATTCAGTAACAATATTTATTCGTTTTACTTAATCTAAAAAAGCACCGGTAATTTATGCCTACATCTAGTATTAAAATTGTGTGCGTCGCTTCTTAATTTATTGCAGTGCCCCGCGGCTTCGGTTTTTTTTAATCCTATGTACATTCCAAATTTCATCTAAATCCGTTCAGCCGATAAAGCGTGAAGAGGGAACAAACATACTTACACACTTACATACAAACTTTCGGATTTATAATATTATTAGGATTTTACAGTAGGTGAGATAGTCATCATATAATTACTATCCAGCATTTTATGATGACTATTATTTGCCTATCCAGCATATAAAAAAACCTAAATATACTTAACCTTCTGTTTCATTGATTATTCTATGACAAAAGATTACCTTAACTGTTATGTAGTTCTGGCCTTTATTTCACTTCCTAATTTGTTTTGTTCTCAGTTCCTTCATAGCTTGATAATACTCCTATCAAGATCCTCATCTTTATTTTGAGTGCATGTTCTTACTAAATATTTATCTGTATAATGTAGGAGGCTCTTATAGCACTATAGTATTTAGAAAGTTCTCTTAAGCTCTCTTAAGTTGCTGCGCACGACAGGGTCCATATGAGACATTGTACCTACCTTTTGGAATGTAACACCTTGTACTGAAATATATGGAGGCAATAAACAATCTGAATCTGAATCTGAAAGGAAATATTAACGCTTGAAGCGGGGATTGAACCCGCGGCCATATGGTTTCATGCCCTATTACTCAACCGCTGAGCTACCTCCATGCCTGAAGCGAGGAAATTATCCTTTCATATTTAAACATAATTGAAACGCTTAAAAACGCTGAAAAGCTTAAAAAATCCGACTTCTTCGCATATATTCCGGTTTTGGCTTGACCGATTTCGATAAAATTTATATGGGACCACCTCTGTAATATACTCTACCAAACAAAAAATAATAATCACAATAAAAGTTTTGCATTTAAAACACTAGTAAATAAAAAAGAGTAAAATACTACTATTAAAATTTAATAGAAAATCACATCCAAATACCTCATTGCGCGACCAAAATTAATTACAACGAAACTCTCTCTTGATATAATTAATTTTACATTCGCTTGGTCAAAGCATATCTTAATTTTATTGATTGAACTGACGTTTTTACTGACGTTAACTTGAAGTGACGTCAGTAGCATATGGGACGGTAACGTAGGTCAACAAATATGACGTCAGCAGCATATGGGTCGGTAGCGTAGGTCAACAAATGTGACGTCAGCAGCATATGGGACGGCAACGTAGGTCAACAAATGTGACGTCAGCAGCATATGGGTCGGTAACGTAGGTCAACAAATGTGACGAAAGCTGCATATGGGACAGTAACGTCGGTCAACAAATGTGACGTTAGCAGCATATGGAACGGTAACGTAGATCAACAAATGTGACGTCAGCAGCATATGGGACGGTAACGTAGGTCCTTCATCGATCTTGTGTTAAGCGTAGCTATATTGAATTTATTCCTAGATCTCGGTTTTGTACTTTCAGAGTGTTGTTAATTGGGTGGTATTTCGTTTGGTTTCACTTTCGCTGCCACTGTCGCAAGCTATCGCTTGCTTTTTGTTTTCTCTGATAGGTTGGACTATCTAATCTTATGGTGAATGATGATGTGGTCGAGAATGGTAAATATATATAGCAATAGAATAACTGAGTCCCTTTATTGTACGACCAATAATGTATGGCCAGATAATGTACGGCCAATAATTCGCAATATTCCGTGACATGGCTTCCAATGATCAGCTTGTGGACCGGATCAGGACTGATTTTGTACAGCCAATAATACGCAGCCAGAAAAACACAGCCAATATTTTGATTACATGTACACGAAATATCAGGTCGTGCAATACTGGCCGTACAATACAGGTCGGAAAATATTAGCACGAGCTGATAATGTACAGCCATTAAAGCACGGCCGATAATTCATGTACATGCAAATGTCAAAGTCAAAGCCTCGTTTGGATGATCCAATAATTGTAAGAGGGCAAGATATGACTGCTTAAAGTTTTCATACAAACTGTTTATATTCTAAAGAAAAGCGTAAGAATTTTTGTTCATTTTTATTATATTTTTTTTGCGCTTCGCCGGCCGCTGCCGCGGCACGCTCGCTTCACTCACTCGGCTCGGGCTTTGTTTTGTCTCAGTTCAAACATAACCTAACCTAGACTTGCAACCATTTTTATAAAGACCACAGAGAAGCAAATGTTCTTAGGTTAGAACTTTTTTTGCATAGAGAGTATATATTTGTCTATGGTTAGCTTCCAATTACTGGCTGTGCAATACTGGCCGTACAATATCGACATGGAGTGATTTTACACAGCCAAGTATTGCACGCACAGTATTGCACACCCTGATATTTGAAAGCCATATTACATGAATTATGGCTGTACATTATTGGCCGTACATTATCGATACGGAACGATTTTGTACAGGCAATAATTGACGACCCAGGAAGTCACGGCCCGATATTTTGAAACCATATACATGAATTATCAAGGTGTGCATTATTGGCTGTATAAAATCAAGCCGTGAAATATCGGGTCGTACATTATTGTATCCCGAATAACCTACTCTTAACAGGCTGCGCTTAGATCTGGTCACGTTATAATCACAGGAGATAATAATATAAATATTTGTTTTTTATTCGAGATATATATAACTTTTAAACATACTGGTTAAACAATAAATTAAAAATTCTACCAAAGACAGGTGGTAGTAAATGCGCGACGGCCCGCTCATACCGATTCACAGAAATTGTCTCTTCTAAATGAAACAGAATACCTAGTAGGTATTCACATTTTAAATGACTTTGAGGATCCAGATGATCGAGGGCAGTATTAACCTCCTTAAATCGCGTTAGGTTGCAGACTGGTGCGCGGACAAATAGTAAGTGGCAGCATACTTTACAAATTACCCTCAATTTGGTAAGCAATATCAAATGTCGATAGATAAAAAAAAAACGAATAACGAAACTGCAACAATATCGGTACGGTTGGTAGGTATTCGTCACAACTCTTAGGGTACTCCTCACAACTCTTATTCGTCACAACTCTTAGGGTACTCCATAAAGTAGTGGTCAGTAAAAACAAAAATAAACAAACACCGTCAAGATGAAAGAACAAAAGAACTCCAAAATACTAACAATAAAACTCAATGTTCACGTGGTTAACATTAAAAAAAATTAAGATAATTTTGGTCCAAAATTTATATTGTAGGTAACTTTGCCTTTCAATCCGAAATACAGTAATGTTTGCTCATTATTGCTAGCAGTTGAATATCTGGCAAAAGTCCTTAAATATTGACTTGTGACTGCAAAAGAGTTCTACGTAGGTAACTATGTCCAAGAATTGAAGAACTTGCGTCGTATTTGCGGTCAGATAAAAATAATTAAAATATATTTCTTTTATTTATTATTGCTATATAGCTATACTCAAATATATTTGATATACTTAGATAGTCCTAGCATGAATCGTCAACTTCACACGAACTACTACTAACATCACACGAGTCTTCTTTGCAGTCATCCTTATCATTGCTGTAAATCCTGGACTTCCTTGGTGGGGGAGGCATAGTCTTCCCCCACTTCTGATTCCCACAATCTGATGAGGGCCTGCAAGGATCTCTCTTTGGTTTTGGAGGCTTGCATAGATCTAGATTATCAAATACTTCTTTGCAGTTAGGAACGCACTTGTTATTTCTTTTCTTTTTTCTATTAGTATTGCATTTATCCTCACATTGCGCGCGGCCTTTGCACCGCATGCGCAAGATTTTTAGGAGGGCTGGCTTTGGATCGGGACCTCGTGATGATGACTAGAAGAAATAGATAATAATGTATTTAAACGTATGTTTTGTTTCTACAACATACACTCACCAAGCCGATCAGGACTAAACTAAATTTATAAAGAAAAAATCACTGGGAGAGGCATTTGAACCCGCAGCCATAGTCTTTTATGTCCTACCGCTCTAACTAATAAGATGTGTTACGAACGGTATAAAAGATTAGAAATAAATAAGATGATAATATAACAACAAAAGTTTCGTTATAAAAGTACGTCACAACACTACCAATTTCTCCGAAACTAGTCAACTCAAATCCAACCTAATAAGTAACAGATGTATAAATTCAATCTCTAACGAATCTAAATATTGAACAATCTCAACTGCGCGGTGGCGTAGTCAGTTGTCTTCCTTCCAGGTTCCAGACGATAAATAGATCGTCCATAAAACAATTCATTGTGTTTATGGTTTTTAGTGTGTTTGTGATTCCGATATTCCCGTGCTAAAGCACAGATCTTAAGCTTCGGACAGATTAACGGGAGCTCTTTGTTTGGTAATGACGTCTCCCAAATCTTTGTTACCTTACTATGTCATTGATTCACTTAATTTGTCGCATTTCGTTTGTTTTGTAGTTTATTAATTTGTTCTTTCCGCGTTAACGAATTCTTTACCTTTTTTATTTGAAACTAGGTACAGTGTGTGAAAACATAAGAACTTTAGGTTCGTGTAGCCATTTTCTTGAGAGCTCCAAACTCGGCTAGGCCTGTATCTTGGAAGCCCGGAACAAAATAATTTTTAGCATTTTACATTTATCGCGCGACACCTTGCGGTTTGGGTGGGTAACTAAGTAGGTAGTAACAGTAGGTTGCGATTTAACATAATGATTGTTAACATTTTGTAACAAGATTGGTTGGTCACGAACAATTAACATACTTAGGCAAGCAAAACAAAAAAGCAATTTGTATTTTGGCATTTGTTTATTTTGTCGCAGTTAGGTCATTCGAAGTTTATTTCTCTATTTATAATCTGACGGACTACGGTTAACAGTCGGGAAGATAGTAAATTAGTGGTGGACCATGAGGAGTTCTTATTTCTATATCTTTGACAGCTTCATCACTTTTAATCAGTCTATATAGAAGCCAAAAGCTTGCCTATCTAGCAAAAAAAATACCTTAATTTTCTTTCTCGCCGGGGAAAATATACCAAGTTTTAAAATCACAAGAAAAAGTACTAACCGCCTGAAGTAAATAGTTGTAAAGCAAATACTTGGCCTGTTCCTTAGCTTCTTCTTTATAATAATCTTCATTTTCATCATCAGTGACTCCATCATCACTGGAGAAGAATAAATCATCCATATCTTTGTCTTCGAACTGATCACCATTTTTGTAATTTACGTAAACAACCAACGACTTGATAGGATCATGCTTCGTAATATGCAGGTGTTCTGGTTCGTCATCAGGTATCAAATGTCTGTTGTATTGGCTTCCAGTGACTTCCTTAAAATATTATTTTAAGGATAAAATTAAGGAATTAAGGATTTATAGTGGGGGCTGAGTCACCCACGTCCGTAGGAGGATACCCCTTATGTCTGACTCCCTACACGTGGTCCCCGGGTGTTGCTAATCAGGTGAAATTTGAGAGGTGGTAGAGCATTTTGTGAGTTGCTCGCCTGGCTTGCTACCAAAGTAGCTTACCACCATCAAGTTGAAAGTCTGCCGCCAAGCCAAATACGGTGTTTCGGCAGTTATCCTTGAGAGCCTGCGTATTCCAGGTCTAGTGTGTTTACCAGCTTCGATCGCATCGTCACTTACCCTCAGGTGAGATAGTGGTCAAACACTAGCCGGTCACAAATAAAAAAAAAAAATAAGGAAAAAAATCTAAAACACCTACGTTGGAATAGCTAAGTCGGAAACCCAGAGCCATCCTAAGCTACATAAAGCAGCTGGAATGGCTTGGCTAGTTACCGTCACGGAAAAATCACAATTCACCACAAACGGGACGTCAGACAGACAGACGCCATATATCACTCCTACCACATATAAGAATCTTACTAATATTATAAATCCGAAAGTTTGTGTTTAAATGTGTAAGTATGTTTGTTCCCTCTTCACGCTTTAACGGCTGAATGGATTTAAATGAAATTTGGAATGTACATAGATTACACCTAGGATTAAAACATAGGCTACTTTTTAACTTTATAATAACGGGCGAATTCGCGGGGCACGGCTAGTTAGATATAAAAACGACTGGACAAGTGCGTGTCTTACTCGAGCATGTTCCGTACTAATTTGTATGAATATAGTTCGTTATATATAGTATTTTTAGTAAATCTTTAAATTGAAACATTACTCCTTTAAATTTACTTAGTAAATTAGACTTTTAAGGAGAAATAAAACATTTAACATTGGCGAAATTGTGGTGGAATGTCTACGGTTCAATTGCAATAGAACCTGGCAGAAACGTGAAATTACAAAGCAGAAAATCTTGCCTCGAATCGCAAATGAATAGTTAACTGAATAGCAATTATGTCAAAAATATCGTTAGCACATCATCGGCCCTCAATCATATTGATAAGAAATGTTAAAAAAAATGAATGAAAAAATGGTTCTTCTCGAAATTGCTGTAATTTTGCTAATCTGGCACTAGAATATTTAACTTTCATATGTGCCTCTTTGGGGCCCATGTGAATAAACAATTTAGATTTTGATATAGCGAGCTGACTACGAAATCTGTCTAAATTATAGATGTTCTTAACAATCAATAGCTCATAAATAGCAACCGCAGCTCAATATCTAAGAAACTTGGAGCCCGGGCGTACACAATATTACAACACAGAAAGGTCTCTCTTTCAACAAAATTCCTTCCCAAAATCCTTCCAGGCAAGCATGCTACATCTTCGGCCGCATCATCACTTTCGAGATTGTAGTCAAATGCTTGCCTATCAGGCATAAACAAAAATTACTTTCGTATGTCCAGCGGATATCCAGTTGTTTTCCTGTACATGTCGCATTTCTCAACCGATTCTCCTGAAATTTCCTGAACAGGTTTAATAATTTTACTCTACAACATTTTAATGTCAATTCAGTTTTTTGAAATTTTTCAAAATGGGAATGGCGGTTGTAAAAGTAATTAAACGCAAGCAAAGCTTAAAAAACCGACTTCACCGCTTTATCTTCGGAATCTTGATCAGATTTAATGAATAAAAACTCATTATTGACTATAACTAAAAAACTAGAGATCAGACCTTCATCAAATTTCAATGGGACTACATAAAAAGCACCAGCTTTCAAATAAAAAATAATCATCAAAATCGGCTCACAACGAAAGAAGTTATGAGGTAACATTTGAAGTCGGGTAAAAACGAGAACATCGTCAATGTAGTCCATAGAATACGCATTATTGACGATATTTCAAGAACTACTGATCAGATCTTGATCAAATTTTAATGGGACCAATTAGAAAGCAACATCATTCAAACTAAAAAAAAAAAATTCAAAATCGGCTCACGTGGATAGAAGTTATGAGGTAACATACAAATAAAAAAAACAGTCGACTTGAGTACCTCCTCCTTTTTTGGGAAGTCGGTAAAAATATATTTCAGCCATTTTGAAATAAGCGAGTTCTTTTCAGCTCACAGAGCCAATAGTAATATAATATTTTACCTTTATTTCATAGATAAATAAGAATAACAAAATGACGTCCCAATACATCGTAGCAACACCAAAATAAGTAAAACATAAACTACGTAAAGATATTTATTGAATTTTTCTTTGGTTCTAACAATAAATCCGAATTTCACTGATTAAAATATGACGTCAGGTACTACCTATATTATAACTAGACTAGTAACTCCCCGCGCCTTTGTTCGTGTTGATTAGGATTATAAGTTAGATTAGTCTAACTTATAATCCTAATCAACACGAACAAAGTCGGAGTAGGAGGAGTTAGCTCCTCCTAATATAAATGGGGCCAGCCCAGAAGTTAGCCTAACAATGAGAAACCCAGGGTCCACCCTGGGTTCCTCATTTTTGGATGGTTTCGCTAGATATCAACTTGAGACACTAGAGACCATTGAGCGAAGAGCCAAAAGACTTATTAACAATGACCAGCTAACAGATGCTAGGCTTCAGAGCCTAGGACATCGTCGCTGGATAGCAAGTTTCTCGGTATTTTATATATATATACATTTTACATAACCACCAGACAAACTGCTTTGCGACACCGTTATATGGTGGATATTCCTCAAATTCGAAGCGTTTTGCTTCCACGTTCATGCATTCATCATCAGCAAAGCTTAAAAAAACCGACTTCACCGCTTTATCTTCAGAACCTTGATCAGATTTAATGTATTAAACACTCATTATTGACTATAACTCAAAAACAAGAGATTAGATCTTGATCAAATTTCGATGGGACCACAAAAAAAGCACCAGCTTTCAAATAAAAAAAGAATCATCAAAATCGGCTCACAACGAAAGAAGTTATGAGGTAACTTTTGAAGTCGGGTAAACGAGGACATCGTCAAAGTTCGGCGTACAAAATAGGCATTATTGACGATATTTCAAAAACTACTGATCAGATCTTGATCAAATTTAAATGGGACCAATAAGAAAGTAACATCATTCAAACTAAAAAAAAAATTTTGAAATCGGTTTGCGTGGAGAGAAGTTATGAGGTAACACACATGTCGACTCGAGTACCTCCTCCTTTTTTGGGAAATCGGTAAAAATACTGTATTTTACAAGTTTTTACTTAACTTAAAAAGAGACTGAATGAAAGACATTTTTCAGACCTTATTAAGGTTAGTGTCACTAGTTTTTAACCGTCTTTACAAAAAAGGAGGTTTTCAATTCGACTGTTTTTTTATGTAACATACTTCTTTCTAGGTGAACCGATTTTGATCTTTTTTTTTTAAAGCTTTCCCATTTTAGTTTTATCAAGATCTGATTTTGAGTTATCCTCAATAATGCGTATTTAATTAATTTAATCTGACTAAGAGTTCTGCAGATAAAGCGGTGAAGTTGGTTTTTTGAGCTTTACTTGAGTTTAAACTATTCAATAGGTATCTACGTAGCTAAATCTATCATCATCTACGAGTATATAAGAACCTTGCAGTAAGTTTCGTTTAGAAGAGATTCACATACACACAGAGTTACAAACAAACCTTCAGTCATAAAATATTCGTGTGATGCGATAATATGTATGCTAGTCAAGCCGTGCCAAAACAATTATAACAAACTTGTACAATCAAAGCAAGGAGCGATATCTAAACTTCAACAATCAAAACAAAATTTAATTAAACAAGGTGACATTTTAAACTCAAGTTTGTGAACCACCATTCGAGAGGTAGTCGTCAAGGAAAGATGGCTACTGTAACTAAAAGTCCGATTGCGATTGGGCTGGTACTATTTTATGTAAGTGAATTTTATTCTATTTATAAGGGCTTATAATAGAGATAGAGAATAAGAAGAAGATATAATTGAGAAACAAAAAAATTATAGAGCGCGCATTAAGATTAAGCAAAACGTATAAATTTTGGCAAATGGGGTTAGATTTTACAATAGAATTCCTAAAATTGTAACTAAATTACCACTGGGAAAGTTAAAATCCTACTATAATATTATAAATCTGAAAGTTTGTGTGTAAGTGTGTAAGTATGTTTGTTCCCTTTTCACGCTTTAAAGGCTTAACGGATTTGGATGACATTTGAAATGTACATAGATTATACCTAGGATTAACACATAGGCTACTTTTTAATTTGATAATAACGGGAGAAGCCGCGGGGCACGACTAGTCTGTAATAAAACATGCATTAATTAAGAAAGTTTACTATAAAATGATCGACTATATTAATTACAATAATTCTAGCGACTACATAATATAGATATACCTAAGTTAATATAATTATGTATTAGTTAAGAAATGATTTAAAAATTCATGAAAAAAATGCGCAGCCGAGTTTTTTGCCAGGTTCTTCTTTAAATGGCTGTAATTTTGCGAATCTGTCAGTAGAATTATTAACTTTCATGAGTGCCTCTTTGGGGTCCATGTGAATAAAAGATTTTGATTTGAAAACAAGCAAGTCGTTGGCCGCGTAAGCGTCACGCTTGCCCATTACAGTTCTGTGCCCCAGAGAAATTTGAACTTATATAGGTCAAAATTTGTACTTATATAGGTCAAAATTTGAACTTATATAGGTCAAAATTCAGCGTGGCTGCATTGCGCTCGTCGACCTGAGATATTAGATGCTAAATCTCTTTTCATCATCTCAGCCGCAAAAAGTCCACTGCTAATATATATATATATATATTAATGACAAGGATGCATGGAGGCAAACTGCACAAGCTCTTTCTAGCGACTACCAATAACACCTAGGTTAAGAAAATTATGTATTAGAGATCAAGAAAGTTTAAAAAAAAAATTATGAATGAAAAAAAAATGCGCCGCCGAGTTTCTTGCCAGGTTCTTCTCGAGATGGCTGTAATTTTGCGAATCTGGCAATAGAATTATTAACTTTAATGAGTGCCTCTTTGGGGCCCGTGTGAATAAACTATTTTGATTTTGATTTTGCTGATTTATAGGCTTCCCCCAAAGATCTCCAAAATTAACGTTTGTTAACGGACTGCATCCAGCGTCTTCCTGCGACTTTCACTATGTCGTCCGTCGTCATTGTGGGCGGTCTTCCGACACTGCGCTTGAAATCTGTTTTAGCCCTATAATTTCACTGGAAATACTGCCTTTCAATCCGAAATACAGTAATGTTAAATATAGACAAAGATATATTACTATTTTAATTTCAATAAGTTTGGACAACCCAGTTGGCGGGGTGGGCAATTCATTACCCTCTGCGCCTTGGGTCCTGAGTTCGATTCCCGGCAAGAGCACAATTTTTCTTTCCAAGGGAGATTTGTGCTTCTGGTTCTGAGTCTGATTGTGCGTGTGAGATGTAAAAGTTTCCGGCACCCACGACACTAGTCTTGGAACTCAGTGTGGGGCTGTGTGTGAATGTGTTTGATTGTTAATTCCAAAAATTGTGAGTTTTGTTTGTGTATATTTGTAACTAGGTATCTGACATGACCGAATGGATTTTATTTAAATTTTTGATAGAAATTTTGTGATCTTTCTATAAACATAGCATAAACCAAGGCTAAATACATAGAGTACTATTTATCCTAATGCATCATCATGTATTGTGTAACAGTGGAACCCAACTTTGTACCCTACCCTGGTCTATTCCAGGCTTGGGTCTATATATATACTTATCCAAATCTGGTGTGCCATCCAGTCGTTACAGAGACACCTAGCAATAATTGACGAAGTTGGTAACAACATTAATAAATGAAATTAAAAACATAACAACTCACTGCCAGTTTATAACTTTCCTAAAATGCTGGCCGCATTGAGATGAAGCTAAAAAAATTAAAAATAATGAGCATCCAGAGACCAAAATGATTTCATGTGAATTGTATAAAACCTTGAATCCCTAGACTCCATGAACGAAAATGATTTTAAAGAAATTTATTTTTAAGTAAGGCCATCGTTTGACCACAATCTCATCTGACGGAAAGAAACGATGCGGTCAAAGATGGAGCACGCTTCCTCAGTAAAAAATCACACCAAGAGCCGTCGATCTTCTACCAAACTGAAATCAGTTCGTCGTGTTTAAAAATTAAAACCAAAAAATTGAACGCTTTCACACTCACAGCCCCGCACTAAATTCGTGATTTGTGTCGTGGGTGCCGGAAACATTCACATCACACACACAATCACAACCAGAACCAGAAACACAAATTTTCCTTGGTGAGAAAACTCGTGTTCCCGTCAGGAATTGAACCTGATATCCCTGCTTAGAAGGCAAACGCTCACCCAACTGAGCCAACAGGCAGTTCGTTAACATTATTTTCTTATTTTTAAATGTTTTTATATAATATTTCAGACATTTTTCTACGTATCATCAGCAAGGACCTCTGGAATCCTCACAAAACTCTACAAAAAGGCTACCGAAGATAACCGCCCTCTCATCATCGTTTTAGAAAAATCTTTTGGCAACAATGCCTTAACAAGCAAATCCAAATATACTGATTATAGCAACGAGAAGCATATTGATCTTACAAGGGTCCACAATTACCAACCCAGGCCTCATACTTTAGAAGATAACAGTATATCTCAGCTTCTGAGACAGTTGGGCACCGTAAGTGAATTCTGTTATTAATATTCTGCTTATTACTAAGGTTCTGTACTTCAAATAATTGAAACGCAAGCAAAGCTTAAAAAACCGACTTCATCGCTTATATATCGGTTTCGGCTTGACGGATTTCGATAACATTTATATGGAACGAACTCTGAAGTATACTCTACCAAACAAAAAAAAACATCAAAATCGATTTATAATTGGCAAAGATATCGCGTAACATACATACAATAAAAAAGAAAAAAACAAGATACAGTCGAATTGAGAACCTCCTTTTTTGAAGTCGGTTGATAAAAATAATCTCTTTATTTTAATCGTTTTATTGTCCGTCTGATTTTCTGTCAAGACTTTTATACTCAGGAAGGTGTAGAAAAATAGAGTTGAAATAAATATCAAAATACTTGGGTTTACGTAACTTGGACACGCGCGTAAATATTAAAATCTATAGGAAAGTATTCTAAATCAAAGGAAGTATATAAAATACTAGCAAACCCGGCGAACTTCGTTTCGCCACTATAAACCTCACGGAGCCCGAGACCTTTCCAATGAATGCAAAACCGTGGAAATCGGTTCGTGCGTTCTGGAGTTATAGCGTCAGGAAGGAAAACCCGACTTATTTTTATATAGTAGATATACTCCCTTTGACTAAGAAAACAATGCTCTTATTAAACAAAAACAAAACAAACAAACAAACGCATTCACACTCACAGCCCAACACTAAGTTCAAAGACTTGTATCGTGGGTGCCGGAAACATTCACATCACACACACATTACATCCAGAACCAGAAACACAAATATCCCTTGGGGAAGAATCTGTGCTCCTGCCGGGAATCGAACCCAGGACCCACGGCGCAGAAGGCGGACACCTGCCCATTGCGCCAACTGGGTCGTCCCAATTAACCTTATAAACATACGGATCTTACACTCGCAAATAAATCAATACTCTATGAACTTATAAAGTACCCTGAAGAGGGGTATCTTTTTGCATCGAGCGTTAAAAGAGAAAAATGCTTCACCTCACATGGTTTTCATCACGATGTTACCATCACTGGAAGCTCAAACCGTCGCGTCGTAGGATTCGAAATCACGACCCCCGATTAGAAGGTGGGCTATGTACGCCGATGCCACAATGTTATGATAAGTTACTCGTGTTAGGTGTTTTTATAAACGGTAATACAGGCTATTTTAATTTTTAGTCCACTTTGGAGAAGTGATAATTTTATGGTTAAGTTAGCTTACAATGACTACTAAGCGGTGAATTGGAAAAAAAAATGTTATGTCGTGGGACCCGGAAACATTCACATCACACACAATCACACCCAGAACTAGAAACACAAATTTTCCTTGGGGAGAAAAAAAGTGTTACCGCCGGGAATCGAACCCGATACCACCGCTTAGAAGGCGAACGCTCTACCAACTAAGCCAGTTCAAGTAAGCTCTAGTCAACACTGCTTCTATTTTCAGAAAACGTATTTAAACAAAAATCGAATCAGCAAATCTCGTGATCGTAGATCTAGATTACGAAGCAGACTACACTCTGCAAAACATAATAAATCTCATCTAAGATCCTATCCAGATGAAGATTATCGTACCGATCGTGACAGAAGAGACGATAGACGCGATAGACTATCTGATAGACTAGAACGTGACAGGCGAGATAAACTCAAAAATTATCGTGGTAGAGTCTATCAACACAGATATAACAGTGATAGATACGACCGAGACAGATACGATCAAGACAGATACGATCGAGACAGATACGATCGAGATAGATACAACCGAGACAGGTACAACCGAGACAGACACGATCGAGACAGATACGATATAGATGATAGGGAAGAACTTGATAGGCAAGATCAAAATAAATACGATCGTTACCGAGCTAGAGCCGACGGGCGTAATAGAGCAAGGCATTATCGCGAATTTCAACAACATCGTAGTTCAGGCAAAACCTACCCTAAACCTATCCTATCAAGATACGATCGTGACAGACGTGATAAAGACCATACCAATCGCGATCAGGTGAGAAACGAAAATTCCTATAAAACATATTTAGAAAAAAATTATAAAGGTTCAGTTGAAAATAGAAAAGACACTATTCAGGAACGTGCACTGCGTAATTCAGTGATAAAAAATTACCTTCGATATTCAAACGATCTTAATTGCGACGCATTGGATGAATGCGCAAAGGAATGTGATAATACTTACGAACCAAATGAAGCAGACGACTGCGTAAACGAATGTGATACGCAGTTCGAGTGTGAAGATACCTTACTATATCAACAACGAGCTGATTTTGAAGACTGTGACTTCGCAGATTCTTGTCTAGATAGCGTTCAAGATAAGGGCAATAATCCAAGTACGAGGGGCATATTACTTGAACCTGATGAAAAAGAAAATGGGAAGCAAGTCGATGACGATGATTGCATAACACAAATGACATGTTAAAACTGTTAAATGTAATAAACTTATAAAAAATTGGAGTATTGTTTTAATTTAGTGTTAGAAAAAAAAACAACGGGGTGCAATCCGGGAGGGCCGGCAGAAGTGTAAACTTGAATATTATTCGCCGTGCGGTAGAAAGGATATTACTTCCTCTCCTTCGTCTTACTTCTACTACTACGAATTTTCCGTCTTACGAATTATCGATCAGGTCACATGTCCTGACGCGAGTTTACCATTTTTAACCCATCCCAAAAAAGTGCACAACGCCGACCTAATTTTCTCTCAATAATTTTGTTAGGGTTTTGTTCACTTAAAATAAATTATTGAGAGAAAATTTAAACGTGAACAAGCATATAACTATCTATATACTTAATAAACTAACCTACTTACCTAAAGTGACGCAGCAAGAAAAATACAATCCAGAATTAACTTGTCGACTCTTTTATGTTCTTTTGTCATGTACTTTCACATGTTTTTTTTTACTATTATAGATCACGATAGCGTGTTCCCTATTTTTTATTTATCCCTTCCACATGTGCTTAAAAAGACGCTCACCAGGGTAAAAAATGTAATTGCTGATTTTACATATTAACAACCATCTTAGGAACTCCGGCAAGAAATTTAGTGGCGATATACCTACATTTTTTTCTAATCTAAATTGATTAATAATGCAAAACATGTTGTCGACAACATGTTTTGCGATCATTACAAAAGTCGGAAAAGATTTTGTCGATATTTTTTAACCTTTATGTTAAAAACAAACACAAACTCACACACACAAACTCACCCAGAACCAGAACCACAAACTTTCCTTGGGGAAAAACTTGTGTTCCCGCCGACATTGAACCCGCTACCCCCGCATAGAAGTCCCAGCTCCTCCCAACCAAGCCAACGGGCATTTAGCGTTTATGTTTAAAAAAAATACAAAATTGAAGTATCAATTTTTTCATTTTCGAGGCATAAGAATAGACTAAAATATAAGAAGTCGGCATAAGTTACTTTTTCATATAAGAAGTCGGCTATAAATTAACACCAAGATAGGAACAAACCTACGGTGATCGGTTCTATAAGCAATTGATAAAACGATTTGACATTGTAAATACGCTCTAAGTAAATTGTGATAAGATTCCATGCATTTTTAAGCTATTCCAAAGCTTCTATCGCGGACCTTGAGCGTGGAGACCGAATCCAGAAATTCCGTAACGAAAATAACCTAACACCCCCCACTCCGACCGGCACAGCGGTGAAACTTTTTAGTTTTGCCATCTATCGATGAATAGCAGAACTTTTAATGACTTTTTTGAAATATCACGCTTGTCTCTTTAGTTCAGCAACTCGCCTCTAGGTAGCAGGAAAAAAATACTGCAAAAATAAAATAAAAAAATAATTATAATTGCATAAGTTGATATAAAATGCTATGCAATAGCTTTACCGCGGCAGTCCCCGAGTGCCACACGTCTTTTTTTTTATTCGGCACTGTAAGTTTGTCAGTTATCCACCCTATTACTTTAGCTACAAAATCCTTGTAAATTAATTCTTATTTTCTTTATGACTTTCTCTATGTAAAATAAAAATGTCACGGTCAGAAGTGCATGCAAAGATAATGTAATCACTCTGAGTGCATGCCATAGAGGAACTTTTTATACCGGAAAGTGCATGCAGCAAGGATGTTGTAGCTCTTACAAACCGTAGGTTTGTTTCCTATCTCGATGGCATGCAGAGATAAATAAGATACATACCCAAGGAGTGCATGTAAACGGAATGATTACATTATCTTTGAGTGCGTGTTTTGGCTTTATTTTTATCTTAGCCACATAATCAAAAATTGAAACGAATCTTCTTAAAAGTGTATACATAGCATTATTTGATTAAATTACTATAACAATTCAAATTCAAAATAATTATAAGCGTGTGAAATTGTCCCGTGGTGTATTATTTATTAAAAATGCTTATATTTAACTAAGTGGCTATTGAGAAAGAATATAATTTACAATAATACCAAAATGAGTAATTTTCCAACGGTAAGATATATTACTAGTAATTTCATAGTATTTTGGCTGAACCGTTTGTGATATTATTTACCGCTTCAAGTCTTTTACCATCGGAAAACAAGACGAACTTGCAATAAGACTTTTATGGAGGACAATTCTATGATTGGCCACAACATTTATCATGCGAATAGCAAAGGATGGTTTATTTACCATAATTGAAATAGCAGACAAACTCTATTCTATAAAATAAAGCTAAAAAAATAAGATAAGGCCTTCGTTCTAGTTCCTGATAAATACAACAATGTGTTTTCAAGTCTAGAGTGAGCAGGTATCTCAACATGTTTCATCATCGACCGCATCATCATTATGAACTAACAATAACATTTATCCTGGGATCAAAGTCAACGGGGTTCAAGGACAATGGCGTTTTGGTAAAGATCATCAAATTTAGATGACAAAGTCTACAAAGTCAGTGTACTTTTGTACTCAGAAATCTGGAATTTATTGCCCGAGTCTGTGTTTCCCGATAAGTACAATCTAGGAGTCTTTAAATATCGAGTGAACAAGTATCTTCCAGGCAAGCATGCTCCATCTTCGACCACATCGTCACTTTTCATCAGGTTAGATAGTGGTCAAATGCTTGCCTATCGAGATTTTTAAAAAAACTAGTGCTTCATACATCTGCAGGTTCCCTCAAATGTTTTCTTTCGCAGAGATCTTTTTTTGTTACGGTAGATAGGCATTTGACCACTATCTTACGTGATGGGAAGTGATGATGCGATGATGCTAAGATGTATCATACTTGCCTAGAGGATCCCTATTCACTTTAGACTTGAATATTCCCAGATTATACCCTTTAGGGAACAAAGACAAAGGTAAAATGAGTTTCACTCTTTCGCTGTACTGTATGTAGTTTTAAAACCAACTAAGATTATTAAATATGGTGATTTTGTATCAAATAAATAGTTTTGCCTGAATGCATATAAATAAGATCTTAATGTAAGTAGTGATACAATATATTCAGTCTGCGAATTCATATTCAGTCTTCAGTATATATAATCGCAGATTTATTTTATTTTTATTTATTTATTTATTTATTTATTACCATACTTAAGTTAAAGCGGATACAACAAAATTTTATTTCTAACTTCCACACTAGGCGAGCCTGTGTTGTGGAAGGTAGCCTCTTTCGTTCAACAGTATGCATACAATAATAATAACAATATAGAGTTACAAACAATTAACTAGTTATTAACAAATAACTATCAATTACCAACAATTAAGATTGAATATATAGTTTAGTTAGTTTAGTTTTATATATAGTTTAGTTTATTTTTTTTAATTATAATTGAATATGAGAGCCTGCGTATTCCAGGTCTAGTGTGTTTACCAGCTTCGTTCACATCGTCACTTACCATCAGGTGAGATAGTGGTCAAACACTAGCCTGTCACAAATAAAAAAAAATATATATAGTACATATAATCGCAGACGAAGATAAAATTTATGGATCGATCAAAGTGAGATCTTTAAGTTGACTTGGGTGGTTCAGCAATTTGTCCGTCCGTCCGTCCGTCTGTCAGAAGCATCTCTAGCTATAAGCGAATGACTTCTAATTCTCATAGAATATGTAAAACTACGGCCCAAAGCCAAAAATGACATTTAAAATTATATACATTAAGATATTATTATCCCATACATCTAAGTTGGGGAGCAAATTTTTTTTTATCTGCCCTTGTGCGGTATTGTTAAAAAGGGCTTTACAAGTAGAGTACGAAACCGGTTTAAAAAATGTTCGAAAATAACTTGGTAGGAAACCAAATTCACTGTTTTTAGACCTATTTTGTCCCGGAGTCTATCTCAAAAACGGCTTCACACTGAACACTGTAACTTACATATAATATCAGTTATATCCTGTACTTGAACAACAATAAAGAAATCAAACAATTATGAAATAGAAAAAAGTAATAAGCAAGTAAACTATTTTTTTTTCTCTATGAGGCAAAATGTAGGCGCGAGGTCTCAGTTCGGCGCGAACGACTAGTTATCTAGTCTATAGGTTTACAAAAAAAACTTCAAAACACAATAATAGAAACAATATCTAAGAAGCCAGCCAGTCAACAATTTTTTTAAATTATGTAACTATATTGGAAAACATTAATATAAAAACATTTCTAATCATATATTACATTATAAACTAAATTGAAATTAACAATATTAGAAAACTATAACTTGATATAAATTTATTAATTTATTTCCATCTAATAACATAAAATAATTTGATTTCATTAGATAGACTGTTAATTGTACTGTAAAATTTATAATAATATGCACATATTGCTGCTCGTCTTACCATCTACTCATAACAACAAGACATTGGCCTCGATTCTGATGTACACTCACTAAATTAAATTTAAACTATCTGTCTGTCTGTCTCTTACAAAATAAAACACAAGACAGAGATAGCATGCATTTTAGTGCTGTCACGCTAGTTTATCAATTAAAATATGAACAGCAGAAGCAGAAAGGCGCTTGTTTTTAGTCAACACCAATACAACACATACTCGACTAAGTTTGCATAGATATCTAAGTTCTGACTAACAGCACAGCAGTATGCTATCTCTGTCTTGTGGTCCTATTTTGTAAAAGACAGGAATAGTTTAAATTTAATTTAGTGTGTGACATCAGAATCGAGGCCATTCTCGTGTAAAAATAGGAGAAATTCTGGTGTTCTGGCACCCCTTTAAGGCGAACTGCTTCTTAGTCAATTTGGCATATTAGGCATATTGGTTCTTCGGCATCTCATATTATTGGCAAACAGTTTTCTAGTCAACCTCTTGTTTTAATATAATGTTTTTAATGTCATCTCGCTTTTAGGGTAACTAGATCATTAAGGAAATAATTAAACGCAAGCAAAGCTTAAAAAAACCGACTTCACCGCTTTATCATCGGCACCTTGATCAGATTTAATGTATTAAACACTCATTATTGACTATAACTCAAAAACTAGAAATCCGATCTTGATCAAATTTCATTGGGACCACAAAAAAAGCACCAGCTTTCGAATAAAAAAAAATCATCAAAATCGGTCCCAACGAAAAAAGTTATGAGGTAACTTTTGAAGTCGGGTAAACGAGAACATCGTCAAAGTACGCAATAATGCTCACAAAATAGGCATTATTGACGATATTTCAAGAACTACTGATCAGATCTTGATCAAATTTAAATGAGATAAATTAGAAAGCAACATCTTTCAAACTAAAAAAAAATTATCGAAATCGGCTTACGTGGAGAGAAGTTATGAGGTAACAAATATATATAAAAAAAAAAATACAGTCGACTTGAGTACCTCCTCCTTCTTTGGGAAGTCGGTAAAAAACGCTGGCAGTTATGAGAATCTAAAAATGTTCTTTAATATACAGTTTCTTTTTTAGGATCAACCCCTTGACAACTCTGAATCGTCTCGTCTCCAAGTAAGTGTTTTATTGTGCCTCTGATAAGCTAGCGTTATGTTATATTTACGTTTTATTAAATTAAATGAATTGAAATATATTTGTCAGACTAACGTATAAATGTTAGACTATTTACTGTTAGGCTATTTGCACACAATCTTCTCTTTCCGGCGTACAACGTATAATGTATTATTATTTTTCAAGTCGCAATTAGTCAGTCATAGCAGTACGTTTCCGGCACCCATAACACATGTCATCGAACGTAGGGGCTGTGAGTGTGAAAGCGTTTACTAAATATTAACAAAACAAAACATTGGGGTTATTTAATTTGAATCTAATATGAAATGACAGAATTAAGGAAAGCAAATACAAGCTGTAATAAAAAAAGTGTAGTAATACTTGGTGGTGTGTATGTGTAACGTGCCAGGTATCGTCCAGAAAACGAAACTCGAAATCGAAAAAATATATTTTTCAAATATTTTTGACAACCCTACGATTACATCAGTGGCGCGTGACATTGAACTTTGTTATGTCCCCTACTGCCAGACGTCTAGGTTCATAGACTATGTTGAGTTGAACGGTAGCTGATGAAATAAGGTTGCAAATATGACCATTTTGGCTCGCATAAAATCTAAAGTCATCATTTAAAGTGGCATAACAACTTTTGGCCCACGCATCAATACGCCACATGATGATAAGCATAACGTTTTAGGCATAAACATTTTCCGCATCATAATATTGAGCATAATGATAAAGTGGCCTAAAACGAATGTGCATAACTATATCCTAGCGCTTCGCCGGCCGCTGTCGCGGCACGCTCGCTACGCTCGCTCGGCTCGCGCGTTTTTTGGTCACTAGTAACCTAACGCTTCTCCTCGCTTCGCTCGTCGTCTCACCTATATGTGACTTAGCCAACAATTCAAATATTATGCCTAAAAACATTAGGCCAACTAATAGCTATGCAAAAATAAACGGTTTGCCCTTACATTATTATGCCAAATCATGAATATGCCATAACTTATTATGCGAAACAATTTCGGTCAAATTAAACTAGGAACCCGAAAATTATGCGAGTCAATAGGCACCAGTTGCAAATGACATATATTTTTTTTTAATAATTTAATAACTAACATCATACTTCTATATTTATGCTGCTGCTGCGAATTTAGAAGTTCTTGTTAGACTCCATATATGTAGACAGTTCTTTGCTGTTCTATAAATCTACGAAGACGCAAATAGTTTCGTGTGAATAAACGGTATTTCAACCATAAATGGGTGACGTGACGCCGTCCGTCTGGATGTATGGTGAAAAAAATGTGAAGCTAGAACAAAGTTGTACAGTTCCTATGCTCATATTTTTTTATGTCCTATAGATAAGTATTTGACCGAAATCTCACCTGATGGAAAGTAATAATGCGGCCGAACATGTAGCATGCTTAGAAGGTATATTCACTCTTGACTTGAAGACTCTCAGATTATACCGTTCGGAGAACGAAGACGAGGGCAATGACTTCCTTCGCAGTACGGATGATAAACTAAGAAGCGAAATGCTTTTGTTTCTACTATAGTAATATGTTGTTCATGAGAGAGACCTACTAAAGTATATAATACTATACGACATAGTGAAGGTCGCAGAAAGACGCTGGATGCAGGCCACTAACAACCTTTCATTTTGGATATCTTTGGGGGAGGCCTATATCCAACATTGGACTTCTTGCGTCTGAGATGATGATGATGATGATGAGACCTACTAAGAAACCACAACAACAGCGAAAAGTTAAAGTTACAGTGTAATTTAAACACCAATTATTTTGCAGCGGCCCATATCCGAAGATATGCAAAACGTGAGTTTTTTCAAATATTTACGTGATCATATTTTTTTTTGTTCGATAGGCAAAGATGAGCACAATCTCACCTGATGGAAAGTGATGATGCGGCCGAAGATATAGCATGCTTGCCTAGAAGGTACTTATTTTTTTTCGGGAAATTAACAGACATAATATGAATTTGATATTTTTATTATAATTATTATTTTTTATTTGTGTATCTCCCATATTTTGAATGTATAATTAAACGCAACCAAAGCTCAAACAAAACCGACTTCACCGCTTTATCTTCGGAACCTTGATCAAATTAAATGTAGGTATGAAACACGCATTATTGACGATAACTCAAAAACTACTGACCAGCTCTTGATCAAAGTCAAATGGGGCCAATGGGAAAGCAATAGCTTTCAAACAAAAAAATCAAAATCGGTTCAAAAGAAGTGAGGTAACACAAATAAAAAAAATACAGTCGAATTGAGTACCTCCTCCTTTTTTGTAAAGCCGGTAAAAAAGAACACTTCGAGTCGTATGCGTTCAATGAGAGCCATAAGACGTACGTCGATGGGCTAGGTGTGCCTACCAGTCTTACACGTTGAGACGTCTCAGCCGACCGTGTACGTCGACGTAGTCCTGGCTTAAAAGGAACCGTGAACTGATTATTTTGTCTATGGAAACATGGGTCTTTATCTTTATAGAAAAGGGACTCCCTATACAACTTCGAAAGTGATGTGGCGGCATATAATATGGGGAACAGAGACAGTGCAGACTATACCGACTATCCAGGCGTTGAAGAGAGCATCTACGATTTCACCGCTGAGAGGAACGTGGCATTTGATACAAAGTTAGTTTACCATCTAATAAAGAGAAATAAATCTGAATCTGTGAAACGTCATCCATTTATGTTAGACATATCTCCAGTTCGCTCGAAGCGTTTTGCTTCTACGTTTATCATCCGTACTGTAAGGAGTGGAAGTCATTGCCTGCGTCTTTGTTCCCTGAACGGTATAATCTGGGAGTCGTCAAGTCGAGGGTGACAGGTATCTCCGGGCAAGTCGTCATCTTCGACCGCATCATCACTTTCCATCCTGTGAGATAGTGGTCAAATGCTTGCCTATCGTAGATAAAAAAAATCTTGCTTGGGGCTTCGCCACACAGGACGCTTGTAATTGAGTCCCTATATTGTACGACCAATAATGCACGGCCTGATAATGTACGGCCAATAAATAGCTATCAGTATTCCGTGATATGGCTTCCAAATATCACGTTGTGCAATGCGGGCCGTACATTATTGGATGTGAAAAAATAACACAGACCGATTTTGTGTAGCCAATAATACGCATCCAAGAAAATGCAATCAATATTTGAATTTGATGTACACGAAATATCAGGTTATGCAATACTGGCCGTACAAAAGCCTCGTTTTGATGATCCAGTAATTTCAAGAGGGCAAGGCTTAAAGTTTTCATACAAGCTGTTTATTTTCAAAAGAAAAGCGTAAGAATTTATTGTTCATTTTTATTTCATATTTTTTTTCTTTTAAAAACTTAGTTTTGAGTTCTTTGCCGGCCACTTTGCTCGCTCGGCTCGCGCTTTGTTTTGTCGCAGTTCAAACCTAACCTAACCTAGACTTGCAGCCACTTTTATAAAGACCACAGAGAAGCAAATATTTTTAATATTCTTAGGTTAGAACTTTTTTATAGTCTGTGCCAACTCTTCCTAGCAACTTGCCTAAACAAACGAGGCATCGCATAGAGAGTATATGTTTGTCTATGGTTGGCTTCCGATTATTGGCTATGCAATACTGGCCGTACAATATCGAATTTACGCAGCCAGTATTGCACGCACAGTATTGCACATCCTGATATTGGTAAGCCAAGTACATGAATTATTGGCTGTACATTATCGATAAGGATCGATTTTGTACAGGCAATAATTGGCAACCCGGGAAAGCACGGACTGATATTTTGTTAATTATAAGGGTGTGCATTATTGGCTGTACAAAATCGGCCGTGAAATATCGGGTCGTACATTATCGTCTCTCGTGTAATTCGAACAGATCCGCGTACAGGAACGCGTATACGATAGCCCGCGCCTTAACCCGCTAGCCATCCAGTCTAGCCAGTTCCATCCCATGTGGCGAAGCGATTCCATCTTATAACTATGGTACAGCTAAAACGAGTCTACTACTGGCCCTGACAATTTTCTCTCAACCTTACCCGAGGAAAGCGACGATGCGCTCGACGTTGGAGCACGTATGCCCAGATGCTTATTTGCTCGCAACTTCTCACAGTCTACATTTGTTTCTTTGCGTGTTTAGTTAGTTTTTAACATGAATTTTCAAACTGCAATTTAAAAAATCTAATTACAAAGCGTTTCAGCGTTTGTACAATACTGAAAGAAAAGTTATTGAATTAATCATTCAGGCTTAGTTGGGGGTTTGTGTTCGCCTTCTTTACAAGGGTATCGGGTTCGATTTCCAGCTGTAACAAAAGATTTCTACCCAATTAAAATTTGTGTTTCTGGTTCTGGTTCTGGTTGTGTGTATGATGAAAATGTTTCCGGCACCCACGACACAAATCATTGAACTTAGTTGTCTAATTGGGGCTGTGAATGAAAGCTTTTATGTTTTTATGATATATTGTGTAAATGAACGCTGGCAAAACCGCAAAGCATGGCTAGTATTTTGATATAAACTCACGCACATTTTGAACTAATTAATGAAAATGAAAACTGGAAATAGCGTGACTCCCGCGTTGTGCGAGGTGGGACGCGACGGCGACACTCACCCTGAAGAAGCTTTCCAATGAAGCCGAAACAATTGTCGATCTAGACAGCGACTACGAGTTACGCTAATTCCCGTTTTAATTTTCATTTAATAGCTTGAATTGTTTTATAATTAAATGTTCTTTATTTCAGTTTGTTCGAAGCGACTGCCCATCTGGTAAAAGGCTGCTTAGGAAGTGGTCTTTTGATTGTTCACATGGGCTTCATGTTTGCGGGGCTATGGACAGGGATGGTTGTTACGATATTGCTTGGACTATTAGTTGCTAACTCCATGTATGTAAGTACAAGTACCTACAAGTTTTTAAGCCCTACCGAAGTCTGAACGAATAACGTTCTGGCTTCGGTAGAGCAAGATCAAGGGCAAGTTTGGTAGCTTTCTATAGGTATTCTTATCGTTTAAATTTTGGAGAGTGTGTGCGAAAAAATACCTTAATTAATTCCCCATTGCCCCAGCAACAAGAGAAGAGTCCAGGGAAGCATGAGCGTGGACGCCGACGCCGACGACTACTGGCAGAGCAGAGCGTGTCTGATTTTAATTTTCCTTTTTCAAGGGCATTTATGCTTTTGGTTTTGGGTGTGATTGTGTGTGTGCTCACTGGATAGTGCGAATACTTTTGAAATAATTCGCAAGCAAAGCTTAAAAAACGATTTCACCGCTTCATCTTTGAAACCCTTGATCAGATTAAATGAATAAAATACGCATTATTGACGATAACCGTCAGATATTGATTAAATTTAAATACATATATATAGACAACATGGATGGATAGCACCAGCTTTCAAATAAAAAAGAATCATCAAAATCGATACACCTAGAAAGAAGTTATGAAGTAACACATATAATAAAAAAATTGAAAAAAATACAGTCTAATTGAGAACCTTCCTACTTTTTTGAAGTCGGTTAAAAATGTCTTAAAATTTTGTTTGATTTTCACAGATGTTGACAAGCTCTGCACATAAACTTTACAAGCGCTTAAGACTTACAAGACTGTCTTATCCGGACGTAACGGAAGCCGCTTTTGCCACATCGTCATTTACTTGGCTGAGAAAATTCAGTAAAATCATGCGGTAAACATTTACAGTCGTACTTATAATAATGTCGCTAAGCAATGCTAGGCATTGCCACCTCTTAGTTAAGCAGCTCTTAAGCCCATAAATCAAGGAATAACTTTTTTTTCATTCATAAACGTACGTAAAAAGTTTTGACACATTTATTATTGAAAGATATCAGTCCCGCCATCTTGCCTCTTAGCAAGTTTTAAACTAGGCAATGGCGGTGCTTAATTTTGACAACTATTAAGGCATTACGTAACGCTAAATTGCGTTTATGAGTAAAATTTTTGCTAAACTGTAGCTAAGCAATTGATTGAAAATTAAGAGGGGTTTATAAGTAAGACTGTAATAATTAAACTTTTTTTTATTCAAGATAGACATTTGTTTGACCACCGTCTCCCCTGATGGTAAGCGACGATGTAGTGCTTCGTAGATGTAGCAAACTTGCCTAGAAGATACCTATTCACTTGTGATTTGAAGACTCCCATATTGTACTCATCAGGAAACACCGAATCAAGCAAGGAGATCCATACCTTTGCGGTTTCACAATGAGTGTGGAAGCAAAACGCTTCGTCCGCATTTGAACTAAAGCAACTGCTGGGAAATAAGGTCAATATGCACGATAAAACATTTTAACACGATACATAATACATTCGGACAAATCACACTCACAATACCACACATACTAAGTTTAAAGACTTGTGTCATGGGTGCCGGAAACAATCAAATCACACACACAATCACAACCAGAACCAGAAACACAAATATTCCTTGGGGAGAAAACTTGTGTTCCCGACGGGAATCGAACCCGATACCCCTGCTTAGAAAGCGAACCTTCAACCAAATAAGCCAACGAACAGTTCAGTCTTTGAACTTTCGTCTTGTTGCAGATATATTATCGATATTTGCTTGATTGCTCAGCTGACGGGGACATGTTGTGTTTATCAAATAATGATTGCAAGAACAACAAAAATTGTAAGAACTTAATTTTGGTATGTTACACGTGCTTTTTTATGTCTGATAGGCTAGCGTTTGAGCACTACAACACCTGTTGGTAATTGATGATGTAGTCGAGGATGCTAAATACGCATGACGGGCTCTGCTAGTAATCCATTTAGTTGGCGTTATTTTTCTTCTTAAGAGTGGTTAAATATCACTGTATTTTGGTAGAGGGAAGATAAAACAATCTGCAGCACGACCCCATACTACAGCTCCATATGGTACCTAAGTATAGTACCTATAAATTGTGATCAAAACATATTTGTGTCTTTTGGGATTGAAACAGTAGGACTGTGGGGGCCGGGTGCTCACTGTGTTAAGATTTTTCAGGGCGTCTGATTGAGGCAACACTGAAATGCTGGCCTATACTTCAAACATCGGTTTATCTTTGCCATTCAACGTGGCAATGCTGGCAGCATTATGGAAGTGGCAATGGTCTTTTATAAGAATGTCTATTTATATTTTTTAGGTTTCATTCATAGTTTCACAATTTATATGTTGAAGCAAAAACTACTTGTAAAATCTTAAATCTAATTCAAATTTAATAAAAACGGAATGTGTTAATAATAATCGACCTTATACAGGGTGTTTTTTAAAACACCAGAAACCTCTTCTTCATTCCAACCATTGAGGCCAATGTCCTTATTGATGCTGCTATTGCAAATTCTGTTAATAGATTTTCCAAATAATTTTTATTAATTATTATTTATTCATTATTAAGTGTAATTTTTCAATTTTCAATTGACGTTGACGAGAATATTACGAGTTGCGCCGTGAATATGTAATTTAATCAAGTATAAATTAAGATTACTGGCTATAGTACCCGGCATTCAATGCCACGTGAAAAATAAACCATTTTACTTCATTCACGTTTATGGTTGCCTAGCAACTATATTACAATGTACAATCTGAGTGACGTACTCCTACGTCCTACTTCTATGAGAAAAACATATATTTCTTTACATTTTTTTCCGGTATAGAAAATCGGTCCAAACATTTAGGAGGATTACACAACACGTACAGAATAATTTTATATATAAAGACATACAAAATACATAAACTTAATTATAACACAAGAAAGTCGAAACGTACAAACACACAAAAAAATACGTTCATACATAAACACTTTCACGTTCACAGTTTAATAAATTGTATCGTGGGTGCCGGAAACATTCACATCAATTCACTCAACCAGAACCAGAAACACAAATTTTCCTTGGAGAGAAAACTTGTGTTCCCGACGGGAATCGAAACTTATGATGCTTAGAAAGCGAACGCTCAACCAACCTAGCTAATGGGCAGTTTAAATCAATTCCTGGTTTTACAAATAACCCTGTATATTTTAGATATTGGAACACCTATCGACAAGCGCTCGTGAAAATGACATAAGTATAAGGTACTATCTATTGATGATATCGGGACCTCTGGTTTTGATATCCATGATCAGGAGACTGAAATTTCTGGCGCCATTTTCTTTCATCGCTGATGTTTTTGTTGGTAAGAAACAAATACAAATACAAAATTTATATGTTTATCAAACTATACTATAAATAATATTATTAATTTTATTTCTACATATATTCAAATAACAATTGTTAAAGGGTAGCCCTTTCATTACATTGTTTTCGAGTAACACCTGAATTCGATGAATGGAATATGCTGAAAACCAGCCCTGCACAAACCCTTAGTTTGTGCAGTCTTAGCGCTGAACATATTCCAATTGCCAAATATTTCTTAAGCATGTTTATTTTTTGTTTTATTTACCATGTGTATTTATTTAATATATACCTAGCAATAAATGATTGTCTATTCTATTCTCCTACACAAACTACTAAACGTGTAATACTCACGATCCCCGCACTAAAACAAGCCTGTACCATTGGTAATTTGTACATATATAATGCGTGCGTTTAATTATTATTTAGCTAACGATCCCACTCCGGCTTCGCCCAGGACTATTATTTATCCCGTGAAGTTGTAGGTACCTACACCTACACCCTACACCCTGCTGTGAGTGTTCATAAAGAGAAATATGTACATATTTCACTTTATGAACACTCACAGCCCCACACTAAGTTTGATGACTTGTGCCGTAGGTGCCGGAAACATTCACATCACACACACAATCGGTATCGGTGGTATACATTTGTCGAAATCGGTCAGGCCAATACCGAAATATTTAATAAGCGATGAAGTCGGTTTTTTAAGCTTTGCTTGCGTTTCCTTTTTTTATGATTATACAATGCGTAACAGAGAGGTGTGTGTAATACTCAAGCCACGCATCTAGCTACATGTATGGAGTCTAACAGGAACTTCTTCATTCGCGGCAGCAGCATGAATATTGAGTTTAGATTAATTATTGTAACTAAAAAATTATGTCATTTTCAACCCTATTTCATCAGTTCTACACCACATATTCTTTGGAAGTAGATGTCTGACAGTGGTTGCCATAACAAAATTACAGGTGACGCGCCACTGATGTAATCGTAGGGTTGTCAAAAATATATGAAATATTTTTTTTATTTTTGTATGGAACAAATTATCTCCGTATTGGACTTTCGCACTCCAACAGACGATTCCTGACTCGATACGCATACACACCACCAAATATTACTAAACCTTTTTGGAACAGATTGTATAAGTTAAGCCTATATTCATATGCTTACGTTTTCAGGGATATGTGTCATAGCAACTATATACTACAGTCTCCAAACAGATGGCAGGATTGCTGACCGTCCAATTTGGAAGAGTTTTGGCGGCTTCGTAAAGCTCTGCGGGATCACCCTGTTCTCCTTAGATGGCTTAGGCGTTGTGATGCCAGTAGAAAACAGTATGCGGAAACCTCAGTATTTTTCCGTCGTTCTTTATTTTGGTAAGATTCCAGAAGAAAAGGAAATTGCATTCTTTAACCAATTTCACAGAAAAGAAGGACGTTCTCAATTTGACTGTAATTTTCAACCGACTTCGAAAGAGGAGGTTCTCAATTCGACTGTATGTTTTTTTTGGTATGGATTTTACGTGATATCTCCGCAATATGGATCGTATACTTCAGAGGTCCCATATAAATGTTATCGAAATCGGTCAAGCCAAAACCGAAATATAAGCGATAAAGTCGGTTTTTTTAAGCTTTGCTTGCGTTTCAATTTTGTGTTTGTTACCTCAGAGCTTTTTTCTAGGTGAGCTAGTGCTTCCCATCAAATTTAAATGGGACTACTATTTAAATTTGTTTAAGATCTGACGATTCGTTTTGAGTTATTCTCAATAATATCATCTAATATATCTTTGAAAATATTATGCATTTTCGCAAAAATATTGGTAAAAATAAATTAAGAAGCGACGCACACAATCTTAATAATAGATATAAGCATAAAATTACAGTGCGCGCATTTAGATTAAGCAAAACGAATAAATCTTGTATGGCAAATGGGGTTAGATTTTACAATAGAATTCCTAAAACAGTAACTGGGTAACCACTGGGAAAGTTCAAATCTGTAATAAAACGGGCATTAATTAAGAAAGCTTACTATAAAACCACAGACTATATTAATGACAAGGATGCATGGAGGCAAACTGCACAGGCTCTTTCTAGCGACTACCATAATAACACCTAGGTTAAGAAAATTATGTATTAGAAATTAAGAATGTTTTTTTTTTAAATGAATGAAAAAAAATACGCCGCCGAGTTTCTTGCCAGGTTCTTCTCGAGATGACTGTAATTCTGCGAATCTGGCAATAGATTTATTAACTTTCATGAGTGCCTCTTTGGGGCCCATGTGAATAAATGATTTTGATTTTGAATGCGTATTTAATTTAATCTGGTCAAGGGTTCCGAAGGTATAGCGGTGAAAGCTTTCCTTGCGTTAAAATTATTTTACACCTAGTATATTATTTTTGCAGGCTTATCTAAACCTTATACTTATGTAGCTTATACATTGAGAACCTCATCCTTTTTTTTAAGTCTGTTAATAAGATAGTTAATGTTTATTTTTTGTTGCAGGAATGGGCATTGTTATTACTTTGGTAACTGTGACAGGTTTCTTCGGTTATTGGGGGTATGGTGAACACTGTATGTCGCCGATAACGATGCATATGCCCTCTGATACGTAAGCTATATTATTCATTTAATACCATACATAAGTCGCAATAGACACCAAAGCCGCCGACCCGCCGACACAGCTCGCTGACACAACACGGCGGCCTATCCTACTAATTTATTATTAATCCGAAAGTTTGTGTGTAAGTATGTTTGTTCCCTCTTCAATTACTTGAAAATTGCAGGCGAAGCCGCGGGGCACTGCTAGTATGAAAATAATAATTTCGGCAACATGCTCCCGCGCATGCCAAAACCAGTACAATAGCAACGCAACTTTACCGTACTCTTACTTACATTATTACCACTTACTTATTATTACTCACATCTTCGACCGCATCTTTTCTTTCCATCAGGTGAGATAGTGGTCAAATGCTTGCCTACCTATCATAAAAAAAAAAACTCTCCTTCCTCCAAACGACTGGCCCGGACGACAGGATGGGACGCGAATTGATCGCTTGGCACCATGGTTTTGTCCGGGGGGTGGTACGAAAGCCACCGGCCGAAGCCTCCCACTTCTTATCGGTTGCTCCATAGCGCCACCCAGGGGCCACGTGTAGTACATCGACGGCAAAATCCTACGGACCTGAGCAAACATTGACAAATTCTTTTTAACGATACATACGAGCAGAAAAAATGCATTTTGCTCTCCAAGTATAGAGAGCCTCCTTTTTTTAAATTTTTAAATATAATTCTTATTTCTATTTTCGGCATTGGGTGAAAATTTTACGTATTCTCTGAAAATTTGATGTTATTTGCTTACATGGTTTAGACGCCTGACGGACAGACGGACAGAGTGCTAAACCACCCAAGTCAACTTAGAAATCTTGCTTCGCTTGATCTAAAAGACTTATTCAAACTAGGTACAGACTTATTCAAACTAGGTACAGACTTATTCAAACTAGGTAGAGACTTATTCAAACTAGGTACAGACTTATTCAAACTAGGTACAATAGGAAATATGTTGACCTGGATTTTGAGTTTATGATTAATCTGCAAAATGATTCCGATGACAGCGAATCAGAATCCGAAGACGAATCTGACAGTAATTAAAATAGCTAATTATTTCAACTTTGTTTTTTGATCTATTCTTTATTCTTTTTGCTCAATAAAAATGTATGACATTATAACCTAAGTGTTTTTAGTAACTTATCATATTGTATTCCCTTTACATAAAAAAAATGTTATAGGAGCTAAATAATCATAATTTATTAAATCGCAGTAAAAAAAAGTAATACTTTATTTAAAAATGCGTTTCACATTTCTTTGCTAACGCTCCTTCACCTTCAGTTTACACACACAAACGCGCGTGTCTGTACATGTCACTACTACAACCATGGCCAAAACTTCATCGTGAAATAGAAAGACTGTATATCTATATATATAATATATATATATAATATATATATATATATAAAAATCAATGCCACTTTTCGTTGTAATTTTATAACTCAAGTACGGGCTCACCTATCCAAATCAAATGTTTAGGCTTTGTTCGGACTATTTAGTAGATGGTTTATGTGAAGTTTGCACAAAGTCGGTCGAGCGGTTCTTTATTTATCACACCCGGGCGAAGCCGGGGCGGATGGCTAGTGTAATTATAAATAACATAATTCTTACAGAGTACCGATGATATTACAGTTCATGCTGGCAATAATGTTGTCAGTCACTTTTGCTGTTAACTTTTGGGTGACTTTTCGAGTAACATGGTATTATATTGGGAGGAGATATGAGATCCAGTAAGTATTTTTCTTCTTTTATCTACAAGTAACAAAATCGACATTTTGAAAATACCCTCGCTCTAACTGTTCGCTTGCACTGATTTTCACCAAACATTGCTGAGAACACTCTCGAACTCAAACTCAAGACAATTTTTAACAAAAAAAAAATACACTGTAATTGAGAACCTCCTTAAGTCGGTTGAAAATAACTAGGTAAGTAAATCAAAATTTAAACGCAAACAAAGCTTAATCAACACTTTAAAGTAAATAAGCTTGATGGTTAAAAACATTTTTACTTTTGATAAGCTAGCGTGTATACACTACTAGCTCATGTCATAATTTATTTAAACAATCTATACAAAATGTATCTCTTAATGTCACCTAATAAACGGAGGGCTACGGCACCCGAAACACAGTTCTATTACTAGTTCGGGCGACAAAAGTCTCACCTTATCACAATATGTACATAAATAATTATAAGACCTTGAAATAATGAATTTAAATTAATATAATATATAGATATACATAATTGTAACAAAAAATATAATGAAATGAATATAGAATGTAATATTAGGTATCTGTAAGTTATCCTACTAATATTATAAATCCGAAAGTTTGTGTGTAAGTGTGTAAGTATGTTTGTTCCCTCTTCACGCTTTAGCGGCTGAACGGATTTGGATGAAATTTGGAATATACATAGTTTATACATAGGATTAACACATAGGCTACTTTTTAACTTGATAATAGCGGGCGAAGCCGCGGGGCACGGCTAGTATGTTATAAGACGTCAATAAACTGATTTGATTTGAGCTGTACCCCGCGGTTTTACCCGCGTAATTTCCGGACCCGCGGGAATTTCGGGATAAACAGAAGGCTATGTTCTTTCCCAAACTCTAGACTGTGTTCCAAATTTCATTTAAATCGGTTCAGTAGTTTTGGCGTGAAAGCGTAACAGACAGACAGAGTTACTTTTGCATTTATAATATTAGTAAGGATAATATGTTGGTAGGAATTTTTTTATGTTTGTTACGCGATATCTCAATATCGCCAATTATGAATCGATTACTTTGCATATAAATTTCAGCCAAAATCAAAATATAAGCGGAGAATCTTAACCAATCAAACTTATTTACATTTTAGTGTTTAAACGCTATCTTATTAAAAGTAAACATGTTTTTAACCAATCAACCTCATTTTTTTTTCTTATTAAACAATAAACAACCTCCAAAGACGACCCAGTTGGCGCAGTGGACAAGTGTCCGGCCTCTGCGCCGTGGGTCCTGGGTTCGATTCCCGGCAGGAGCGCACATTCCTTCCCAACGGATATTTGTGCTTCTGGTTCTGGGTGTAATATGCGTGTGATGTGAATGTTTTCGGCACCCACGATACAAGCATTTGAACTTAGTGTGGGGCTGTGAGTGCAAATGCGTTTCGTTTGTATTTACATATATAATCATAAATTCTTAACCATTATTTATCATTATATGTTTAATTATTAATAATTATATTTAACGTATTAATAATTAAAATTAGCTTAATATTTTTTCAGAAATCGTGATTGGTGGGAGAGGTTCTACAGAGTAGTAGAAGTATTATTAATCACGGCCGTTACTCTTGTATTTCCGTATTTGATGAAATTAATCATTTTTGTAAGTAATCCTGTGGAAAATAACAAAGGGAGGCTAATGGTTTAGAAGCGCATGCCGCGACCATATTTTTTGTTTCATTTATTTATTCATTTATTTATTGCAATCCTACTAATCCTACTAATATTATAAATCCGAAAGTTTGTGTGTAAGTGTGTAAGTATGTTTGTTCCCTCTTCACGCTTTAGCGGCTGAACGGATTTGGATGAAATTTTGAATGTACATAGATTATACCTAGGATTAACACATAGGCTACTTTTTAACTTGATAATAGCGGGCGAAGCTTCGGGGCACGGCTAGTCTATAATAATAGTAATATACAGGTGTTTTTAGGAGTACAGTTCTATATAGACCCTGTGGGGCACCGCAATAATCTTAGAAGAGAGGAGGACTGCTAGGTTTTGTTGACAGATAAGAAATAAACACAAATACTACATAACAAATATTATATAATATTTGTGTTTATACATTTCGTTATAGTAATTATTCAATTTAATATTTTCATAGAAAATATGTATTATTATTACCATTAGATTGATGTAAAAAAATAATAATAATAAGAAAATAAAGATAAAATATTAAATATAAGTATGTAAATTTTTTGTCAAAATTTATCATTTAGATATTCGTCAATCCTACTAATCCTACTAATATTATAAATCCGAAAGTTTGTGTGTAAGTATGTTTGTTCCCTCTTCACGCTTTAATTGCTGAACGGATTTGGATGAAATTTGGAATGTACATAGATTATACCTAGGATTAACACATAGGCTACTTTTTAACTTGATAATAGCGGGCGAAGCCGCGGGGCACGGCTAGTTGAGTAATATGTTTTTAATGTCAATAGTTTTTTAAATTGTTTTGAAAATATTTTATCATTTATATTTTTATTCGAGATAGGAAAACTTTTTGAATTAGGCAAGCATTTGACCACTATCTCACCTGATGGAAAGTGAAGATGTGACGTGCTTGCCTAGAAGATACCTATTCACACTTGATTTGAAGACTCCCAGATTATACCCCTCGGGGAACAATGACGCAGGCAATGAGTTCCACTCCTTCGCTGTACGGATGATGAACGTAGAAGCAAACCGCTTCGAGTGAACTGGAGGTATGTCAACTATAAATGGATGACGTTTGTCAGTTTGTCTAGTTGTTAGATAGTAATAGGGGCATGGTGGAATTAGCTCATTTAATTCCTGCGCACACTCTCCAAAATGCAAACGATAGAATACCGATAGACTTGCGACCATACTTCTGTGACCGAGGCTCTGCAATTTGGACTCAATTAGCTTAATATCGCCAATGAGTCTTTTTGTTCGTCGGTCGGTTCGTTTTTGTTTGTGTAGGACATCGGATATGTCCGCGACCTAGTCTGAGCATTTTTCTTCAACTATACGTGAGTGAGTGCCGGCTTAGATATTAATAATAACTTTCACAGTAGTTTTATTCTAAATACTCATGTATATTTAATTAAACTTTATTTTTCAGGTCGGAAGCTTCTTTTTGGCGTTTACCGTGTTTGTGTTTCCCGCTCTAATTGAAAGTTTGGTATTCCACCCTGAAGATCAGGGGAAAAGTATCATGTGTGTTCTCATATAATTTTAATAAATGTGATAACATTATATAACGGACTAATATGGGAGTCTTTAAGTCAAGAGTGAATAGGTATCTTCTAGGTATGCAGCATCAGGTCAAAGGCTTCCCTATCGAGCATTTTTATTAAATAAGACTATCTCTAATTGGTTAGCGTTAGTCCACTATATAATCTGATGGTAAGAGACTATATGTTTACCATATGATCACTAACTATCAGATTATATAGTGGAAAGTAAACACGCTGTGTCTAGAATTATTGGCTCTCAAGAATAGCTGCCGGAACAACATATTTAGTGATTAAGGTGACAGATTTTTGGACAATATCTACATTAAAATGGGTATGGCACTTTTTGGGTAAAACTCAATGCTGTAATATATATAGTTAAAGTTTTGCGCCATCTATTTCGGTTTTACGAAACTTGAAAGTATGCTATGTTCATAAATTTCGGGAAACAACTTTTATTAAAATAAATTGTTTAATAATGCCACCTAGTCAATCTTGATGGAACTTGAAGGTATGCTCGTCTCTCAGAGAAGGTTTTTGAATACTTACGGTTCGAAACGTAGAGTTTCAATATTACAATAGATGGCGCGTTCACTGTTTTCAGGATTTTTTTTTTTCTCTGCGTTGCTGATAAGATTTTAACAATATTGTAACGATGAATTTGACAGTCGAAATAATATTCGATTGGTATTTAAATTTCATCATTATAACTGAATAACTTTTCTTAACTAGTCGTTCGCGTCTACGTTTATTTTAATAGAGAAAAACTTTTGAGTTTCATTTTATTGCTTAAACTTTTTATCTTTGACAAAATAGGTCTAAAATCAGTGACCAAATTGTTATTTTCCAACATAGTTTTTTTAAACGGTTTTGATTACGAACTTTACTTGCAAAGTCATTTTCAACTACATAAACCATACGTGGACAGAAAAATGTATGGGTAATATAATATTTTCATTTATATGAAATAAATAAATAAAATAAAATAAATAATTTATATACCTTTAATTGCCATTTTTTGCTTTGGGCTATAGCTTTTCATATTCTCTGAGAATTTTAATGCACTTGTATGGTTCAAACGCATAACGCTTCTGACAGATGGACGGACAAAGTACTAAACAACTTTTTTTTGCATAGTTCTAAACATTAAAATTTCTACTGATTTGGTTTATTTTGTCTCACAGAAAGAAGTTTGTCTCATTAATAATTTAAACGTAAGCAAAGCTTAAAAAACTGACTTCACCGCTTATATTTTGGTTTTGGCGGGATCGATTTCGATAAAATTAATATGGGACGGAGGGTGAGAAATCGGTGAAAATACAAAAGAGAAAAGATGAAATGATCGTTTAGATTTTTTGCTTGCTGTTTTTGCAGAATTAAAACGATTATTTAAATACATGCCAAATAGAATAATGATCAAAATAAAACTTATTAATTGAACTAGCTGTTGTTTTAGTTAGGTGCACGGTCGACTTCTAAGCAGGGGTATCGGGTTCGATTCCCGGCGGCAACACAACTTATCACCCCAAGGAAATTTGTGCTTCTAGTTCTGGTTATGATTGTGTTTGATGTGAATGTTCCCGCACCCACGACACAAGTCATCGAATTTGTGTGTGGCTGTGAGTGTGAAAGGGTATACTTATGTCTAATATGTGTCTTTTATTTCAGATGGCGCTTTATCAAGAATAGCAGTTTAGTTATATTAGGAATTATATTTGCATGCAGTCCATTTTATTCACCAGTAGATGTGCATTTGCTTAGTCATTCTTCTGCAATAATTTAAATGTGAAATAAAGGTGAATCTTAATGAATATTTTATTTGACCCTGGCTAAGTCGGTTGAATCGAACTTCTGTCGCCCCTCACTACCTCCACTGCTGAAACCTGATGGTGCACATACTCGTACGGCTAAAGAGAAAGCAAATTTGTTCATTAATCTCTTTCCTGATTCTTCGCGTCAGGATACAGCAGGCGAAGAATCTCCAAGTTTGTCGGCAATTGAAATATTTATGTCAGAAATTCGCATCCGACAAACCGAAGTTCGAAAAACGCTGCTGAATCTAGATGTGAACAAAGTCAGTGGTCCTGATGGGATTCCAGTCATAGTGCTCAAAACATGTGAGCCTGAGCTTGCTCCTGTTTCGACTCTCTTTAAAAACTGGAAATGTGCCGAAATCATGGAAGCTAGCTAACGTGCAGCCCGTACCAAAAAAAGGTCCTGCCAACTACAGGCCAATCTCAGTCACGTCCATACTCTGCAAGACTATGGAACGTGTTCTGAACAACAAGCTCCTGGAATACCTAGAAGCTAACGACCTTTTCAGTGACCGACAGTACGGTTTTCGTCAAAACAGGTCAACTGGCAATCTTCTAGCGTATGCCAAACACATCTGGAGTAAGGCCTTCGAGAAACACGGAGAAGCGCTCGCCGTTTCTCTCGACATCTTGAAGGCCTTCGACAGGGTTTGGCATGATAGCCTTATAAGGAAGCTTACGTCATACGGCTTGCCCACTAGTCTCTATATATGTGTCAATTCGAGTAGTCATTGATGGCTGCTCGTCGGACCAATTGGCTAACAATGCCGGGGTCCCTCAGGGGTCGGTTCTCTCTGCATCACTCTTCCTGCTGCATATTAATGACCTGCTTAAACCCGGAATATTTGGGTATGCAGATGACAGCACGGTTGCTGAGAGTTATGTATACAACGCACGTGCTAGTAGTGCGCAAATCCAATCACAAAGGGAAGCAATGTTTGAGCGTCTAAACTTGTCCTTAAAAGCAGTCTCCGATTGGGGCGATGCTAACCTGGTAAAGTTTAACGCATCCAAAATACAGGCGAGTTTATTCTCCGCTAAAAGGAGTCTTTTCGACCAGACTCCAACTTTTCGGGATGTACCCATACCAGTAACCGACCATCTTGACTAACTTGATATGTCGTTAACCTCAAAACTCAATTTTGGGTATTACATAGAAACAAATGCCCAACTAGCCGCCAAAAAGCTGGGAATCCTCGCAAAGGTAAGACGATACTTCACTCTGGAACAATTGCTCGACTTGTACCAAGCGGAAGTACGTTCATGTATGGAGTAGGTATTTGTCTCATCTTTGGCACGGTTCAACTTTAAACGTATACATATTTGTAACTTTTGAAATAATCGTCAATGTAGTCCACAGAATACGCATTATTGATGATATTTCAAGAAGTAGATCAGATCTTGATCAAATTTAAATGAGACCAATTGGAAAGCAACACCTTTCAAACTACAAAAAAAAAAATCTAAATCGGTTCACGTGGAAAGAAGTTATGAGGTAACAACTAGACCGAGAAATAGATAGAAAAAGCAACATCTTTCAAACTAAAACTATAAAATTTTGAAATCAGTTCACGTGGAAAGAAACAATGAGGTAAAACAATTTTTTTAAAAAGTACAGTCGACTTGAGTACCTCCTCCTGTTTTGGGAAGTCGGTAAAAATATAAAAATTCGACATTGTTTGCAATCATGGTCAGTATAGAAAAAGGGATGACCTCTAACTAGGCACAGATCTTTGGCGAAGCTATTTCTCTTCCTCCAACCCGTAGTTTTGTCTCTATCTCAATGGGTATTTAGCTGAGGCTGGTTGAGAAGAAACAGCCTTTTTATTTTGCACTTCTGAAAGAAGATTGAATTACGGACTATTTATAATGAAGACTGTTCCATTTATAAAATTATTTTGACATTTATTGATTGGTTTTGGCTTTGTCAGATTTTTTATTTAACTGTTGATTCAAGTGATTTTATTTTTGTATTTGGTAAATTGTTGTGTAAAACATGAATTAAATAACTTTTTTCGAATGATATCAAAAATTAAGACAAGTGTGTCCCCAGGAAACAGTGTTTCCGGGGACCTACCTACTTTAATAAGGTTTGTCTCATTAATATTGTAAATGCGAAAATGTGTGTGTAAATGTATAAGGGTGTAGGTATCTTTGTTTTCTCTTCAAGCTGTTACGGCTGAACACATTTGGATGAAATTTATACATAGCTTATACCTGCTTATACATACATTAACACATACATAAACATAAGCTCTTTCACACTCACAGCCCCACACTGTTCGATAACTTGTGTAGTGGGTGCCGGAAACATTCACATCTCACACACAATCACTTGCCTTGCTTTTGAACTGCCCGTTGGCTAAGTTGGGTGAGCGTTTGCCTTCTAAGCAGGGTTATCGGGTTCGATTCCCGGCGGGAACACAAGTTTTCTACCCAAGGAAAATTTGTGTTTCTGGTTCTGATTGTGATTGTGTCTGATTGTGATGTGAATGTTTCCGCCACCCACGACACAAGTCATTGAACTTAGTGTGGGGCTGTGAGTGTGAAAGCGTTTATTTATTTTATTTATTTAATCACAACCAGAACCAGAAACACCTTAAGTTAGTAAAAGTGTGATTTAATATTCTATAATACCTCTTAATTTGATGCTCTTATTTTTCACAGGGTTCTGATGATCTGAAGATTTGATTTAACTGAAGCACAAATTATTTGAAAGATTGGCAAATGTCGTCGAAAGGTCCCCCTCCGCCGCCGGCGGGCATTATTGCTCTGGTGCGGTCTTATATTTTAGGCGAAGAGGTAACTTATTAACAACATAGAAGTAGAAGAAAGTATTTTCACTGCGCACACTAACAATTATTATCTTTAGATGGATACTTAATTAATGAGATTTTGATTAAAAAACGTGCGCTTACAAACAAAACATTAACTGCCGGTTAACATGTCGCGCGTTCACCTTCTAAGCAAGGGTTCGATTCCCGGTGGGAACACAAGCTCCCAAGTTTCTTTCCCAAGGAAAAATTGTGTTTACATATATAGAAACACATGGCCCTCCTTTGCGTCGCGCATTTGGTAATAAACAGGCTTTCCCGTCTAGAGGAGCAAGTCTTAGGAGCGTTTATTATGTTAAAACGCTGCTAAATCTGGATGTGAACAAAGCCAGTCGTCCTGATGGGATTCCAGCCATAGTGCTCAAAACCTGTTGCGGCTCTCAGCTTGCTCTTGTTTAAACACGCTTGTTTCGACTCTCTTTAAAAACTGGAAATGTGCCGATATGATAGTTTTCCATAACCATCCACACATTTAAAAGATACTGATTTTGATACATTTGCTTGCCACGTTCCGCTACATCTTCAAACCTTAAGCCATTGTAATCGGTGGTAAAACAGAGTGCATTATGTCTCTAAATTTTAAACAGCTTGTTCCTTTTCTTACACGCCTGTTTCGACTCTCCTTAAAAACTGGAAATGTGCCGATATCATGGAAGCCAGCTAACGTACAGCCCGTACCAAAAAATGTGTTCGTGCCGTCCCTGCCAACTTACAGCCCAATGTCAGTCACGTCCATACTCTGAAAGACTACGGAACGTGTTCTGAACAACATGCTCCTAGTAGGTATACCTAGAAACTAACGATCTTCTCAGTGACCGACAGTACGGTTTTCATTAAAACCGGTCAACTGGCGATCTTTTTATGAGAAGCGCTAGCTAGCCGTTTATCTTGACTTCTCGGAGGCCTTAGACAGGGTTTGGCATGAAAGCCTTATAGCTTCATGCCTTAAGCTTCTGTCATACGGCTTGCCAACTAGACTTGTGTGATATCAGACTTCTTGAGAGATCGATCTATTCTAATATTATATGTTTGTTTTACCAACCCACAGCAAGAAATTCCAGGACGTAAATTTAAGGTTATCAATGATGGTAAGGACTACGACTTTACGGCTCATAGGAACATTCCTAAAAAGACAAAGTAAGTGTTAAGTCTACTTTAAACTTATGAGGCCGTCAGTGCGAATGTGTTTAAAACTACTTCAAAAACTCAGACGGTTCAGATTTTGAATTTTTTTTACCTATTTCACATATTTAAAAATGAGGAGGTAGGTCCTACTCAAGTCGACTGTATTTTGTTTTCTTTTTTTTTATGTGTGATACCTCATCTTTTCACGTGAACCGATTTTGAAATATTTTTTTTAGTTGTTGTTTTCAATTGGTCCCATTTAAATTTGATCAAAATCTGATCAGTAGTTTTTGACATATCGTCAATAATGCGTATTCTGTGGACAACATCGACGATGTTCTCGTTTTTAACCGACTTCAAAAGTTACCTCATAACTTCTTTCGTTGTGAACCGATTTTGATGATTATTTATTTTATTTGAAAGCTGGTGCTTTTCATGTGGTCCCATTGAAATTTGATCAAGATCTGATCTCTAGTTTTTGAGTTATCGTCAATAATCCGTGTTTATACGTTAAATCTGATCAAGGATCTGATGATAAAGCGGTGAAGTCGGTTTTTTTTAAGCTTTGCTTGCGTTTAATTATTTTAAGCACCGGTTTATTTTATTTGATCAAGATCTGACTAGTCGTTTTTGAGTTATCTTCGATAATGCGTATTTAATTCATTTGATGATCAAGGGTTTCAAAGATAAAGCGGTGAGGTCGGTTTTTCTAAGCTTGCGTTCAAAATGTCTGTTATTGGCCATAACTTGGTTCGTATTGTCTATCTATTAAATTGTATGAAACTTTTCCAGCCTTGTAGAAACGGTGACGAATCTTGTCAAAGGATGTCTTGGTGGTGGAATTATGGGCATTCACGAGGCCTTTATGAAAGCTGGCTTATGGGCAGCCTACGTCAGTTGTTTCTTCTTTGCTGTTTATATCTACCATTGTGGTTATGTAAGTACTAAGTAGTAGTAAGTGCTTATAGGTATTCTATCGCTTACATTTTGGAGAGTGTGCAAAGGAATAACATGAGTTAATTCCCCCATGCCCTTTTTACCCTCTAACAACAAGACAAACTATCAAACGTCATCCATTTATGGTCGACATGCCTCCAGCTCGCTCAAAGCGTTTTGCTTCTACGTTCATCATCCGTACAGCAAAGGAGTGGAACTCATTGCTAGCGTCTTTGTTCCTCGAACAGTATAATCTGGGAGGCTTCAAGTCTCGAGTGAACAGGTATCTTCTAGGCAAGCATGTCACATCTTCGGCCGCATCATCACTCCATCTGGTAAGATAGTGGTCAAATACTTGCCTATTGAACATAAATAAAAAAAATATATAAATAAAATAAAATTGTTTAAACTATAAAACCTTTTAAACATACGAAATAGGTAGAAAGCATATAATCTCACAATTAGACGAATGAGGTAATTTAGTTTTTCATACGGAGTAATAAAACGCTTTCACGTAAGTAGTTAGTTATCTCGACCGCGAAATATTCGACCACGTTGTCGATTTGCCACATTTTTACTTTTTTTTTTTTTTATTTGTTACAGGCTAGTGTTTGACTACTATCTCACCTGATGGTAAGTGACGATGTGATCGAAGTTGGTAAACACACTAGACCTGGAATACGCAGGCTGTCAAGGATAACTGCCGGAACACCGTATTTGGCTTGGCGGCAGACTTTCAACTTGATGGTGGTAAGCTACTTTGGTAGCAAAGCAACTCACAAAATGTAACCGACTCCTTTAGGCGCGATTTTGACTCACTTTAAACGGTCAGATTTCATTCAAACTTCGTATCGGGGACCGATGACAATACACTAATTTGATAAGATTATTCCATTATTCAATTTGAAAAAAAAAGTTGAAAATAAATATCTAGTTCAAAAAAACTCAAAAAATACGCTTTATTAGAAAAAAAATTAAAAAAATGGAAAATAAATTTTAATAAATTTGAATTAAGAATAGTGTAAATTTTTTAAATAAATATAAAATAGTAATAGGGTAAATAAGAAAAGAAATATTTAATTTACAAAAAAGCGTGGGTTGCATGGTGTCAATAGTTATAAATATTTCATTGACAGATATGAGAAGAAGGATTATCATTTCGATAATATCTTAATAAGCACCCCACGCTTTTTTTAAAGTCAATTTTTTTTTCTTTATTCACTATTATTAATTTATTTTTATATATTTTTTACGTTATTCTTAATTCAAATTTATTAAAAAAAATATCTAATTTATAGTTTGGTTTTCAATCTAAAGCGTGTTTTTTAGTTTTTTTAAACTATTATTTACTATCGTCACTTATCATAAGATGAGACAGTGGTAATATGTCTTGCCTTGCTGCCCTAGTCTTATCTGATGTGTTATTAAGCAGTTTAAATAAAAACATTCGAGAAGTATCTGATGATGAAAATAACATGGTAAAGTTTAGATCAATTTCCATTTTTAGATACTTACTTATGCATCGCATATGCTATACAAAAGACTGCATCTGCCTTTTATGTCCTACCCTGATGTCGCAGAAGCATGTATGGAAACAGGTCCTAAACGTTGCAGAAAGTATTCCAAATGTTTCAGGTATTTGATACCAGTGTATTTCATACCTAATTATAAAATGATTGACTACATTAATAACAAGGATGCATGGAGACAAATTGCACAAGCGCTTTCTAGCGACTACATAATATAGATACACCTAGGTTAATTAATTATGTATTAGTGTTTAAAAATGAGTTTCTTGCCAGGTTCTTCTTGAGATTGCTGTAATTTTGCGAATCTAGCAGTAGTAATTAACTTTCATGAGTGCCTCTTTGCGGCCCATGTGTATGAACGATTTTGATTTGATTTGAGTGAGATATGTCAAAGTCAAACACATATATTAATTAAAAGTTTAAAAACTATAAACGGACTACACTTACCCTAAATGGCTTCTTGTAGTATATCTAATTGAAAAAGTTTTTATGACTTAGCGAGATATCATATCATACATATCTCGTACGCTTGACAAAAATATGATGTATTTCTTACCTTCATTTAGTTTTTTTTTAAATAGCATATATTCAGGATTAATCAAAATACAGATTTAACTAAACTACTTACCTACCTAATACAAAAAGTCATTGGTCGGCAGTGTGCCCAAAATGCTGGCTGCGTTACCTCGTTGTACAGCGAGACTTAATTGCTGTGCAAAATACAAACCGGCATTTTGGTCACGTGTCGACTCTTTCAGTCTCCCAGCCAAATCTTTATAAATTTCAAGTGCATTTTAAAACCCCTATTCAATGATACCACACATGGTGGGCAGGGGCCAATAATCATTTTTCGTTCTTGAAATCGTGTCCCATAGCCATATTCAATTTAATATGACGGCACATAAGCCTTTAACCATCCGACAAACCAAACGCTTCTAACGACACCTCCCTCATTTGTCAAATATGATAGTTTACAATTTAGGAGGGAACAGATTGACATACATACACACCGGTCAAAAACAAATCTCCCTTTTGCTTCACCGTAATCAGGTTAAAAGGGATTTATTGACTGTTGCTTCTAGGCATACAATAGACGCCGTACTTATGATCGAACTGTTTGGTGCATGTACCGTATACCTGATAATCATAGCAAAGACCATCAAGCAATTGGCTGAGGGAGAGCATGAAACAACTGACATAAACATCACAAGACAATTCATCGCTGTCCTCTACATCCCAGTCATCTTATTGGGCATGGTTACGTCTCAAAAATATATTGCTAAGGTATCGATGATCGGTAACATTTTAGTATGTAAGTATTGTTTTAACCTATTGTTTGCAATGTGTAACAGATAGGTGTAGCAAGCCACTCATCTGGCTACACGCATAAAGTCTAACAGGAACTCCTGAATTCGCGGCAGCAGCATGCATATGGAATTATGGTGAATTCAAGTTCTAAAAGAATTTGATATGCAACTTATTTCATCTGCTACCGTTCTATACCACAATACATACTCTTTGGACCTAGACCTCTGATAGTGGTGGCCATAACAAAGGACAAGGTCACGCGCCACAGATGTAACCGTAGGGTTGTCAAAAATATCTGAAAAATATCAATTTTCAATTTTGTATTTAAAAAGGATTCTCCGATTTCGACTTTCGTTGTCTGGCAGACGATTCCTGGCAACACATAAACAACCACCGAGTATTACTACAACTTTCTGTTACAGGTTGTATAAGAATGTGGATGGGCAAATTGGTAAGGGCCGATCTAGACAACGTATTTCGACCAGATCGAAAACGTTTTATAGATAAGCCACGTCAAAAGTATCCGCAACCAACGAGTATATATGAAAAGACTCATAAATGTAGGAGAAGCGAAAGATGTGTGTCAGGTGGATGTGGTCTCTGCCTACCCAAATGGGAAACAGGCGTGACGTGACTATGTTAATATAAGTATGTATAAAGCATGCTCCAAGAAAAAAAAATGCTATGATATGAGTCGATCAGATATCCTCTCAATGTGTAATTTTAATTAATAATTCATTTTATTTTGATGCAATTCAATGTTTTTATGAGAAAACCAGGTCCTTTCGCGCTGTTATTTTTAATATAACATTATTTTGACTAAGCTTGACGTTTCGGCAGGGTTGCACCCGCCGTGGCCACGTGAGACTGATTGATTTAAAACATGATTTAAGTTCGCGAAAGTTAAACATTTCTATACAATATAATATTTGAAAAATAACGATGAAAATATTGTAATTTTGCGAATAATTTCCAAAAACTGAATCGACAAAAAAAATCGATGTAATTTTCGAACCTGGGGGTCTATTCCGGGCATAGATAATCTTTACATCGACGTCGAAATCGAACGATTTTCTTGTCTTTTGGACCGTCGAATGGATTGATCTGTCAACCGATCGACTGTCGTATCAACGACGCATTAATTCGTACAATCGTAGTTTGACGACCAGAATAGACCTACAGCTCACAAAGTTTCACTAAAGTCGGTTGAGCAATGCGACCTGTAGTGGATAACAACCGGAAATCCGGCGGACAACTAAAGCAATTATTATTTTGCTTGGCTCGCGCTATTCGCTCGCTCGATCAATTAAAGGGTATTCATAATAATATTGCGGATAAGTAACTTACTGATTTTAAATAAGCCATTTAACATGGTTTACTATTTTCAGTCATATGCGTATTAACTACTGTATATTATGGATATTTAAATGCACCGGATCTGTCGGAAAGGCCGGCTCTGAAGAGTGTAATGGGTTTCTTTGAGTTCTGTGGAGTCGCGGCTTTCAGTATGCAATGTCTTGCGATAGCTCTATCTGTTGAAAATGTAATGAAAAAACCGTTACTATTCCCTCGGGCTTTGCAAATAGGTAAGTTATATATAAGATTTATACATATACGATTTCACTCACGGTTGTTTGCTCGCATTGTTACGAGTGGTGGTGTGTGCACGCCGAGACGCCGGACGGTATACGCGCGGACTCGACTGATAAAGGATCACCGCATGTTGCAAGTGCACCGAAACCAGTCTCGTAACAATGCGACCAAACAATTGTGAGTGAAGTCGTATGAATTATGTGTAATATTTATGAATCTTTCAATCAAACTAAGGTAAGTTCCAGGAAAAGGGTACTACAGAAAATTACACATTATAACCACCATTCTAAATTTAACTAACATATGTTTTGTTGTTTCGGCGTAAAGAATATTTTAAAGATAATACCATAGTAGATATTTCTTCTTTGATAATACAATGGACTACTAAAAAGTTCTCTGAAACATAATTTGTTCTAGTCAAAATTATTCGCTTACCATCAGGCGAGATGGTGGTAAAAATAAAAAAAATACATTAACTAGGGAGTTATTTTCCTAACCGTTTATAACTAAAGCCAGGGATACACATGTCGGCGTCATGTCAAGCGAAGGTGATAATGCGCTACTTATGTCGGTAGCGACGTCAGGCGAAGTCGTGCGACTTGGTGGAATTTCGCCTGACATATGTGGCAGCATCGCGCCAGTTATGTCCGACGTGGAGTTTTGCCGCGAAAGTGAAAAAATGGCGTTGTTGATTTTGTGTAATTTTCCAAAACCTGTGAATCTTCGAGTGTTAATGTGTAATAATGGTGGATTATTAACCGTTAATACTTAGTAAATGTGCATAAGTGTAGGCAAGTCATAAAAAGTTGAAAAGCGTGATTTTCGCCTTCGCTCCAAAACTCCAATAGAAGTTCTAGTAAAGTTTCTACCACTTTACTAGTGCATGACTTGACTATGATTGACTACTTGACTTTGACTTGTGACTAAGACTTTTATTACGAAGAATAGAAATTGTTTTATCTATTGTTGTATCAATATTAGAGCTCACTTTTGCAGTGATTCGTTGATTAGTTCTTGTACTTGCTTAAAACTAACACGCAGTGAAAATATTAGATATTTGGGTGTAGTTATTGATAGCACGCTAAACTGGAATGGACAGCTACAGGCGCTCATCCCTCGTATTAGGAAGCTTATGTTTGTTTTCAAGAAACTCACCGATTGCTTCCACAGAACTTTTAAAGACGGTGTATTACTCTTTAGCACAATCGGTCATGTCATATTGTATCACAGCATGGGGAGGTACATATCCCACCAACATGTTGCGTTTAGAAAGAGCTCAAAGGGCTGTAATAAAGGTTATGTTAGGAAAACCGTTTAGATACCCTACAACTAAACTTTACAAAGAGTGTTCACTCCTCACAATTAGACAACTTTTTGTACATCAGTTGATATTAAGAAGGCACTCTCAACTCACTTATGTCCCTAATGAGCTCAACGGCAAACGTCGGAAATATGTTGTATGTAAGGTGAGGTCTTACAGAACTGCTCTAGCTGGACGACACTTTGAGGCACTCAGCACACGGCTGTACAATAAATTAAATAAGTGTCTACACATTTACCCCATGTCTTCGGCGGAATGCAAAAATGCTCTATTGTCATGGCTGAAAGGATTATCCATCGAGATAGGAAACAAACCTACGATTTTAGCTACAACATCCTTGGGATTATCTTACAATGAGACTGAAAATCTACTGAAAGCTTTAAATTAGACTATCTTAAATTTACATGCAATTACACAAACACACACACACACACACACACACATTACACACACAAACACACACACACTCACTTACACACATGAAAATTTCTAATTGACATATACAAATTAAAATAAATTAAATTAAAATAAATGTTCAAATAAAATGTTCAAAAAAAATAAAAATGAATGTATAAAAAACTGAAATTCTTAAACTCTTTTAACTCATTTAATTTCTCGCAGCATTATGCATTGATTAATGAAATTGTTTTGAATATATCTGATATCTATGGTATATTGTTAATTACAGTGACATTTAAAAATTTTAATGAATCAATTAATTTCCATGAATTCAACATTTAATAAATGTAAAAATAAACATGTAAGAATAAATATATATACAAATTATCTTAGAAACATAACTTATGTAGACTTAGGTAGTTTACCCTAAAATTTCGCTGCGGAACTTACTTTACTTATATAAACTGTAAAAAATGTTCTTATAATTTCAAAATAACGCTTGATTTAAATTTTATTTTGTCTTGTTTCTTAATCTAATTAATCTAATTTTTCAATGTTTTAACGACCTAGATAAGAAGTACTTAATAAAATGTTCACTTTAGGAAGGAACTAATTACCAAGATACGGGTGTTACTCACACCCAGTTTGGTAACTAGGGCCGCAATTTGTAAAATGTACAATAATTTATGAAATAAACAATTTTTACTTTTACTTTACTTTGTTAATATTTGTTTAATATTTGTTCTATAAAATAATATGTTGTATCTAATATTTGACTATGCATCCATGGTCATGAAATAATAATAAAAAAAAAGTGTCACATCACCTGACGTCGGACATATTTTTTTTTTTAATTATTTCATGACCATGGATGCATAGTCCTTAAAAAAATATGTCCGACGTCAGGTGATGTTTTTTATTATTATTTCATGACCATGGATGCATAGTCCTTCAGTCGAAATATTAAACTAAATATTAACAATTTCTATTTTTCATAATAAAAGTCTTAGTCACAAGTCACAGTCAACGTCAAGTAGTCAGTCATAGTCAAGTCTAGGGCATAGTATAGAGATCATAGTATAGGATATAGTATAGGCGTGGTAGAAACTTTACTAGAACTTCTATTGGAGTTTTGGAGCGAAGGCGAAAAAACACGTTTTTCAACTTTGTATGACTTGCCTACACTTATGCACATTTACTAAGTATTAACGGTTAATAATCCACCATTATTACACATTAACACTCGAAGAATCACAGGTTTTGGAAAATTACACAAAATCAACAACGCCATTTTTTCACTTTTGCGGCAAAACTCTGATGTGACACTTGACGCTCGATGTTGCCAGTGATATCGAGCGAATTCCGGCAACGTCAATCAAAATCGTTTATTTACATGGGCCCCAAAGAGGCACTCATGAAAGTTAATGATTCTACTGCCAGATTCGCAAAATTATAGCCATCTCGAGAAGAACCTGGCAAGAAATTCGGTGGCGCATTTTTTTTATTTATTTTTTAAATCGCGCCATTTCACCTGAAGTTGCTGGCGACACGTGTCTCAGACATTTGTCACCTAGTGTATGGCTTTATCCTTTCTGGTGACGCCAGGCTAGCGGGCCTATTATATTAAATGTGAGAATTTTTGATTCTAGCATATGTCATTATAACGATTTTTGTCACAACTACTGGTTTCTTCGGATATTGGGGTTTCGGCGAAGCTTGTCGCAGTCCAGTACACTTAAATTTTCCAAGAGAAACGTAAGTATAAACATCAATCTTTCTTCGTGACCTTTGTATTTAAGCGCGTTTAAATTACTATTGGCTTCCCTCTCGCTCGCACAATTAGATTTTTCATAAATACAATTATATACGTGTCTTTGAAAATGTTTTCAACCAACTATATGGACATTAAAACAATGAATGTTTTAAACTACCGTCCTTTTTCATATCTTGGAAGAGTGAAAATCACATTGAAATTTGGGAAATGTGTTTTTTCTCATCTTATTGAAGGATGTGATAGCGAAAATAAGTTTGAAACATCCTTGTATTAATGTCCATTTAGTTAGTTAAAACATTTATAAAACACGGTAGATAATTGTATTTATATCGAATTGTGCGAGCGAGAGGAAAGACGAAAGGAATAAACGCTCTTAATCATGTTAGCCCGTTGTTTTTTTCTATTATGAACTTGGCAAGTTAACAAATGCTATAACTAATAACAATTTGGGAGCAAATCACTGTTTTAGACCTATTTTGTCGACTATCTCAAATATTGCCAGTTGGCTTAGTTGGGTACCTATAGATGTTCTCCCTCTAAGCATTCGGGTTTGACTCCCGCCGGGAACACAAGTTTTCTCGCTAAGGATTGTGTTTCCGGTTGTGATCGTGTATGTCATATGAATGTTTACGGCACCCACGATACAAGTCATCGAACTTGGTGTGGGGCTGTGAGTGTGAAAGAGTCTGTTATGTATAATTTTCGAAATCATATCCTGTACTTATTACTTAACTATTCAACAATATAAGTCCTTTAAGCTGTCATGTCATGTTATGGCATTAAAATTGTTTCAAGTTTTTTACCGACTTCACAAAAAAGGAGAAGGTAATCAATTCGACTGTTTTATTTTATGTGTCATAACTTCTTTCCACGTGAACCGATTCTGATGATTTTTTTGTTTGAAAGCTGATGCTTTTCCCATGATTCATCGGCACGTAAGACATTTTACCCGACATTTTCGCGCGTATCTTGTATGTTTGCATGAACTGCCCGTTTGGCTAAATTGAATGAGCGTTCGCCTTCTAAGTGGGGGTAGCGGGTTCGATTACCGGCGGGAACACAAGTTTTCTCCCCATGGATAATTTGTGTTTCTTGTTCTGGTTGTGATGTGTTTCCGGCAACCATGACGCAAGTAATCGAACTTTGGGGCTGTAAGTGTGAAAGCGTTATATGTATGTATATTTGTAAATCTCTTTAAAACCTCGTATCTTTATCAAGTTTTTTTGCATTTTGCTACCGACTTAACAAAAAAGGAGGAGGTGCTCAAGTCGACAGTATTTTTTTATTTTGTTTTTTTTATTTGTGTTACTTTATAACTTGTTTCCACGTAAACCGATTTTGTATTTTTTGTTTGAAAGATTTTGCTTTCCAATTGGTCCCATTTAATTTGATCATAATCTGATCAGCGATCAATTATAATGCGTGTTTAGTACATCTAATCTGATCAAAATTCCGAAGAGAAAGCTTTCAAGTCGAAGTTTTTAAGCTTTAATTACAGTACATTGTCTTCGCTTACATTTTGGAGAGTGTGCTCAGGAATTACATGATATAATTCCTCCATGCCCTTTTTACCATCAAACAACAAGACAAACTGTCAAACGCCATCAATTTATGGTTGACATACCTCCAGTTCGCTCGAAGCGTTTTGCTTCTACGTTCATCATCCGTACAGCGAAGGAGTGGAACTCATTGCCTGCGTCTTTGTTTCCTGAACGGTATAATCTGGGTGTCTTCAAGTCTAGAGTGAATGGGTATCTTCTAGGCAAGTATGTTCCATCTTTGGCTGCATCGTCACTTTCCATCAGGTGAGATAGCGGTCAAATGCTTGCCTATCTAGAATTTAAAAAAAAAAAAAAAAACATTTTTTTCTTATTTTTTTCTTATTAGTCGCGTGATCTCAGTTTGGCAGTTTTTAATTTTGGTTTCCAGGTTCCCGCTTATACTCAAGAGCTTGATGGCCGTTATGATTTATATAACTTTTGCTATTAACTTTTATACGCCTTTTAACGTGGCTTGGCACTACATACAAAAGAAGTACACAAAAAGCCTAATGCTTTGGCAAAGATTTTACCGCTTCATCATAATCACGTGCATTTTCGTAGTGGCCCTGATCTTTCCAGATATCGGCAATTTGATGGGACTGGTAAGATATTTTTTCGATTATTTATACCGATAGATATTTTACCGAAATCACAAAAAAGGAGGTGGTTACTCGATTTCCCCGTATTTTTATCGACTTTACAAAAAAGGAGGAGGAAATGTTTTTTTTTGTTTCTAGTGTGTTTACCAGCTTCGATCACATCGTCACTTACCATCAGGTGAGATAGTGGTCAAACACTAGCCTGTCACAAAAAAAAAAAAAAAAAATTTGATTTTGATGATTTTTATTTTGTTTGAAAGCTGGCTTCCCCATTGATCCCATTTAAACAATTATTTTTATCAAAATCTGATAAGTCGTTTTTGAGTTATCATCAATAATAATGCGTGTTTAATACATTTAATCTGATCAAGGGTTCCAAAGATAAAGCGGTGAAGTCGGTACAAGCTTTGCTTACGTTTAATTATTACGCATCTTACAGACGAGCAAGTCTTGTTAAACATAAACATTAACCTAAACCTCAACATAACATAAACATAGGTGAACATTAAAATAAAAATAAACGCTTTCACATTCACCAACCTAAGTTAAATTACTTATGTCGTGGGAGAAGGAAACATAATCACACCAAAAACTAGAAACACAAATTTCCTTTGGGGAGAGTTTCCACCGGGAATCGATACTTCTGCTTAAATGAGGACACGCACCTAACTAAGCCAGCCGGCAGTTTGTCCAGTGGAATGCTACCCTTAAAAAATACATCAAAATATTAGAAAATGCAACAAGTTCGGGGCAATTTTAAAGGCTGTCACTTTGACGTTTATTTCTGTGACGTCAGAGACCTTTTTTTGTGGGGGGAAAATGCCTGGCACTTCCCTTCCTTTCCTTCTGAAGGAAAAGAGTATGTGAGGCTCGAACAAAAAAGGCACTCATTAAAGTTAATGACTACTGCCAGATTCGCAAAATTACAGCCGAGGTTATAAAGGGGGGCAAAGGTTCGCCTATCACAAATTAAAAAATAAATTCGCTAGAATCGATTCACTCCTACGTTCATCATCCATGATGAAGTGGAACTCATTGCCCGCGTCTTCGTTCCTCGAACAGTATAATCTGGGAGTCTTCATTGAAATCTTCTAGGCAAGCATGTTATATCTTGGGCCAGTTTCCATCAGGTGAGATAGTCCATCAGGTGAATTCTTGCCTATCTAGAATTTTACATAGAATGACATAGAAATCATCAATTACACGTCTGCTTGCAGACTGAATATTTGTCACTATTTTCTTTCAGATCTTATTTGCAGTGTATCGGTTATGTTTGCTGATAAGGGTAAACAATTTAAAGGTTTAATTATTTTTCAGCTTGGAGCGTTCTGCATATCGCTGGTTGTATTTGTTTTCCCTTCGATTATTCAGCTGGTCGTCATTTGGGATAGCCCAGGTCTTGGCGCGATGAATTACATACTTTGGAAGAATCTCATTTTGATATTGGGAGGATTTTTGCTACTTGTACTAGGGTGTTACACTAATGGTAAAGGACTTATAAAAGCTATTATGTAAAATATCCAATTATAAAATAACTGTGCCATATGATTATTGTATTCATAAATATTTTTTTTAATTTCATTACTTTTTGAATTGTTTTAAAATTTAATGTTTATGGTAATGTTTTTTTTAAATATTTTAGTGTTGTAAAGAGATTGTAGTCTCTGTAGATGTATTACATATTATTTATTTGGTATCGAAAAATATTATTTATAGTAATTACATCGAAATAAAAAGTCAATAAATTTTATATCAAATTTTAGTGCATTATAAATTTATTTCTTCGTACCCTACAAGAGGTGCATATTTGAGATGTAAGTCAGCTTTCTACTTCTCGTACTCTTTCTACATAGTTCGTGACCCGGCAGTAGCACACGTGCATGCGCATGCAGAGAGACCGCTAGAAAACACGCGTGCTTGCCGCCAAGGATAATATGCATAAAAAAATGTTGGTTCACCTTTATGTATATTATCTTTTGTAGGTACAGGGGACAATTGACCCCCAACACTTCAGCATGGTCGGTATTATCTGTGGATTTTTATTCCAATACATTTGTCTTAATCGTACGAATGTCACTGAAACATCAATCGAATCAATATGACGCCATATTGTAAAAACGAAGTTTTAAAATGATCTGTTAACTGAGGTAATCATTGTACAGGTATGATGAAGCTTTGATAGTTCTTATAAAATCATGTCAGGTATACTTGTATATAACCATACGATAACGCAGTTCCCGTACGACTCGGTTAGTTATCGTACGATAAAATGTATTTCTAAATTTTTAAAAAGTTATCCAATCGTATCGATTCGGTAAGTTTCCGAAACGTTCTGAATTAGCATAGAAAATAATATACTAGAGATAGGAAGCAAACCTTCTGTTTGTAAAGCTACATACCCAAGGATATAAGCGCATCGAGATAGGAAACAAAGCTACTGTTTGTAAAGCCACATATCCGAGGATATAAGCGCATCAAGATAGGAAGCAAAGCTACTGTTTGTGAGGCTACATACCCGAGGTATAAGCGCATCGAGATACGCATCGAGATAGGAAACAAACCTACTGTTTGTAAAGCTACATACCTGAGGATATAAGCTTATCGAGATAGGAAACAAAGTTACTGTTTGTAAAGCTACATACCCGAGTATATAAGCTTATCGAGATAGGAAACAAACCTACTGTTTGTAAAGCTACATACCTGAGGATATAAGCGGATCGAGATAGGAAACAAAGCTACTGTTTTTAAAGCTACATACCCGAGTATATAAGCGCATCGAGATAGGAAACAAACCTACTGTTTGTAAAGCTACATGCCTGAGGATATAAGCTTATCGAGATAGGAAACAAAGTTACTGTTTGTAAAGCTACATACCCGAGTATATAAGCTTATCGAGATAGAAAACAAACCTACTGTTTGTAAAGCTACATACCTGAGGATATAAGCGGATCGAGATAGGAAACAAAGCTACTGTTTTTAAAGCTACATACCCGAGTATATAAGCGCATCGAGATAGGAAACAAACCTACTGTTTGTAAAGCTACATACCCGAGGATATAAGCGCATAGAGATAGAAAACAAACCTACTGTTTGTAAAGCTACATACCCGAGGATATAAGCGGATCAAGATAGGAAACAAAGCTACTGTTTTTAAAGCTACATACCCGAGGATATAAGCGCATCGAGACAAGAAACAAACCTACTCTTTGTAAAGGTACAAAATCCTTGTAAAAGCGAACTGCAAAATATCATAAAGTGACACTTCACAAGATGGCGGCGTTAGCAAAGATCTTGTAGCTATACAAACCGTCGTAGGTTTGTTTCCTATCTCGATGGGCGTTAGTTCCGATTCTGTCCGAGTGCCAAGAGATCTTTGGCGCACTGTAGTAGAAACAAGGTTTTTGTAGCTAACGTTCGTTTGTTTCCTATCTCGATGAGTACAAATGGGGTCAAGAAGTAGGAAATACAAATATATTATAATTGTAAGTGACAGCGTTATATACAAGTATATGCAGCCGTTTTGAGATAGACCCCGGGACAAAATTAGTCTAAAAACAGTGAATATAGTGGCCTAACAAATTGTTATTTTCACAGATTTGTATAAAAACGGTTTCGAAGTCAATTATTTTCATTTAAATTGTTATTCTGGCCATAGCTTCACATATTCTCAAAGAATTTGAGGTATGTGCTTATATGGTTCAGAAGCTAGATGCCTCTGACGGACGGACGGACAAAGTGCTGAACCATCGAAGTCAACTTAGAGATTACATTATTTTTGTGAGAAATACCAGTACCTATTCTTTAATTTTTCTGAAATAAGTATCTATGAGTTGCTGGCCACTAGCTCGGGTAGAGAACAATGGTTGTTCGATGTATAAAACGATTTTGATTTCGGTTTTTGTCAGATTTTGAGAGAAGATGACACTATATTGTTTATCTATTTTTTTGATTTATAATATATTACTTTTATAATATGTATCTAATGACTTTAATTAGATGAGAGAGATAAGCTTATCGCTTTGTTTATTGAGATAAATGTGTACAACTAAAAAAAGTGTGTTTTGAGAGGAGGAAAGTTGTTTCGGTAGGAAGCCTACCAATCCCCTAGTCTAAGAGGTTTGTACTAAATTAATAGTTATGTTGTAAGCCTTATTATAAATTGAAATCTGTAATTAAATATTATTATTCATTTTAAATTTTCGACTATTTTTCTTTGGCAGACGATTCCTGGCACGATACACACACGACCAAGAATTACTGCACTTTTTTGGTACAGGTTGTAAAAACCAGAAACATTCAAAATATCGGCGAATGTCTTCGAATACTACCCCTTTACCGCCGAGGAGTATTGGTAGCGCAGTGCGCTCATACATCTTCGGTGAAGAAGTAAGTTATAAAATAATCATAAGTATAAATGCGAAAAAGTTTTGAAATTGATTGCTTTTTTTAGTTTGAAAGATGTTTTTTCTAATTGGTCCCATTTAAATTTGATCAAGATCTGATCAGGAGTTTTTGAAATATTGTCAATAATGTCTATTTTTGTGACGAATAATGCGTACTTGACGATGTTCTGGTTTACCCGACTTCAAAAGTTACCTCACAACTTCTTTCGTTGTGAGCCGATGTTGATGATTCTTTTTTTATTTGAAAGCTGGTGGATAAAGCGGTGAAGTCGGTTTTTTTAAGCTTTGCTTGCGTTTAATTATTATGTAGTCCCATTGAAATTTGATCAAGGTCTGATCTCTAGTTTTTGAGTTATAGTCAATAATGCGTGTTTATACATTAATTCTGATCAAGGTTCCGAAGATAAAGCGGTGAAGTCGGTTTTTTTAAGCTTTGCTTGCGTTTAATTATTTATTTGAAAGCTAGTGCTTTCCATGTAGTCACATTTAAATTTGGTCGAGATCTGGTCACTAGTTTTTGAGTTATTGTCAATAATGTTAATACGTAAATCTGATCATGGTTCCGAAGATAAAGCGGTGAAGTCGGTTTTTTTAAACTTTGCTTGCGGTTAATTATTTTAATAATTGGTTGATCTCTGTATTTGTTTTTCAAGTACAGGATATATAAAGGATATTAAACGTAAGTTTCAGTTTTAAGTGTCAAGTCAAGTATTTTCTTCTGGTGCTTCATTCTGAGCGTCACGGATAGGCCTCAATAATAGCCATTCTTGCCTAGGCTAGGTACCGAGAGCAATTATCCTCGAGGAATCTTGGCGGGAGCTCCTTGCCTCTACTGAGTCTTCTAATTCTATCTTCGATCATCAGTCCTTGCCGTCTCTTGCTCCCACGTCTTCGTCGTCGCCGTTGGGGACGATGTCGCGTGTGAATGCACGCCAGGTCGTTACGTCCGGCGGTCGGGCGTGCAGCGGTACAATGTTGTGGAGGGGGGGAGTGTGACCTGTTGTCGGCGCGGTCATACATATTTGTCGTGTTGGCTACAGACAAGATGAAAATAATTATGTACATGAGAAGAATTTTGTCGGGTCTGTGCACGAAAGAATGCCGTGTCTGTTGCAGACAAGAAAAAATCTAGTATGTACACGGTACGAATTGTTTCGTTCAGTCATGGTTGAGACATTGTAGGGTTGTACATCGTGTCGTGTAATTAGAAAAGACACTATACCAAGCAAAAAATTAAAAATACTGGGTGCATCCTATGTTAAGTTAAAAACATGAGTTTGCTAACTTCTACTTTGAACTGCGTCAGTATGAGGAAAATCACTTCGTTTGATAAATTACTGGCTGCTACACGCTCAATCGTTCTTATGTGCACTGTACACACCGCCTCCCGCCCCCTACAGATCGCGTCGTGTCTGGCGCAGACAAGATTTTTGTCTTGTGTAGCGCCGACCTAGTTAGTCGTGTGTAGAAACGACACGAATTCGTGCATAGACCCTTTCTTGCCGTGGACACGCGGCCTAAGTTTATCAATTTTCCCCTATAAGATTTTCATTTATATCATTTTAACTGTCATTTCTACAGACGCGGACGAACGGACGGACTGACGGACAGAGGGATGGACGGACGAACGGACTAAGTGCTGAACCACAAGTCAATTTATAGAACTCGCTTCGCTCGATCAATAATAATACTCATTGTTTGTTTTTTCCTACCACAGAAACCAAAAGATGGAAAAAAATTTAGGGTTGTCAATGATGGTAAGGACTACGACTTTACGGCTAATAGGCACCTTCCGCGCCAAACAAAGTAAGTCTTTCCAATAAGATTCTATCATTACATATTTTCTTTTGACCACCATCTCACCTAATGTTAAGTGACGATATGGTCGAAGATGAGGTAAGCTTGCTAAATGATGAACCTGAATACTCCAATATTGAACTCATCAGGAAACACCGACTGGGCAAGGATTTCCACGGTTCCCACAATGTGGAACCAAAACGCTTCGTGCACATTTATACCAAATCGCTTAGCAGTTTGACTACTTGTCCTATGATAGAACTAAGGGGAAACTAGATCGTACAATTCCTTGGCACACTCTCCGTAATGTATCCAATAAAAAACCGAGAGACTAGCTAGTCTCTCGGTTTTTTATTGGATACATTACGGAGAGTGTTATCAATTTTCAATTTTCAATCTTTAGCTACCATGCGGCGATGACCCAAGCTTTGAATTTGTAAAGCCCAAAATACAGGTGTTATTTCTCGTCATTGCCGAGTTAATTTTTTTATTACCGGTGGGAATAGAAATTGAGTATCGGGCAAAAGGGACCACAAAAAAAGGAACCGCGGTTCCTTTCTCCGAATAGCAATTTTGAATCGGTTAAACGGAACCACGATCCTTTTGATATACTTTGTACTGTTAGCAGAAAAAACGATCGTTTTAATAATGTTGTTTTAAACGATATAGGAACACATAAAAACAAATATAGTGCACATGTTGTTCTGGTATTTTTTATCTTGCTCCCTCAGCCAAAATACCAGGGAAACACGCCATAAGGATGTAGGCTAAAAGGAGTCTTTTCGATCAGACTCAAACTTTTCGAGATGTATCCATACCAGTAACTGACCATCTTGAGTTACATGGTATGTCGTTAAACTCAAAACTCAATTTTGGGTCTTACGTTGAGACAAAAGCCCAACTAGCCGCCAAAAAGCTGGGAATCCTTGCAAAGGTGAGACGGTACTTCACTCCGGAACAATTGCTCGACTTGTACCAAGCCGGTGCGTTCATGTATGTAGTATTGTTCTCATCTTTAGGACGGTTCAGATAAATACCAACTCGAGGCTCTTGAAATCATTGAGCGAAGAGCCAAGAGACTTATTAACAGCGACCAGTTGACTGATGCAAAACTTCAGAGCTTGGGGCATCGTCGCATGGTGGCGAGTCTCTCGGTATTTTATCGGATACATCTCGGAGAGTGCAACGGAATTACACAATCTAATTCCCCCATCCCCATTATATCATCGGACATCGAGACAGACTCTTAAGCGACACCGCTATATGGTAGATATTCAACAAATGCAGATGAAGCGTTTTGCCTCCACATTCATTATGTGGACTGCAAAGGAGTGGAATTCCTTACCTGAGTCTGTGTTTCCTGATAAATACAATATGGGAGTCTTTAAGTCACGAGTGAATAGGCATCTTCTAGGCAAACGTGCTCCATCGTCGACCGCATCGTCACTTACCATCAGGTGAGATGGCGGTCAAACGTTTGCCTATCATGAATAAAAAAAAAAAAAAGAAGTCCACTATATAATGGTCATCCTTTATCTTGCTCCCCCTCCAGTCAAAATACCAGAGAAACATAATATGGCATCAGAAGATGTAGAGAAGTTCGCTATTGTTAATTATACATCCATATCATACATGTTACCCTGGTATTTTGGCTTAGATTTGGTTATGTTTTTTGAAACCTTTTTCTGACAGTTTTAAGACTGATAGTGTGTTTAAATGATCTACTAGTGAAAACCTGAGATTGTGCTTGATATTTTATAGTATATACACATACAATTTTATGTTTAGCAATAAATATTTAAGTAACAAATTGGCTTTTTATTTCAACACTGTTTCTAACTGTACTAGAATTAAGAATAAACAATGCATTTTTTGTTAAAATTTTGTTTGGTCCTAAGCACCCGAATAAATTAATAAAATAAATTGACCGAGCAAAAGGGACCGTGGTTTCTTTTTGAGGTGGTTCCATTCGCCCAAATATAGAAATTATTTGTTGGTTATTGTGCATTCTTTAGTTAATATTAAATGTATATATTCCAGTATTACGGAAACGGTGACGAATCTTGTCAAAGGATGTCTTGGTGGCGGAATTATGGGCATTCATGAGGCCTTTATGAAAGCCGGCATATGGTCGGCCTACATCAGTTGTTTCTTTTTTGCCATTTACATCTATCATTGCGGATATGTAAGTACTGATTTAAAAAATATATACGTCTTTTGAAAACGCTAAAGCTTTTCGTACGAGTAGGGTGGAAATTATCTAATCTAAATCTAATAATCTCCATGACGCCTCTCATACGCCTCTTTAAATATATAAACTAACTCTTTAAAAGTACTATATAAATCAACCGTTAATTGATGTCAAAAAAGAAACAGTTATTGTATGTCCAAGAAAATTATCAATCACAGATGCAGATCACGTACACACAGCTCATATCGTAATTCATACAAGAAACGGGCTCCAGGCTATGCCTAGTTTGGGGCCCAAAGAAAATTACAACTTTCTGTATGATAATACTAACAACATGTTATATGTCATTACTATTATTTGTTTTAACCACATGTACTATTTTTTTAAGATTTCTTATACTCGAATTTCCTCAGTTTACTGAGCTCCCACCTCGATACCCTCAAGGAAATTGTCATTTCCCCCGCTAACAAAAATTGTATCACCTTCGTGATGATGGTTACTGTGTGTATATGTATTATTATATCTGCAATAAAAATGATTATAATTGTTATTATTATCCAAGTATTTATCGCTTCTCACGGGACTATGCCCGGACCTTTATAAGACATTAGCGGAGCCGTAGCCATCGCTAAGAGGCCCTTTGGTATAATTACATTTTAATAATAACATATCAGGCGTCTCCAAACATACGATGGACATCTCTTATGTTAGAAGTTGACGTCGTTTTATGCTTGCACACACCTTTACAATAACTTTATATTATTAACTAAGGACTAGGGGATGGATGACATTAGGGTTGATAATAACTGTGACTTATGCGATTAAAAACCTAGAGTATTGCATTGTATATTTGATTGCTAAAGACGTTGGTATGGATGGTTAAAGGGTGTTAAGGTGTTGCTGCAGTTTCACTAAACGCTACGCCTACTCCAGACGTTATGCCCGTTATCACTTCCACCCTTGGAGATTAGAAACTTAGCTCTTGCGCCTCCACCCTCGGACGGTCAATTAAGGCAAGCCGAGGGTCAGGGGTCTCTCTTAGCCCCAGGGAGTGTCTCGGGGTACGCGGTGTGTCGCCACACACCGACGGCAAAAGAACAATCATTATTATTATTTTTATTATTACGTTAGTCAATTCGTCTTGCGGTCCGATGATAGAAAAGGCACGGTGGAATAACCTGGTGTAATTCGATTGTTTTAGATATTAATTTATTCATCTCATGTACTATACAAGAGGTTGCACCTCCCTTTTATGACTTACCCTGATGTCGCAGAAGCAGCCATGGAAACTGGGCCTCCAGGATGCAGAAAGTATTCCAGATGGTTCAGGTATTTGAAAACAGTGAGATATGAGTAGTAGTACCGCTAGTACCATAGTAAAAAATAAGAAGTATGTTATTTTCATAGAGTGGTACCAAACGCGGCTTGTATGTGTGCAGTCTAGTCGGCAAAGCCAACACGAGTCAGGGCCGCGCCCGCGCTCGTCGTCGTCGTTTCGTCGTGTTCCCACCATTCGAATTATAAATTATATTACATTTTGTAAACAAATATGTACCTCATGATTAATCAGTGTTTATATGCTTACAGTCTTACTTATAAACCCCTCTTAATTTTTAATCAATTGCTTAGCTACAGTTTAACAAAAATTTCACTCATAAACGCGATTTAGCATTAAGTAATGCTTAAATAGTTGTCAAAATTAAACACCGCCATTGCCTAGTTTAAACTTGCTAAGAGGCAAAATGGCGGGACTGGTATATTTCAATAATAATTGTGTCAAAACTTTTTACGTAAGGCGCAAAATTGTTTACTTCGACAACCGTTGAATGTCACCTGTCTTAGATTTTCATTTCAATAGATTAATAAAACCACATTTTTGACAGCTGTATTCGTATAATTTCACTTTTAGTCGACTATTTTGGTTATAATCTATGGCGATCGTGTACATTTCGATTATTTTCGATTCTCTGTGTGTTTCTCAACTAAGCAGAGCCTAACTAATGTTTATGAGTGAAAAAAAGTTAATCATTGATTATGGACTTCAGAGCTTCTTAACTAAGGGGTGGCTAAGCATTGCTTAGCGACATTTTTATAAGTAAGACTGTTAGTTATTAGTGTAACCGACTTCACGTACTTATTCAATTTAATATCTGCTCATTATCCTTAAATAAATTATTACCATTCATATAAAACCGGTTAAGTGGATGTCGGGCCACGCGCAATGAAGGGTCACGTAGTTGCCTATCACAATAATGTTGTTAAACTGAAAAAAGAATGTTCAATGGAATTTGTACGAAATTTTTACTTCTCCAAGGACCTACATTTTATAAGTTGATCGATCATACTCGAAAACTTGTAAAGCCTACTTAGCTATGATAGTTTTCCTTTTAACTTCGTTATATTATATGCTACTACCATGATTTCTTTTCACATAGGAAACATTTTTTTTTTCATAAATTTGTTTTGACTGTCGGCGTGGCTAATATGTATGTTTATGCCAAATAACAACTTTCATGCAAATTAAATCGTATCCATAGGTACTTATTGCTTTGTTATAATATACATTTTACATAGGTACCTATAAGACTTAGAGATAGTGACAACCCTGCGTATTCGGTTAGAGTAGGCATTTGAATCTCCTAAGGCCCTGAGTTGACATACTTCTTATGTTTTTACTATGTAAGTACCCTTACTTTATATCCTTGAGAATATTGGTGGTACTAGTTTGTATGAAGAAGTGCCACTTACCACCATAGCAGTCGTCATAAAGCGCTTTAATAAAAAAATTATTAAATTAAATTTACCTGTGCAGCTGTGTGTGTGTGTGTATTGAATGCCTGTGCGTAACTTCACCAAACAGCTCCAGCACAAGAACAGTGCTGTTATACAGCCGCTGCGCTATGGTGTTAATCGAGTTGGTTTGTGACATAAACTGTATAATTTATTTTTTCACTGTCAAGTAAAAGAGTCAAGGCTCAATCATAGTCAAGTTATGCCCTATTCCAGTGAACATTTTCTAGAACTTTTTGGAGTTTTGGAGCGATGGTGAAAATCAAGTTTTTCATCTTTGTATGATTTGTCTACATCTATACCTATGCACGTTTACTAAGTACTAACGGTTAATAATCCATCATTATTACACATTAACACTCGAAGAATCACAGGGTTTAGAAAATTATACATCAACAACGCCATTTTTTCACTTTCGCAGCAACAACAAAACTGTTTTGTTACTGCTTTGTGTTTCTATGGTTGTCACAAATAAATTATTTCTGGTCTATTCTATAATGACTGTTGTTTTTAGGCATGCGATAGATGCTGTGATAATGATAGAGCTGTTTGGTGCTTGCACCGTATACGTGATCATAATAGCAAAAACTATCAAGCAGTTAGCAGAAGGAGAACATGAAGTGGAGAACACAAATGTCGTGAGAATGTACATCGCTGCCCTGTATATCCCAGTCATCTTATTGGGCATGGTTACCACCTTAAAATATATCGCAAAGTTTTCAATGCTTGGAAACGTATTAGTATGTAAGTACCTACTAGCTGCATCCGTTGCATTGCCACGTAAAGAAAAAGTGTTTTGTCTCTTTCACGATTATGGTCATAATTTTGATTTTAATATTTTTGTATGAACAATATGTTGGCATATCGAGCTTTATGCCAACGTTTTCTACTTCAAATATAAATGCGTCAACTAGGTAGGTTTTCAAATTGATGGAATTAATAAAACAGGGTAATACTCACATGTGATCACGATTATAATTTCAATAATAAACCATACAAAACTATAAACCATTTTACAATACTTTCTTTAACAACTTCCAAGCCACGTTCTGCCTGTAATATGATAGGGATACCTTTCCTTTCAAAATCTGTTGAGCTCTGCGAGCTCCTCTGTTCAATACTTTTCTCACGACGACGGTGGCGCCCACTGTCGTCGATTTAGTTAACCTACGCAGGCAGTCGCAACTCGGAAGTCAAAACACTGCCTATTAATGTTTCAAATAAGGCAGTGTTTTGATAAACTAGAAATAACAGTCAATAGGAATATTCTTTTAATTATTTACAACAAAAATCATTTATTTCGTATTAAAGTAGGTGCTAGGCGTACCTACGATTTTAGTATGGTATTAAAGTAGGTACTAGGCGTACCTACCTTTTAAGTATGGTATTAAAGTAGGTACTAGGCGTACCTACTTTAATACCATATTAAAAACTTTTTAAATATGGTACATACAAAAATATTGAAATCAAAAAATATATTTTTATTTTCCTTGTTTATTGTACACCATCCTCTAACATAATTCTAGTATCATTTACGTCCATACTAGCATGATGTCACATCTTCACGTTCCATCAGGTGTGATGGTGGTTAAATACTTGCCTATTAAGTATAAAAAAAGTTTTGTATTGTATTTTATAGTTCCAGTATTCTTAGCAGAAGGGATTTGATATTAATTTAAAAGCCCATTTATTTTTATTTAAAATATATTTTTTATACTAAAATGGATAATCAAGCGCAAGTAAAGCTTAAAAAAACCGACTTCACCGCTTTATCTTCGGAACCTTGATCATATTTAGCACACGCATTGTTGACGATAACTCAAAAACTAGAGATCAGTTTTTGATCAAATTTGAATGGGACCACATGAAAAGCACCAGCTTTCAAATAAAAAAAAACATTAAAATCGGTTCACAACGAAAGAAGTTATGAGGTAACTTTTGAAGTTGGTCAAAAACGAGAACAATGATATCCACAGAATCGTCGATGTAGTCCACAGAAAACGCATTATTGACGATATTTCAAGACCTACTGATCAGAACTTGATCAAATTTAAATGGGATCAATTTGAAAAAAAAAAACTTTCAAACTAAAAAATAATTTTCGAAATAATTCACGTGGAAAGAAGTTATGAGGTAACACACATAAAAAAACGATACAGTCGACCTGAGTACCTCCTCCTTTTTTGAGAAGTCGGTAAAAATAATAATAATGGGTGAAAATACTTTACGACCTATTTTCATACCTAACTACCAAATATCCAAAAAACATTAAAATCGGTCAAGCCGTTTCGACCTCAAACATCGTGACACGAGATCGTTATATATATATTAGAATGAATACAAGCTTTTATTTTTTTTACCAGTCTCGTTGTTTGTCGGTCTGTAATCGAATCTAAAATAGACCCACTACCCGATGATCGAAGGAAAGGAATTGGTAGGCATTTTCCACCCTCATAAAAAAAGTTTGGTACGCGTTCGCCTTTTAGCGGGTCGAACTCGATACCCAGACGCAAGGGAAAGGCGAACGCACACTTAACTAAACCAACGGCAGTTCTCCTATTTTTACCGACTTTACAAAATAGAAGGAGGTACTCAAGTCGACTGTATTTTTTGTGTGTGTCATAACTTCCCCCACGTGATTTTTTTTTTTGTTTGTTAGATGTTGCTTTCCAATTGGTCCCATTTAAATTTGATCAAGATCTGACCAGTAGTTTTTTATTTATCCTCAATAATGCATATTCTGTAGACTACATTGACAATGTTCTCGTTTTTAACCGCCTACAAATGTTACCTCATAACTTCTTTCGTTGTGAGCCGATTTTGATATTTATTTTTTTATTTGGAAGCTGGTGCTTTCCAAGTGGTCCCATTTAAATTTGGTCAAGATTTTGATCACTAGTTTCTGAGTAATTGTCAATAATGCGTGTTTAATACGTTGAAACTGATCACGTTTCCGAAGATAAAGCGGTGAAGTCGGTTTTTTAAGCTTTGCTTGCATTAATTATTTTTTATATTATATTACTATTTACAGTTATATGCGTGTTAACCACTGTATATTACGGGGCGAGAAATGCACCGGATATCTCAGAAAGGCCGGCTCTGAAGAGTGTAATGGGTTTCTTTGAGTTCTGTGGAGTAGCGGCTTTCAGTATGCAATGTCTTTCGATAGCTATGTCTGTTGAAAATGTAATGAAAAAGCCTTTACTATTCCCTCGAGCTTTTAAAATAGGTAAGTTACTTTCAACGAGTAAAAAGCCCAACTAGCTGCAAAAAAGCTGGAAATCCTTGCAAAGGTGAAACGGTTATTCACAACGGGTCAGTTGCTCAATTTGTATCAAGCACAAGTCAGTACTGTACGTGTATGGAGTACCTACTGTTCTCATCTTTGCGACGACGGTTCAGTTAAGTACCTGAGCTCGACACTATTAAGCGAAGAGCCGGGAGACTCATTGGTAGGCTTGCCCGAGTCGGTGTTACCTGATGAGTACATTATGGGAGTTTTCACGAGTGAATAGGTTTGTTCTAGGCAAGCTTGCTCCATCGTCGACTATATCGTCGTTTACCATTAGTGAGATAGTGTTAAAAACAAAATCCTTAAATTAAATTTAATTAAAATTTTAGATAAAGTTCCACACTTAAACTAAAGATGGCTAAGCTAACCACGCGTTTTACGACCACTCATTTTCAGTGCTATCGGTCCGCTTGAGTACGCTACACATGTATAGAGTCCCCTTAAATTTTAGATTAAAAATTTTTTTTTAGAATAAAGAAAAATTTTCATTTATATAATTTTTGACATTTCTGGCTTTTGGCCGTAGTTTTACATATACGCATATACGAAAGACGAATGGACGGACAAAGTGCTGAACGACCCAAGTTTAGAGATCTCGCTTCGCTCGATCAAAAAAAACAGTTTTGTATTGTATTTTATAGTTCCAGTATTCTGAGCAGAGGGGATTTGATGTTAATTTATTGTCACATTTTTTTTCTTCATAGCATATGTCGTTATTGTCTTGTTTGTATCAACTACCGGCTTCTTTGGATATTGGGGCTTCGGCGAACATTGTCGCAGTCCGGTACATCTGAATTTTCCACGAGAAACGTAAGTTTGAAAATAGAATGAAATTCGGTGATAATAAAAAATGCAAAAGTATTTTATTTTTGCATTTTTTATTATTCGTAATAGGCAAACCGCTATCTCACCTGATGATAGTGACGATGCGATCGACGATGCATGTTTACTTAGAAGGCAACAGGGAAAAAAAAAAATTCAACTGACCTCAAAGAAGAAGGTCGTCAATTCGACTGTTTGTTTTTTTATTGTATACTTTATCATACAGTTTTATTCTACAATTGTCTTTTATCACTTACAATGAATAAATGTTGGGAGTAAAATTGGTACACTAGTGCTGTGACGCCGCGTTTTCTAATAAATAATATATATTATTTATTATAATATAAAAGGTTATTTGTAAAATACCAAAAAAGTTTTCAGATCCTCATATCATAGTTGTTTTAACTATTGGCTCATCTATACCTCTAATAAAATAATTGTAACAAGCCGATGAAGATATTGATGAAAAACTAATATACTAATACTTCATAAGATAACCATTTTTAGATTTTTTGTTTAAATGATAATTTCGTCTAAATGCTATAGTTTCCATAATAATTAAGACGATGTATCGGTACGATACTTCGCAAGAGGTTCTCGATTTTTTTGTTTTATTTAAAAGGATGGAAAGCACTACGCTTTCCATGTGGTCCCATTTAAATTTGATCAAGATCTTACCAGCAGGCCTAGCATGGCAGGTAGAAACTATTCGAGGAGTAGATTAAAATCTTTTCCCTTATATCATTATTTTCCTCGCTCCGAGCATGGACGCAGGTGGATATATTATCCACGGTAGATAAGGAGGGAAACACTATGTCCCGTTGCTACGTCAAAATTACACCGTGGGTGTACCTACGAACGAGGAAAATTCCTCTATACCAATGTCAAACAGCAGTTTTATCCACTTTTCGTTGCGCCTATGTTATGTTATGACGGGAGAAATATATATGTCTACGCCAATTGTCAAACAGGGATATACTTTTTTTTTTTTTTTAATTCTTTCATGACAATGGATGCAAAGTCCTTCAGTCGAAATATTAAACAAATATTAACAATTTCTATTCTTCATAATAAAAGTATTAGTCACAAGTCACAGTCAAAGTCAAGTAGTCGGTCATAGTCAAGTCATGCCCTAGTAAAGTGGTAGAAACTTTACTAGAACTTCTATTGGAGTTCTGGAGCGAAGGCGAAAATCACGTTTTTCAACTTTGTATGACTTGCCTACACTTATGCACATTTACTAAGTATTAACGGTTAATAATCCACCATTATTACACATTAACACTCGAACAATCACAGGTTTTGGAAAATTACACAAAATCAACAACGCCATTTTTTCACTTTCGCGGCAAAACTCAGGGATATACTTTCCCTTTCCGCTGCTGCCATGTTGTGTATGGTGAGAGGACAATATTGTCCCTTGCCAGTGGATAAAAAAAGGGTATATAATTTATCTCCCTACGCCATGCTAGGCCTGCAGTAGTTTTTGAGTTATTCTGAATAATGCGTATTTCTTAGTCGTAGTTCTGAACATAAAGCGGTGAAGTTGGTTTTTTTTAAGTGTTGCTTGAGTTCACATTTTTATGATGTCTCTTGTCTAGTCTCCTTTTATTTAGTTTCATATACTTTTTGCACTATTTATACATTGATTTGTTTATGTTTTGTTTTTCAGATTTCCGCTAGCGCTTAAATTTATGATGGCAATTATGATCTACATTACTTTTGCTATTAACTTCTATGCGCCTTTTAACACGGCCTGGCATTACATAAAGGACAGGTACAAGGACAGAAATCAGAAGCTTTGGGAACGAATCTACCGTTTCCTTATCATCACTGGGGTATTTATAGTGGCCCTGATCTTTCCAGAAATCGGCAATCTAATGGGACTGGTACGATATGATATATTTTTACTAGAGGTGTTTTTATTATCCGATTGCGCGACGCAAAGGAGTGTAATATGTTTATCAGCCAACTAGCCGCCCCGCGGCTTCGCCTTCATTAGGTTAAAAAGTAGGCTGTGTTATTCCGGAACCTTGACTATCTACATTCTATATTTCATAAAAATCGGTTTATTCGTTACGGAGATACGTGGTAACACACACACACACACAAACTCATTAACGAGTTTAATTTCGCATTTTTACAAGCTTTTATTTAGCTTGCAATGTATGTATGTTTGTCCGGGTGGAATCTTGCAACTCAATTTTGAAGCAGTATCTTCAACCGATTGAGTTGAAATTTTCTATTCACAACACAATCACAATTAGAACTAGAAACAAATTATTTCTTTGGAAGAATTTAATTGGAATTTAAAATGGAAGAAATTAATGTCACTCCACCGTTTAGAGGCCGACCACAACGTCACCGGATCGTCTGCTAAACAGTAAAAAAAATTAAAAATCTTTTTATTCGGAACTAACTAACTATAGTAATAGTAGGAACACTATTGTGTGTCAACACAGCCTCTTATGTATTTTAATTGTTATTTATCAGTATTTAAAATTAAGTAGGTATATCAAATTAATATTTTTTCAAATCTTGCACCTTTCTAAATTTTGTTATGTTAAAACACCGACGTCCAACTTTGTTGCGTAATTCCTCTCCATCCAAAGGTTGTCTGGAGGAGATCGCTTTTTAGCGATAAGACCGCCTATTGATACACATATTTTGTAAGTCATTTATGTTCTACTCTATTTTATCACAAATATGGTGTCCAATAAAGAGTTTATCTATCTTATATGAATTATATTTTGGCTTATACAGATGGTTCATAAATAAACTAAGCTGATCAGGTACTTGTTGTGTACATGGATAAACTCTAACTTCTAACTAGGTTGCTCTGTGTGTAGGATATCAGTGCTCTCCCGTCATCTCACAAATAGTACTTTGGGTGTCATACTAAATTTCGACAGTTCATTACTTCGACAAGTCGCTTACTTCGAAAAGATATATTTCGACAAGTCATTGCTTCGAAAGATCATACATTCGACATGGAATAGTCCGACAGAACTAACTTCGACAACGCACACTTTAGACAGACCACTACTTCGACAAACCCTGCTTCGACATGCACTTATTCGGCAGATAATTATTTCGACAGAAACATACCTTCGACATAATTAGTTATTTCAATTAGTTTCATTGGATTTGAGAGCAGAATTATGTCGAAGGTATGTTTCTGTCGAAATAATTATCTGCCGAATAAGTGCATGTCGAACCAGGGTTTGTCGAAGTAGTTGTCTTTCGAAAGTGTGCGTTGTCAAAGTTAGTTCTGTCGGACTATTCCTTGGCGAATATATAACAAACAAACACATTCACACTCACAGCCCCACACTAAGTTCAAAGACTTGTATCGTGGGTGCCGGAAACATTCACATCACACACACATTACACCCAGAACCAGAAGCACAAATATCCCTTGGGAAGGAATTTGTGCTCCTGCCGGGAATCGAACCCAGGACCCACGGCGTAGAGGGCGGAGACCTGTCCACTGCGCCAACTGGGTCGTCAATATGATAGTAAGGAACTTATCGAAGTAATGAATTGTCGAAATTTAGTATGACACTTAGGTACTTTACCGTATAGTTTATTGTAGATTGTACAAACAATTTAATCGGTAGTCCAATTATGCTGAATGTAGTTTTAGTTCAACTAAACAGGTAGGTAGTTAGTGACAGGTAGTTTTACATATAAAAGAACTGACTAGTAGTTAAAATGTTTTTTTTTTATTTCAGCTTGGAGCATTCTGCATATCCCTGTGTGTATTTGTTTTCCCTGCGGTCATTCAACTAGTTGTCGTTTGGGATAGCCCAGGTCTCGGTGCGATGAATTACATTCTTTGGAAAAACATGATTATAATTTTTGTAGGATTCTTGCTACTTATACTAGGGTGTTACACTAATGGTATGGGGCTTATAAGATCTTTAAGCAAGTAAAATATTAAATCATACAATTATTATTTTTTCCTTTCTAAGCACGTAGATAGTAAAGGACAGAAATAATATATTATTGTATACAAATATCGAAATGTTTTGTATTTATATTAGTCTTTGTGTTTTTATAAAAAATATGTATGGTATCGTTTTTGTTAATAATTTAATGTATTGAGATTCTATATTTGTTGGTGTTACCTATTCGTTATATAACAAATATTTTATTAATAATTTTTAACTAAATTAGAAGTATTTAAATAAAATTTTAACTATAAATGTCTTGCATTTTGTATATTTTAAATAGTGATTTCAATACGCTTTACACTTAACATTTAGTTTCAGTAGAAACTATGATGAAGTCCAAAAAAATTTGGTTCTCAATTTGTCACTATATATTACTCTAAAAGATGACTAAACAGATACTATTTTTTACCGACTTCACAAAAAAGGAGGAGGTACTCAAGTCGACTGTATTGTTTTTTTGTGTCTTACCTCATAACTTCGATCCACGTGAACCGATTTTGGATTTTTTTTGTTTGATAGATGTTGCTTTCCAATTGGTCCCATTTAAATTTAATCAAGATCTGACTAGTTATCCTCAATAATGCGTATTCTGTGGACTACATTGACGATGTTCTCGTTTTTACCCGACTTCAAAAGTTACCTCATAACCATCGAGATAGGAAACAAACCTACGGTTTGTAAAAGGAGGGCTGACTCCGCCGAAAATCTGTGTCCTAGTGAGAGGTCACAAAGAACCTCTGTGTCCCTTTTCTTTACGGTGACCCTGATTTTGAGATTAGTAGGATAACCTTTTGAGCCATTTGAATTATGCTCTACTTGAATGATATTTAACTGTGTAATCATGCTACGATATGATATCTGATTAAAATCTTACTATAAAATCATTCATAAAGATAAACTAAAATAAACTATGCGTTATTAAAATCCACACTGACGTTTCAAAATGCATTTAAATTTAATTAACATTAATATATTTATTTACTAGTATCTATCCGCAGCTTCGACCGCTTTTTATTTCACATTTTTTTTTTATTTATTTATTACCAACATGATAGTTCAAACGCCGCCGGTTGTGTCGGGTATTAACTATTATGAAAGACTAAGTAACTTTCGTTCGTAACCAAACGAGCGCAAAGCGGGAACGATATATTTCAAAATGGCGGAGATATGTGCTGTAAAATTGTTGTAATAAACTTCTAGATACATTTACAACCCATGTTTAAATTTATACCCTAGAATACAGATAATCCATGAATCGATGACAGATATTATTACTACATGATATGTCAGAATCTTGGTAAATATTATTATTACATCATCAAACTAATTTATTCATCCGAAAGTTTGTGTGTAATTGTGGCATTATTTAAGTATGTCTATTTTCTCTTCACGCGGCTACGGCTAAATGAATTTGGATAAATTTGGAATGTACGCAGCTTATGCCTAGGATTAACAAATAGGCTGCTATTTAACTTGACAAACGCAGACAAAGCTGCGGGGTGGCATGGCTAGATCATTAACATATCCATAAAAGATCCAATGAAGGTAAACCCTAACTTTTATGACACCTAACTGACATAAATTGTTGTGTACAAATTGGAGTCGAGAGTGTGACCCAATGCAAAATTAAAAATTACTAAATTATTCAAGCCAACGCTAACACAACATTTAATTTTTAAGAAATAAATATATGCCATACATTTTGGCCTATAATAGTTATATAAGAAAAATATAACAACGCTATAAATTATAAATAGGAAATAAGCATACAATTTACATACAGGCCAAGTACTTTTCTTTTAATCTTTATTTATATAAAATTACACCCATAATATGATTTTCTTCTTTAATTGCTTTTTATTAGAAGTTTTAATAAATAAAATGGATGGAAAATTCAAAATAGAAAAAGCGCTCGCTATTGGCTAAGCTGATCGTGACTAAGTTACACATTTTAGAGGTCACTGATTGGTATGTATTTTCTTTCTTTCTTTCTTTCTTTACCATCGGATGAGATAATGGTCAAAAATTTGCCTAACTTGAATAAAAAAAAAAACCTGATTGCATTTTCCAATGCCTATTTATTTCGATATGAGATGTATTGTTATGAAGAAAAATTTACTTTCCAGCAATGTAGGTATTACTTTCATCGAGTCAAAAGCCCAACTAGCTGCAAAAAAGCTGGGAATCTATAATCACATCCCCGTTCTATAATCGGACAAGCAGACAAACTGCTAAGCGACACCGCTGTATGGCGGACATTCCACAAATGCGCACTAAGCGTTTTGCCTCCACATTCATTGTGCAAACCGCAAAGGAATGGAATTCCTTACCTGAGTCGGTGTTTCCTGATGAGTACAATATGGGAGTCTTCAAGTCGCGAGTGAATAGGTATCTTCTAGGCAAGCTTGCTTCATCGTCGACCACATCGTCGCTTACCATCAGATGAGATAGTGGTCAAAAATTTGCCTAACTTGAATAAAAAAAAAACCTGATTGCATTTTCCAATGCCTATTTATTTCGATATGAGATGTATTGTTATAAAGAAAAATTTTCTTTCCGGCAATGTATTAACGGAAACAATCGAATAAAAATTTTTGCATATTCCATATTCACAAACGTATTAATTAATTTAATCATAATTGAGCGTCAAGGAGGAACAACCTACAAACACACTCACAAACTTTTGCCATGATAATATTAGTAGGAAGTATGATAGTAGGATAACTTTATTTTGTTTATACAATATATTTTTATAAATTGCAGATGTAGTTGTGTAGGTTGGCTTGTATACCCATATATCAAAAAAAATATCATAAAACTACTATTAGGAAAAAAAATCGGTTAGTTGAGAATAGTTTGATAGTAGTAGGTAGGGCATTTAGAAACATATTCTATAAGGTTTCGATTAAACAAATAATTACGACAGATAAGATCTTATTATTACTACAGACTATAATTTCTACCACTGGGAAACTTTTTTAGAACTAGTCGCTCTGTGCAAGAGGGACACGTCTTTTCTAACCTTTCACCCGATTTAATCGGGACCGCAACCACGATTGGTTCTTTATGCAATTGATAGAACGATTTGACATTGCAAATACGCTCTTAATCAGTTGTGATAAGATTCCATGCATGTTTGATATTCGGCACTGTAAGTTTGTCAGTTATCCATCCTATTACTTTAGCTACAACGTCCTTGCTCATAACTTCATTCTTTGTGCGCCGATTTTGATGATTGTATATATTTGACAGCTGGTGCTATCCATGTGGTCCCATTTAAATTTGGTCAAGATCTGATCACTTGTTTTTGAGTTATTGTCAATAATGCGTGTTTAATACGTTGAATCTGATGAAGGTTCCGAAGATAAAGCGGTTGAAGTCGGTTTTTTTAAGATTTGCTTGCATTTAATTATTCTATGTGTGTTACCACGTGAACCGATTTTGAAATTATTATTTTTTGTTTGAAAGATTTGAAAGATTTTTTCTTTCTTATTGGTCCCATTTAAATTTTAATCAAGATCTGGTCAGTAGTTCTTGAAATATCGTCAATAATGAGTGTTTAGTACATAAATCTGATCAAAGTTCCATAGATAAAGCGGTGAAGTCGGTTTGTTTTAAGCTCTGCTTGATTCTTCCCATGTTACCTGAGCCGAATGTGTATATACATTTTGGCGGAGCAAACTTTTCTGTACAGAGGTACGTCTGAAAATGGAATAAGCTTAGCTTGAAAAGCTTGGACTGCAATAAGAAACGTATACTTTCCGCCAAGAATAAAATGCGTAAAATAATGCATCTCTTGCCAGTCTGCCGACTTGTAATGCGAGACCGTCTAGCATGCCTTTTGGGCTGAGATCGAGGAAACGGACTTTCATTTGTAGACTTCACCAGACATTGGTCTAAGCGGTGGTGAAACCGATCGTAGCGGACTGGTTTAGTTTTAAGCAGAAGGTCCAAGCAATTGGCTGTGAGGGCATCGAGATCCGGTATTCTAGTTACCACTTGAACCAGCTGCTTGAAGTTGTGCTAACTGACGTACAATGAATTTGAATGCTAATTTGCTATAATGATAGATCTGATATGCTACGTCTGCCGTAACCGTAGCATCACTCAATACACACACCACATCAGCACATCCACTACATCATACCTACTGCCAAGGGTAAAATGCATAAAAAGAACGCATCTCATCCCAATCGGCTAACTTGTGTCGCCATACTCGCTGAGTGTCTTGCGCCGCGTCGGCTGCCTCACTGAGGTGTGATATGAGGCTTTTTTTTGTGGTGGAAATTGCCAATCACTTCCCTTCCTTCCTAGGAGTCAAAGAAAAGGGAGTGTGGGGTTCGAACCCACTAAGAACCCCCCGTGAGCAGTTCCTCGCAGAGGTGGGGCAAGATAGGGTCGCGCTAGCAGTCACTATCTTGCCCCGGCGGTAGGCCCGGTGTGGTTATGAGCCTGATTAGCTTCGCATTTCCCGTGTGCGAAAGGTAGACACCGGCATGGAATATTCTCTCTATGCGGTATCTACAAGAATCCAGACTGTAGACAAGACATAGTCTTCAAGGTTTCGGAGACGCCGATAGCAGATGTCATCGCGAACATATAGACGAGTCTGCATTTGCGGCCAATACTTAAACGCTCAAGGGTGTAGCCCGATTAAGTACGACGCACCTATCTGCTAGACATCAGATTCACACAAACACATCGTTAGGTGTAGGAGGTTAGAGATGCGTCGCACCGATACTAGTTCATGGCACATACATTAGGTGATTAAAACCGAAAACCGCGGGGAAGTCCAACGGGTTCTCTCCTTCAATCGCCAACCAGCACGATGCACTCCTAAGATTTTTGCTGGATACCGGGGCAGTCTTTCATGAGTGGCTAGCTCATTACTTGGGCCCCATTGCTGGCTCCGGTCAGCCAGCGGAGAAAAGTGTTTCGGATGCAGCTGCTCTCCGAGTTTGGTTACCCGATGCAGCGTCATTGTGTATGTTAATACTAGTTTTGATGAGCATAATAATAAAACGCACTCCTCTCTCTCTGGACGGGTAGCCTGGTCATCATGATTTAACGCAAATTGCTTGGTGCCATGCCATTGTAAGGAGGTGTTACGTAAGTTGCCAGCTTAAAGTTACCACATCTAATGAAGTTGCTCCTTGGCCTCATCAATGGCTAACTCCTACTGACGTAAGCAAATATGAACCCCTATAATAAGTTATTACGGTTCTAAGTACAGTATACGCTGTACTTAGAACCGTCGCGCGTCATACACATCCGACAGATATGCTATTAATATAACATACACTTGTTACAATCACCGCCCCGTAATAACTCCAGAAGGCAATCGTAGTCAATTGCCAGGTTCTTCTCGAGATGGCTGTAATTTTGCGAATCTGGCAATGGATTCATTAACTTTCATGAGTGCCTCTTTGGGGCCCATGTGAATAAACGATTTTGATTTGATTTGATTTGAATTACCCAGAAACCCAAAAGCCTATTATACACTTTATAAGAATTCAGTTTGAAACCATTAATCACCAGAAACCCATACTGCACTTTGTGTATATGCTATACTTTATAAGGTTTAAATTAAAACCATTATGCTCCAGATTATGGAAGCCATAAACCCAAACACTTTGTGTATGTATATGCTATATTTTACAAGGTTTCAATTTAAAGCCATTGAGCTCCAGATTGTAGAAGCAGAAGGTAAGCTCAGTCCCCTTGCCAGAAACCCATACACTTTGTGTGTATGCTATACTATATAATGTTTCAATTTAAAGCCATTGTGCTCCAGATTATAGAAGCAGAAGGTAAGCTCAGTCCCCTTGCCAGAAACCCATACACTTTGTGTGTATGCTATACTATATAATGTTTCAATTTAAAGCCATTGTGCTCCAGATTATAGAAGCAGAAGGTAAGCTCAGTCCCCTTGCCAGAAACCCATACACTTTGTGTGTATGGGTTTCTATACTATATAATGTTTCAATTTAAAGCCATTGTGCTCCAGATTATAGAAGCAGAAGGTAAGCTCAGTCCCCTTGCCAGAAACCCATACACTTTGTGTGTATGGGTTTCTATACTATATAATGTTTAATTTAAAGCCAATTTAAAGCCATTGTGCTCCAGATTATGGAAGCCAAAAACCCAAACACTTTGTGTAGGTACATGCTATACTTTCTAAGGTTTTAATTTGAACTCAGACGTGCAAATATTAAAAAAAGAATCTTGTCTCTAAATTTCATAAATTCGTTAATAGTATAAAAACAATTATCGACTTAATAGCTTGAAAGCCATTGTACTCCAAATTATAGAAGCAGAAGGTAAGCTCAGTCCTATAGCCAGAAACCCAACCTTACCTTCTTCTTCTAGAGCAATGGCTTGAAAATCAAACCTTTCGTGTTTATTGATCGAGCAAAGCGAGATCTCTAAATTGACATGGGTGGTCCAAACTCTGTCCGTCTGTCTGTCAGAGACATTAAACGTCTGAACTAAAAAAGTAACTTAACTTAAAACTTAAAAAACTAAAACTTATACTTTTCTTCTTAATCTGGCAGTCTTCAAATCAAGAGTGAATAGGATCTTCTAGGCAGGCATGCTACATCTTCGGCCACATAATCGCTTTTCATCAGGTGAGATAGAAGTGAAATGCTTGCCTAACAACCATTAAAAAAAAATTAAATATAAAAAATAACGCTTGTCTTCGTTTAAACAGTAATGTTGTTGTAATTGAATCCTACTAATATTATAAATCCGAAAGCTAGTGTGTAAGTGTGTGTGTAAGTATGTTTGTTCCCTCTTTACGCTTTTACGGCTGAACGAATTTGGATGAAATTTGGGTGTACATAGATTATACGTAGGATTAACACATATGTTAGGTATAAGCTATGTAGAATCCAAATTTTCAAGCTGTTAAAGCGTGAAGAGGGAACAAACATAGGTACTTACACACTTAAACATTTATACACAAGCTTTCGGATTTATAATATTAATGTGATTATAATTCTAGATTACAAGCAAATTCTATCGTATTTATAACTACAACTAAATAAAAGCATGATTCGCAGAAACTTGCAAAAGTATTTGCTTTTTATTTCAATCTTAAACATCGTACCACATAAGTACATAAACTATTTTAACGAATATTTACATCTTTTTTCAATGAAATTTCACAAATTAAACGGTAAATTATTAATTAACGTTATAAAACCCTTATCCTATTAACCACTGTCCATTTAAACACTTTAGATAATATTCTCTTTAGATAACATTATTAAACCCTCTTTTGTATACAGATGTTATTTCTTTTTAACCGACTTCATTTCATTCTTTGTCAGATATGAATTGACCTACATAATCAGAAAATAAAATTTATGGTTTCATCTACAAGACTAAATTTTCACTAAATTATTTTTAAATAAGTTTAATTTCATTTAAATGTTTCTAAATACTGCTTAGACATGTTACATTGAATTTAGGACGAAAAAATACCTAAGTAGCGACTAAATTTCTTCAAGCGGCTAAGATGACGGGAAGTAAGAAGATTATGACGAATAAGGATAAAGATGATTATCTCGATGATCCCGTAACTATAATATCTCAAATATTTAGTAGTTAAACATAGATTAAAAAATTACCCCTTGACCTATTTGAAAAACGTTTGCATCGGCTTTCACCAGACGTAGCCGTAGCTTAAAACACACAATCAAGTCACCTAACAAACTTAATAAAAATCGGTTTATCTCCTTGGGAGTTACGGTACCATAAAGATACACACGTCAAACTTGTAACTCCCCCTTCTGTCTGCGTCCGGAGATTAAACATGATCTTCTCTATGTATCTTTCTATAGCCTTTTTTAACGGAAGACCAGAGCTGGTTTTTATAACCGGCAATATGCTAAGTTGGGGCTGGATTGTGGTAAAAATAATAAAAAAACTTGAATTATCTGTAGTTTTAAAGTTATGTATGCAATTATTTTTTTATGTTTTAATTCTTACTAGCCGTGCCCCGTGGCTTTGCTCGCGTTGATCAATTTTAAAAGTAGCCTACGTGTTAATCCTAGGCATAAGCTATGTACATTCCAAATTTCATCCAATTCCGTTCAGCTGTTACAGCGTGAAGAGGGAACAAACATACACACAAACTTTCAGATTTATTATGTAGATAGAAGAAGATATAGTTACATATAAATAAGATATAGATCAATTATTGGCCAAATAAGAAAGCATTTTAGTGCATTTGGTGGTCCGGATGGGATTCCGTCCGTATAGTCCTTAAGACTACACCCGAACTTACTCCTGTACTGACACAAGTATTTCGTCTCTCTTTTGAGATTCCTCAAGTACTGAAATGCTGGAAGACGTGGAACCTGTGCCAAAGAAGGGAGCTATTGCCAACCGCAATAACTAGAGGCTTATTTCTATCACGTCCTTACTCTGTAATAGTATGGATCGTGTTTTTAACAAGAGGCTGTTGGCATACGTATGCCGCACATATCTGAAGTGAGACCATCGAGGAAAACGGAGGAGCACTTGCTGTTTTTCTGCATTGACATATCGAAGGCCTTTAATTGGCAAGCTTCCTGCATACAGTTTTAACCAAGCTTGTATAAATGGATTTCATACTTTCTGAGGAACAGGTCGATACAAGTGGTTCTTGACAGCCGCTTATCAGATCGGTTGGCAATTAATGCTGGGTCAGCTCTTTCCCTAATGCTGTTCTTGCTGCACATAATGACCTGTTAAAAACACCGGTAATTTTAGGTACGCAGCACTGTTATCGATAGATACTTATCTGATTCACGAGCTGGTGGCGCACAGATCCAATCACAAGGAGAAGCAATGGTAGAAAGCCATAATTTGAACATGCAGGCTGAACCGGCATCGGTGTGTACTTATAGTACGGCACTTCAGATTCAACTAGACCATATTGAAGAGCAAGTTGCTGATGTATGATCCTAGCTACAAGGTTGTCTGTGCAAGTACTCGCCGTTAGCAAGATGAGAACAACCAGAAATAATATGCCTGAGTGACTCAATAGGACGGCGGCATGCCCGACAAATGTCGACCGTACCGTCCTTGATGATATATTTCCGTAAGTTATTCGTCTTGATAACCTCGAGCAATAACACAAACAAAGCCTTCAGTTTCCCCAAAGAGGTCACCAAATCGCAGCCAGTTCACCGAACCGAGCAGATCCACATCAGACCCTGTCAAGGCCCGATAGAACCTTTCGTGTAGTTCCTTGCTCTTCCATATATCTTTGCGATCTTCTGTACTCAACACCACTGGTTTACGCCAGTTCTCGTTTGCCAAGGAGAGCGGGGTAAAGTTCCGATCAACTCCTACAACATCTCTATACAGCCCGTTTTCGGTGTTCCGGAAATAATCCCTGAGTTGGCATACCTCTCGGTTGTGTAGGTTTTTAGCATTTAAAAAGCCACGACCCCCACACTTCCGCGGGATATACAATCTCATCACAGACAAACGCGGGTGAAGTATACGATCTGAAGTGAGCATTGATCGGACCCTTCGATCCAATGCATCCAGTTCTGTCTGAGTCCACTTTAATATGCCGAAGGAGTATATTAGCAAAGGCATTACCCAAGCGTTGAAAGCGCGAGCCTTATTGCCACCTGACAAAACACTTTTCAGTACCTTTGTTAAGCGACAAAAGAAGCGTTCTTTCACCGCCTGCTTTATGTCGCCTTCCTCAATACCCAAAAACTCCGACATACCAAGGTATTTATAGGTTTCAGCTTCGGAGAGAGAGCGAAGAGACATCGTTTCAGAAAGTTGTAAACTCGCAGAATTTACAACTTTCCCCCGTTGCACATGCAAGACCGCACACTTATCTACACCGAAGTCCATTTTAATGTCACTACTGAAACTCTCAGTGATTTTCAGTAGGTCCACCAAATCTTGGGTTACCGGTGCATACAGCTTAAGGTCATCCATGTAAAAAAGATGAGAAATAATATCTCCTTCTCTCCGCAATCGGTAAACTCGCCCAGAATCCTTCAACAATGTGCTGAGAGGATTCAGAGCGAGACAAAACCAAAGGGGACTAAGACTGCAGCCCTGGAAGATCCCTCGCTTTATTCTTATAAAGTCCTGCGAAACAGAAGGGCTGTCTCCACCACCTGGTTGACAAAGGACCGTGGTCCACCGTCCCATACACATGACCAAAAAAATTATTATTATTATTTTTAAGATTTGCTTGCGTTTAATTATTAGGTTTCTCATACCATTTTTCATTTTGAATTACTATTTGGGATCTATAACGATTGAAAGTTAGTTAGCAAACATTATTAAATTTTTATTACTTAAAATAAAGCTGTCATTCAAGTTCTTAAAGAATCGCATAATAGGTCTTATTGATGAAAGGCAGTAGACATTAACTTTCATGAGTGCCTCTTTGGGGCCCATGTGAATAAACGATTTTGATTTGAAAAGTGTAAAAAAGGTTACATTTTATGTGGTCACGTTTTTTATTTTTTATGAGTATATCGACTTGATTGTTTTTTTATCCAGTCTACCCGTTGCCGCAAGATCGAACCTAGCCCGCGGCCAGCGAAAAACGTTCCCATTCCAAGGCACACCCTCCACCGGGAAGCTGCACCCTTCGTCCAAAAGTACAAGGTCTACCCCAAAGAACCTGATTATAACTTCAGAGTTGCAAGGATCTTACCTCATAAGAAAACCAAGTATGTTTCTGCGCCTTAAACTTACACCAATATTACGTACATCAAAAACGTTCTCACAGCAAAAGACTCAACCCGAAAGCATACACCCATATTTACAGATTATCACACCAGTATGACATTTTAACACCAAGATTTTTTTCTCGTTTGTCTGTATGTTTTTTCTATTTCTCTAGTCTATTTGTTTTTTTCTCGTTTGTGTACTGATGCACCCCTGGCAAAAAATATTAATAATATCATCTTTCTATTTAAAATTAACTACTTTAATACCAATTTCCATGAGAGTAACTTATTGATAAAGAACGACATGAAGTTTCATCCCCCAATGCACCACCTAAATGCACCCCTGGCAAAAAATATTGAGCACTTAATTGTTTATATAAACTTTTCAACGTTATAAGTTCAAAAACATAACATTGATACAAACGTTTTCACCCCATTTCACCCTCTACGCGGAAGAATTTCTAAATAAAAATAAAAATAAAAACAAAATAAATAAAAATAAAAATAAAAACAACGTACTAAGACAAACGTACCCTCCAAATTTCAAGTTTCTACGACCAGCGGTGTTATCTCTAATTCAGTCAGTATATCAGGACAAAGATCCTTAGAGTACATATTAGATTATAATTTTTGTACGGACTCCTCAACTTAAAATATATTTTAATTTGTTTCAGTGTTTTAGACTCAGTAGCCCATTATGTGAAGGGATGCCTCGGAGGCGGTATCATGGGTATAGCTGATGCTTATAAGAAGGCAGGACTGTGGACAGCCGTTACTGGCAACGTTATTTTTGGAGTTTATATCGCTTATTGTGTACATGTAAGTATTATATATATATATGAACGAATTGTTTGAGTCCGATTGTAGCGCAGTCAACTCAACATTGTTTTGGTCCCAAAATCGTGATAAGCATCCAATGCTCCCAAATATTGTTTTTTTACCGACTTACAAAAAAAGGAGGAGGTACTCAAGTCGGCTGTATTTTTTTTGTGTTTTACCTTATAACTTCTTTCTACGTGAACCGATTTTTAAATTTTTTTCTTTGAAAGATAAATTTGATCAAGATCCGATCAATAGTTCTTGAAATATCGTCAATAAAGCGTGTTTAGTACATCTAATTTGATTAAAGTTCCGAGGATATAGCGGTGTAGTTGGTTTTTTTTTAAGCTTTGCTTGCGTTTAATTATATTAGTCAATCCAATAACGAGAGTTATTTTTATTTTAATTTTTTTAAATGTAGTCCACATTGATGATGTTCTCGTTTTTAACCGACTTCAAAAGATACCTCATTACTTCTTTCTTTGTGCGCCGATTTTGATGGTTATTTTTTTATTTGAAAGCTGGTGCTTTCCATGTGGTCCCATTTCAATTTGGTCAAGATCTGATCACTAGTTTTTGAGTTATTGATAATAATTCGTGTTTAATACATTAAATCTGATCAAGGTTCCGAAGACAAAGCGGTGAAGTTGGTTTTTTTTAAGCTTTCCTTGCATTTAGTTATACATTAAAAAAAAATACTTAACCTATATTTAGATTATTTTTAATTTATCTTTTAGATGTTGATCCATTCAGCACAAGTTTTATATAAGAGGCTGCATGTTCCCGCCATGTCCTATCCTGACATTGCAGAAGCCTCAATGGAGATGGGACCTTTCATTAAACTTAGACCGTACGCTAAATATTTCAGGTAGGTACCTACTTAATCTCTACGTAGTGTAAACAAAGTCGCTTTCCGAGTTTGTCTGTCTGTCTACTCATTGGCTTAGTTGGGTGGCGTTCGCCTTCTAAGCAGGAGTATCGGGTCAGATTCCCGGCGGGCGGGTAACACAAGTTCTCTCCCCATGAAAAATGTGTGTATCTGGTTCTGGTTGTGATTGTCTGTGTGATGTGAATGTTTACGGCACCCACGACACAAGTCATCGAACTTAGTGTGGGGCCGTGAGTGTGAAAACGTTTATTTTTGTCTGTTTATTTGTTAGCTCTTTCTAAACCACGTAACGAATTTTTGATGCGACTTTCATCATCAGTTAGATATTTTTTCAAGGAAGGCTAATTATTATTATGATAACACAAAGTTTGTATGTAAGTAGAAAAAAAACAATATCATGCAACCAAGTCGCCTAAAAATATATTTACATGGCTTACGTAGACCAAACTTTAAGAGCTACATAAAAATAACGTACTAGAGAATTGTTGGAAATAGTTATTTATAAATCCTTAAGGAAATTCTGCGATAACATGTCTCTATCTGTAACGATTGTTTAAATAGTTACTGTCTATAATTAAAGACAAATAAAATTTTTCACTTGTACTTTTTTTTATTACACTCGTCGCTAGTAATAAATTAGTAAACACTTTCAGCCGGGGTTGTGATTGTGAAAGCGATTACTTATTTCAATTCCTGGGAATTCGAGCTTAATCCTCACTATGCTCGATGACTCGTGTCGTGGGTGCCAGAAACATTAACATCACACACAATCACAACCTAACCAGAAACACAAATTTCCCTTGGGGAGAAAACTTGTTCCCAGCAGGAATTAAACTCGATACCACTGCTTCGAAGTCTAACCCGAATAAGCCAATAGGCAATCTAATTTTGTTTTGTTATGATTTTTTTATGTTGTATGATTAACTTCGTATATTTGTAATTCTATGATAATTGAAATAAAATGAATTATTACTAGTAATTCGCCCCGGGTGCAATTTGCGGTGGATTAAAGCAAAATGATAAATTTAAACCTTGCCCTGACAATAACGAACACTACAAAATAAAAAAAGAATCGGCCAAATCGGTCGAGCCGTTTTCGAGTATCTAACGCAGAACAATTGATTATTATATTTTCAACCGACTTCAAAAAAGAAGGTTCTCAATTAGGCTTTTTTACCGACTTCCCAAAAAAGGAGGAGGTACTCAAGTCGACTTTATTTTTTTGTTGTGTGTTACCTCATAACTTCTCTCCACGTGAGCTGATTTCGAAATTTTTTTAGTTCGAAAGATGTTACTTTCTAATTGGTCCCATTTAAATTTGATTAAGATCTGATCAGTAGTTTTTGAAATATCGTCAATAATGTCTATTTTGTGACGAATAATGCGTACTTTGACGATGTTCTCGTTTACCCGAATTCAAAAGTTACCTCATAACTTCTTTCTATGTAAGCCGATTTTGATGATTCTTTTTTATTTGAAAGCTGGTACTTTTTATGTAGTCCTATCGAAATTTCATCAAGGTCTAATCTCTATTTTTTTAGTTATAGTCAATAATGCGTTATTAAACATTAAATCAGATCAAGGTTCCGATGATAAAGCGGTGAAGTCGGCTTTTTAAGCTTTGCTTGCGTTTAATTATTGAGTTATTGTCAATAATGCGTATTGAATTTGATCAAGGTTCCGAAGATAAAGCGGTGTGAAGTTGGGTTTTTTTTAACCTTTGCTATCGTTTAATTTATTTTAAGCGTTGCTTTGCGTTTCAATTATTTATTTAGATAATTATTGCATCTACAAAATAAAATTATTTGTTACAAATATTTCAGATATATCGTGGACGTGGTAATTATGATAGATCTGTTTGGGTCATGCTGTGTATACATGATAATTATAGGCAAAACCATACTGCAGCTGATCACAGGGAAAGAAGACATCTCTAGTGAGGGCATTGACACCCTCAGGCTGTACATCCTTTCCATACTAATACCGGTCCTCTTGATTGGCATGATCACCAGCTTGAAGTATCTTGCTCCTTTCTCTATCCTTGCAAATTGTTTCATCAGTAAGTGATTCTGTTATTTATTCATAATAGTTAGTAAAAATAAATATATATATTTTTTAAATAAATAAAAAAAATTGTTAAAACGGCAACAGAGTAAAATTTAAGCTCGTTATACACTGATTAAAATGAATGGAATCGATTAGTAAAATATGTTTAAATATCAGGCACGTAATATTATTGACACAAAATGTAGCGGAATTTTGATTTTAATTTACGTTGATTAATTATAAACTCTATTTTAACCCTATTTTACTTCCATTAAGCTTATTCCTTGTACACTGTTTTTTGCTAAACTATTCAATAAACAAAAATTTAATTCGCTTTTTCGCATTCGTATTTTTTTTTTACCGACTTTCCAATGAGCCCATTTCAAACATTTTTTTTAGTTTGAAAGATGTTGCTTTCTTATTGGTCCCATTTAAATTTGATCAAGATCTGATCAGTAGTTCTTGAAATATCGTCAGTAATGTCAATTTGAGACGAATAATGCGTACATTGACGATGTTCTTGTTTACCCGACTTCAAAAGTTACCTCATAACTTCTTTCGTTGTGAGCCGATTTTGAGGATTCTTTTTTTATTTGAAAGCTGGTGCTTTTTATGTAGTCCCATTGAAATTTGATCAAGGTCTGATCTCTAGTTTTTGAGTTATAGTCAATAATGCGTGTTTATACATTAAATCTGATCAAGTTTCCGATGATACAGCAGTGAAGTCGGCTTTTTTAAGCTTTGCTTGCGTTTATTTGTTTAAGTATTGACATGTTGATATTTCGTCTTTTATTTATAGTGGTTTGCGTGTTTGCGACGGTCTACTATGGTATTAAAAGGTCTGGACCTCTTGGTGACATGCCAGGGTTCAGCTACGATGCACTTGGTTTCTTCGAGTACTGCGGTGTTGTGGTGTTCAGCATGGAAGGAATAGGTGTTGCTTTGCCTATTGAGAACAGCATGGACGATCCCTATAAATTCCCCACTGTGTTGGTTTTAGGTAAGTTTAATAGCCTAGTCTTTTTACCAAATCCAAAACCACTCTCGATCACGTCACCTTATTTCTCAAAAATAATACAATATTATTCATTTATTAAAGATTCCGCTTATTCAGATCAACTTGTTCAAATCCCTATTCTGAAAAGCTAGCATATCGAGCTTTATGCCAACGTTTTCTACTAAATATAAATGCGTCAACTAGGAAGGTTTTTAAATAGATGGAATAATAAAACAGGGTAATACTCACATGTGATAATTTTAATAATAAACCACGATTATAATTTTAATAGTAAACCATAAAAAACTGTAAACCATTTTACAATACTTCCTTTACAACTTCCAAGCCACGATCTGCCTTCAATACGATACCTTTCCCTTTTAAAATCTGTCAAGCTCTGCGAGCTCTGTTCAATACATTTCTCACGACGACGACGGTGGCGCCCACTGTCGTCGATTTAGTTAACCTACGCAGGCAGCGCAACTCAAGTCAAAACACTGCCTATTAATGTTTAAAGTAAGGCAGTGTTTTGAATAACTAGAAATAGCAATCAATAGGAATATTCATTTAATTATTTACAACACACTGATGAATGAATTTAAATCAAATTAAACATATTTAAATTGTCACAAAACCCATCTAGAAATAAAAAAATCATCGGAGACATTTTAAATCTCACGCTCAAACAAGCCCATGCCATATTGGGCGGTTCGGGTGCAACTAACGCGCTCATGCATAGATCAATGCGCGCTTCAACTACCGATTGTTTTAGACTAATGATTATTGTTCTTAGTTTTTGAATCTAATCAGTGTGAATTTGTTTACTTCAACATCTTCTTCTTCTTCCTCAGCCTTGGGTCCATTTTTGGACATAGGCCTCTCCCAATTTCTTCCATGATTCACGATCTCGTGCCTTGGTCATCCAGTCATGTCCCACGTGTCCTCGAATATCATCTTTACAACGTTTCGGTGGGCGGCCTCGTGGTCTGGTGTCCGCCCACGGTCTCCATTCGAGGACCCTTCTTGTCCAACGGTCCTTGTCCATGCGAGCAACATGTCCGGCCCAACGCCACTTTCGCTCCGAGATTACTTGCACCACGTCTCTCACTTTCGTTTTTCGCCTTATCCACTCATTTTTCTTACGATCACGCAAGGTTATCCCGAGAATAGCTCTTTCCATCGCCCCCAGTGAGTGACATGGTTTCAGAGCCATAAGTGAAGACTGGCATTATGCATTCCTCGAAAACTTTCGCCTTTAGTTTCAAAGGCAGTTAAGCAGCTCGCAGTAATTTCTTACTTGCTCCAAATGCTGCCCAAGCTTGGGATACCCGTCTTTCCACTTCTGCTGTCTGATTGGCTAGTCCCAGAGTTATTTTGTGGCCGAGGTAAATATATTCGGTGACAAGCTCAACTGGTAATTGGTAGTTGTTTACTTCTGATATGTTGGTCATTATCTTTGTCTTGGAGAGGTTCATCTTTAAGCCTACTTTTTCTGATTCCACTTTCAAGTCATTAATCATGGACAACATATCAGGAACATTCTCTGAGAACAGTGCCAAATCATCTGCGAACCTCAAGTTTGTAAGATGTTCTCCTTTAATGTTGATGCCTTTTTCGTCCCAATTCAATTTCTTGAATATGTTTTCCAAGGTCATGGTGAAAAGTTTGGGAGAGATTGTGTCTCCTTGTCTTACTCCTCGAGCTAAGTGAAACTGTGATGTTTTTTCATGAAGATTGACGCAGGCAGTGGCATGCTTTTGGAGATGTTTAATAATTTGTATGTACCTTTCGTCCACTCTACAATCCACCAATGCTTCCTCTACGGCCCAACATACTAGATTTACTTCAACATACTAGATTTTAAACACAATTTAGTGTTAGAGCATCAGTAAACGATGACACGCAGTGATGCTCTCAGTCAACACTACTTGCCATCCAAATCAATCAGCTTTTTTACATAAACATATACGCTTTCACACTCACAGCCCCACACTAAGTTCGATGACTTGTGTCGTGGGTGCCGGAAAAATTACACACAATCAAAACCAGTACCCGAAACACAAATTTTCCTTAGGGAGAACTTGTGTTCCCGCCGGAAATCGAACCAAATACTCCTGCTTAATAGGCGAACGCCGCCCAACTAAACCAGCCGGCAGTTCATGACACTAAATGATTTTAAAATAAATCTTTTTTTACGAGTATACTTTTGTATACGCAGTAAAGAATTTATTCCCTAATATTTATTTGAATTTGAACAAAGTATCAAAATCATTTAGTCCACTTACTCGTTAGCATTTCAATGTCTTGTAAACATTGCCGTTTTTGCGCAATTAGTGACTCCTCTCGTTCTGTCACATAGATAACTATTTATCATTTGAAGCTGCATCTCTCGCACTCCCACTATTTATTGGTTTAACCATATCTTCTTTAATTCGAGAAATTAAAACACAACGAGAACCTTTTGACTGTTGATATACCACAAAAGTAACAGCTAATGACATAAAAATCTGATTGCCATAGACAAATTTTGTAGTACATATTTAAAATCACTGCAGAGTTAGCGTTGTCAGACTCTATGTCTGAGAATGGAATAAAGTATCCCATACCTTGACGCAGCACACAGCTTCCGCGCATGCAGAGGGATCGCTAGAAGAAAAGCATACTTGCTGCCAAGGGCTTCTTCTCAAAGAGCGCGTCTCATCTGAATCTGCTGACTTGTATGGTAATCACCTTTTTTCTCTTAGTTCATATTAGATATTATTTTATACGTTGGTTTCAGGACAAAGCTGCGTTGTGTTCTTCGTGTTTCTGGTTGGATTCTTCGGTTATTGGGGATTCAATGAAACATTACAAAACCCTATTCATCTTAACTTCCCTAAAACGATGTAAGCGTATAATTATTTATCTATATACACTAGTGGCTCCTAAAACTGAAGATATCGCGTATTTTTAGAAATGGCTCAAAAACTGATTTTTAAATGTTTCCATATCTCCACCATTATCAAAATTTTCCAAAAATTGAATCGACTCGCGTGCAGTGAGTAGCAGCTAATGACCGCATGCCGTCCGCGCGGAGCCATAATGCGTGCAGTGAGTTGCAGCTAATGACCGCATGCCGTCTGCGCGGAGCCATAATGCGTGCAGTGAGTTGCAGCTAATGACCGCATGCCGTCCGCGCGGAGCCATAATGCGTGCAGTAAGTAGCAGCAGCTGCTAATGACCGCATGCCGTCCGCGCGGAGCCATAATGCATGCAGTGAGTTGCAGCTAATGACCGCATGCCGCGCGGAGTCATAATGCGTGCAGTGAGTTGCAGCTAATGACAATGATTCTTTTTCAGTTTCTGTACTATCCTTAAGGCTATGATGGGGTTGATGATCTACGTTACTTTTGCTGTTAATTTCTGGGCGCCCTTCAACCTGGCTTGGTACTACATTGGGAAGCGATACGCCGAAGAAAAGCACTGGTTATGGGAGCGTATATACCGTGCCATCTTCATCTGTGGGATTTGTGCCATTGCCGTTATATTTCCGAACATGGGAAATCTAATGGGCCTGGTATGTTAATTTGTTATATGCGATAATTTAATAACACATTTTGAACTATAAACGGGTAGTTGTCCTTCTATTTTAATAATAATTATACATATTATTAAAAAGAAACATAATTCTCAATCAATTCGAATCAAACTAATGACTTATTTAACAAATAAAAAATAAAAAGTAACGTAACTTATCTAAAGCATGGCCGTCAGTTAATTCGCCCGTTACTACTTGTAACTGTATCATCCTGATGTAATCTTCATTTTCCATTTGGTATTTCCGTCTCTGGGTCATATTTTTTATATTGACTTCCATATATGCAAGGGTTGTATTTTTTCTAACATGCCGCAACAGATTGATATTTTTTGTGTTTAAACTTTAATTCAGTTGCATGCGAGCCTTCTAAAACATTATTTACATAACATAAACACTTTCATACCCACAGCCCCACACTAAGTCCGATGACTTGTGTGGTGGGTGCCGGAAAAATTCACATCACACACACAATCACAGCCAGAACCAGAAACACAAATTTTCCTTGGGGAGAAAACTTGTGTTTCAGTAGGGAATCGAACCTGATACCCCTGCTTAGAAGGCGAACGCCACCCAACCAAGCCAATGAGCAGTTCAATTTGTTCTGTGTCTCACGCCAACACGCTTAACAGTTTGCTGAATTTGCCAAAATTGTTTGAATCCAGTATCGGTCTATATATTTTATAAGTTTTACTTTAAAAACTTAAGTGGGATTTGCACTTCTTCCACATTTTTAAATACGGTTTTAGTCATTCCTGTTGCATATAAAGACTGTGCTTTAAATTTCAGTATGATGGTAACGCACATAATAAATCATACGTAGGTACTATTTTTGTGATCATTTAACGTATTATTATACAATTTTGGATTAGATTTATCCGAAATTTGGACGTTTTTTTTAATTGTCTATTGTAAGAGCGATTTAATTCTGAATATGACTTTGATGATATTAAGCGATATTATTTTCCTGTTAGATAAAACGGTTACTATATTAGGCATAATTTAGTGTTTTAATAGACGCATAGGCAATATGCATTAATCTGTTGGTCCAACGAGTCCCAACTCAAAATCAAAGCATATGCACATACCGCAATAACAGTTAAAGATCCTTTGCACTGAAATTTCATTTACGCATGACATCATGATGTCTGCAGCTTGAGATAAATCACGTTGTAATAGGTATATTTTAATATGTTATTTAACACTATTTAGTTATTTAGTAATTAAGTGCAGGTTTGCTTCGAGTTGATTAAAAATATTCTTCTTAAAGTAATCACATAGTCAGTTGGGCCAAGGGTCCCTAGTTATAGGGTCATTGTCCAACTAATAATATAAATTGGACCACTGCCCCTACCGAAGTCCCGTGGTCCAACTAAAAGATTGACAATTGTTTCGGTTTCATTCGGAAGCCTTCTTCAGGATGAGTGCGGAGCGCTCGCCATCGCGTTCCACTTCACACGCGTATGACGCTATGACCATGGGTACAACAACCTTCACCGGGAAACAACAAAGCTGTATTAGGTTTCGAATATTTTTATCCATCTGCCAAGGAAGGGTTATGTTTTTCGCGCGTACCTTGTATGTATGGGGTTTTGTTATATTCGTCTTAAAAACCCCAAGTGTCCTTATTAGATATGTGTTGAAGAAAAGGATTTTTATTTTTTTATTGATTTATGTTGCCCGATTTCAGCTCGGATCTTTTTGCTTGTCGTTCATGGGATTTATCTTTCCTGCTATGATCGAAACTCTGATTGTTTGGGACGATCCCGGCCTTGGAAAAATGAGGTGGATGTTGTGGAAAAACATTGCTATCATTTTTATAGGAGGAATTTTACTGCTCTCTGGCACTTATTCTAATGGCAAAGGGTTGATACAGGGTCTCTTCGAAAAATAGTTTTTAGAAGATAATGACAAAGTATTTGTGTAATTCCTATCATCATTAGTAATCTTTTGACGATTTTTGAACTACTCGCATTCTTTTTCATACAATTTAATATATGATTTTTATCTCGTGATCCATGTTTTTGTAGACATCGTGACACATCGTACAGTCACCGATCTGTACGTAGACGGTGAAATTTTGTTTATAAAGAAATCACGAGAGATAAATATTTTGTAAATTAATAAATGAAAATGTGTAAAACTTTAGAAAAAATCTTGAAACATGATTACTATTGATGATAGAAGTGAAAGCAGGAGCTTTTTGCATTATATAATATTAATATCATATAATTCCGAATCGGGTTAGAATGTATTTCACTATAAATTGTTGTGTAATGTTTTTTGTTTTTAGTACTACTGTTTGTCCGCTTTCTTGTTTCAAAAGTTTCTGTTGTTTGAAATTAGAATACAAAGACATTTTCCATAATGCAATGGTTTTATTCTTATGTAAAACTTCTGCCCGGGAGTTTCGCCTCGAAAGTGAAAAAATGGCGTTGTTGATTTTGTATAATTTTTCAAAATCTGTTTCTTTGAGTGTTAATGTGTAATAACGGTGGATTATTATCCTTTAATACTTAGTAAACGTGCATAAATGTAGGCAAATCATACAAAAATCAAACGTGATTTTTGCTCTCGCTCCAAAACTCCAATAGAACTTCTAGTAAAGTTTCTACCACTTTACTAGGGCATGACTTTACTATGACTGGACCTTGACTCTTTTACTTGACTTTGACTGTGACTCGTGAGTAGGACTTATAATATGAAATACACTTGAAAATTTATATTATTACTTGACACTGGCTAAATGCACAAGATTGCGAAGCCATAACTAAGAAGAAAAAGAAGAACCAAAGTATTGCTACTAAGGGAAAACGCGGCCAATTAAGTTAATTTTCTCAGAACTGTCTTTAGAATATCGTGGTTTTATACTGAAAACCTAACCCTTTAAGGTCGTCGAAACAAACATTGGCTTTCCCTATTAAATACAAAATGAAACTATGATAATAGATCAAGAAGGTAGGATACCTCTTAACGGACGAGAGTGAATAGATATCTTCCAGGCAAGCATGTGATGTGTCTTACGGCCCCATAATCTTATAGAGGACTAGCCGTGCCCCGCGGCTTCGCCCGCTATTATCAAGAAAAGTAGCCTATGTATAAATCCTAGGTATGTACATTCCAAATTTCATCCAAATCCGTTCAGCCGTTGAAGCGTGAAGAGTGCACAAACACAAACTTTCGGATTTATAATATTAGTAGGATTAAACTATTTATATTTTTCACCGCGCGAAGCAAGGCCTTTAAGTTGACTTGGGTATTTCTCTGAAGGATCGAGTCCGGAACGAGGTGATCCGACAGAGAACTAAAGTCGCCGACATAGCTCAAAGAATTAGCTAGCTAAAATTGCAGTGGGCTGGCCACGTCTCTAGAAGGGCGGATAACTATATAAGGGCTGGAGTAGATGAATAGGTACTTGAATGGATACCGCGACTCGACAAACGTAGCACAGGACGCCCGTCGGCCAGGTAAAGCGACGACCTGCCAAAGGAGGCCCGCAGAAACTGGATGAGAAGAGCCGAAGACCGGGCTCAGAGGCGTTCATTAGGAGAGGTCTATGTCCAGCAGTGGACAAAAATAGGCTGATGATGATGATGATGGGTGCTCCAGAATTTTGTCCGTCCGTCTGTCCTTCCATCCATCAAGCGAATAGAGATAAGAATTGAGTTACAAGAACCGTAAGTGCGTTGTCTTGCGCGGTCGACTAGTTAAGCGGGCTACACACCTGGCGCATAACATCCCGACTGAAATCCAATTGAGAAAATATATCCAGTCAAATTTCGAAAAGCCTTTGAACCTGCACTACAGTAACTACTATTATGATTAGTATAATTATAATGTTTATCTAATACCTTTAAACGAACAGTTCTTCTATATATATTATAATTATAGGTATTATATATAATAGGTTGGGGAAAAAGTTTCTTGATTCTTCTTAATTTGAATTTGGAATTATCTTATTTAAAATGTAAACTTTTAATGATACCAAAACCAGCCAGATACAAAGAGATTTTATTACAAGTTCATACATACTATAATGCGAAAAGACTTTTTCCCCAACCTAGCTCGTCCAAGCTGAAATGACGCACCCCACTACTTAATTAGTTAATTTAGATGTGTGAGTGCAAATATTAATGACGACACTTCATCTGTATGGGAGCGTCGATTGTTCAGTGAACAATGGATCTGCACGTGTACAAGACGGTCGACTAGTCGGGTGATAAATCCGACCACGCTCGCTCTATGGAGCAGCGCCGTCACTTTGTATGAAACAAGACGTCCTCTCCTCTCGCTGGTTTAAGACCAACTAAACTAGTTGGGCAACAAATCCGAGAACAACGGTTCTTAGCAAATACGGTCTACAAAGAAATTCTAAAAACATAGTGAAATAATTTGTTTACGTATTTTAATGTAATGCTGCAATAGGTTTTGCATTCATAGTAATTAGAACATAATTATTAAATGAATTATGGGCTACAGTATAGGTATATTAAAATAAAATAATAATTTGTGAATTATTTATTATTTACAATTAAATATAATTACAGTTATGATAGTGGTTCTAAAAGAATCACTATTCACTCATTTCGACAGAGTCGCTTTCTTATGAATCAGAGTCATTAACATTAATAATAAATTCTTTATCCATGTCAAAGTATTGCGAATATTGTTTTTCTGTGTCTTCAACATGCCGACACGTGTTTGTCCACATTGTACGATCAATCATTTCAAGTCGTTCATTTATTAGTGTCATAATGGATGTTACATTTTGAGCTACGTTTTTACTAGCCACGTAGTTTTTTAATATCCCCCATATTTTTTCAATGAGATTGAGTTCCGGGTGGTAAGGGGGTAATCGTAGAATTTCAAACCCTTTTGATTCAATTAGTTCATCGATAGCAAATCTTTTGAATTTATCTTTGTTTTTTAAAATTAAATCGTATAGCTCTATGTTTTTCATCGTTTCATCAAACGGAATATTTTTTCTTGCAAGCCATGTTTGCATTTCATTCTTGTTTGAGTTCGAGTTAGGCGCTTTTTCTATTAAAGCATTATGGTAAGAAGCGTTATCCACAACAACGACAGAGTTTTCTGGCAGATTGGGCAGCAATTGTGTGCTAAGCCACTTTTTATAATTATTCAGATTCATGTTGTCGTGATAATCTCCACTTGTTGAGTTTGCTTTATACACTAAGCTAGCATTGGGAACAAATCCTTCACACCCACCAGCGTGGACAATAATGACCCGCATACCTTTAGATATTTTTTTTTGTACTGGTGATACTCCTTTCGCTAGTTTCCAGCACATGTTTTGAATATGTGTTGTGTGAACGTAACTTTCATCTGTGAAAACGATATATCGGCCCTCATCACGGTATTTTATTAATCGCCTCAAATATTGGAACCGCAGCATTTGTATTTCGTGATTTTCGACTAGAGCTTTACGGTTGTCATCTATTTTTGACCACTCGTAGCCTGATTCCTTCAAATTAGTGCGCAGTGTTTCTATACAACCAGTAAAGCCAATTCTTTCTACCAAAATCTGTTTAAGCTTTCTTAATGTTGGTAATTCATTAAATTCTGTATGAAATGAAGCTATCGTTCTTCGAAGCACACCCATATCAAAATCTTCCAGCTTTGACTTAGGACGTACCCTTTTTGGTTTGGAGGGAGATTTAAAAATTTTCTGCGATACATCCTTTGATGTTCCAGCTTGTTTTCCTTCTTTTAAAATTCGCGTAATCGTGGATTCACTAACACCAACGGCTTGGGCAGTTCGCCACCTAGCATCAGTAAGATTTTCCACTCCATTTTCCGCTTCATATTTCATTCAGTGGTATACTTTTGCAACAATTTCTTTTGCCTGTAAAAAAATCAATGGCATTTTTTTTTTCAATTCAGTACAAAAAAAAATATTATTTTCTATATAATTTGGTAAAACAAATAAAAAAATCTAACGTACCTTACTTTACATGTTAAAAATCAAATAAGTTATTTTAAGAATTATTTTATTTACCTGGCTCCGAAGATGTTTTTTTGTTGACATGCTGACGGTACTTTTGAGATCGAACGATGCGTGCTCCTACGTTTTAGTCTAACCGGCAACTGAACGACCAATTACAATTGCATGTTTAGGTGTATTGCGTTCATATTTTAAATTTGCTTGCGTGCGTAAATGCGAAGGTGGGGCGCGTCATTTCAGCTTAGACAATCTCTACCTATATGTGTAATCAGGATCTCGGAAACGGCTGCAACGATTCTCTTGAAATTTTGTATGCAGGGGGTTTCGGGGGCGATAAATCGATCCAGCTAGGTTTCATTCTTAAAAAACGTCATTTACCATAAAAAAACCGAGCAAGGCTCGGTCATCCGGGTACTGTAGTTTAAACAATGTGTTGGTATTTTTTTTTTACATATTTCATTCATTTATCACACCATCATCCCTGCATTCACGATTAGTTTATATTTGCATCCAAAGTTTGTCTGGAAGAGATTATGGAGTTCTTAGCGATAACACCGCCAATTGTACCTATAAAAAAGTTTCTCTGTTCTGTGTTTATCTTTTAGTTATAATAATTTCCCGTTGGCTTAGTTGGGTGAGCATTCGGCTTCTAAGCAGGGTTCGATTCCCGGCGGGAACACAAGTTTTCTCCACAACGAAAATTTGTATTTTTGGTTGTGATTCTGGGTGTGATCTGAAGTTTTCCGGTACCCACGACACAATTCACCGAACTTAGTGTGGGGCTGTGAGTTTGAAAGCGTTTATTCTATCGTACCTTTTTTTTTTTTTTTATTTGTGACAGGCTAGTGTTTGACCACTATCTCACCTGATGGTAAGTGACGATGTGATCGAAGCTGGTAAACACACTAGACCTGGAATACGCAGGCTCTCAAGGATAGCTGCCGGAACACCGTATTTGGCTTGGCGGCAGACTTTCAACTTGATGGTGGTAAGCTACTTTGGTAGCAAGCCAGGCGAGCAACTCACAAAATGTCCTAAGTCGTAGAAATAAGAATTATCTGGAAGTAGGTACCAATTCTATATCTGATTAAGCCCATAAAACGAATAATAGTACACAGCGTCTTATCAGAAGATTGCAGCAATCGCAACATTCTAAACAGCATGAATAGTAATCAGCACCTAATCAAGTACTAAATGAAAAATCTAACTCAAAACTCAGAGTGTGAAAATTAGTTTAGAAAATTGATTTTTCGCTCTTAACACGAAACAAGCCATTGCTAATGTTAAACTTAAACTTGATAGAGTCAGTTGAGTGTTTGTGATTTAAGTAATATTTACTGGTAATAATGTCTAAATTATTTAATGTTTTTTGTTTTACGCTATTTCTAATCACCTTAGTTCAATCTAATGATGTGAGTATAAATATTTAAAAAGAAAAATCCAATAATTCCTAAAAAAATAAATTTTGGTCAGTGAATCAATTAATACAATTTGTAAGTCCTCTATATAAGAATTTACTAAAACATGCTAATATTTTTTGGTACTATCAAATTAATTTTGTACTCAGGTGCATGATAAAGAACCTAACATTGAAGAAGATATACATTCTTTAAGCCATCAAAATAATAAAACAAAATCAACATCACGATACAGTGAAACTACAGAAATTGTAACAGATTTTGATGGTCATACAATTGATCCAGATCAAGAATTTGAAACTGAAATAGATGAGCAAGAAGGCGAGGATATTACTGACGACCCTATAGCAGAATTAGATAAAATATCAGATATTGAACGGAGTCTAGAAGAGCAAGTCCCAAGAACTCTCCTCTTAGGCAACACAAATAGAAGAACAAATAATCAACAAGTTAATGAAGATGGTTTCGAAGACGATGCCTATAACGAAAGCAACAACGTTATAGACTCTACTGATGAACCCGAGGATATTATAATTTATACTCCAAATAGGGAAACTGTAGGCCCAGATGTCTTTATAGATTTAAAAGCCAGAACGGGGTATGTTGAACATGAAGACAGCTTGAAAGCAAATAATGAACTCTTCACTCGGCGAAGTATCCCAAACACGAGATCTGGTTACATTCCACAAGATTACATAGATGATATTTATTTTAAATCAGATTTTGGAGATAGTGAAGCCAGCCCATACGATCGTAAGTAAAATATTATCTAGCCCGTGAAATGTAAATATGTAATAACTACGTAGCATAGTTATAAAAAAAACTCCCCTATGTTACTATTTGCAATATTAAAATAATTAATAGCGGTTTTAACATTTATTTTTAGGTATGGTTTGATTGTTAAGTAGAATTCTTCAAATGTTAAACTAAATCACTTTTTATCAATTCGCTATAGTTAGTCGAGTCTCTTATGTATTCAATCAAAGACTAGTTTTTAAACTTTTAGACACTAGTCCAGCCACGTCACAGTTGGACAGATTTCGATACATCTTTGTATAGCGTGACAAGCGATCCGCCCCGGCTTCACACGGATGCAATTTCCTGAATTAAAAAAAATATAAACAAACAAACCCTACAAACCTTACCCTGACAATTACCAACACAACAAAAGAAAATCTGATTAAGATTCAGATAGTTTATTGCCTCCATATATACAGTACAAGATGTTACATTCCAAAAGGTAGGAACAAAGTCTCATATGGACCCTGTCGGGCGCAGCAACTTAATATAGAAGGCGCAATCTTAATTATAAAATTTAAATATTATCTTTTAAATAGTCATATATTGAGTATACTACTCAAAGCTTTAATTATTAAAAATTGTTCTACGTTTTTTAGGAATTTCGTGCTATTTATTTCATTTGTAAGGTCTGCTGGTAGCTTATTATATATTTTTACAGCTATCGGTCGAGTAATTTTGCTTGCATACCTATAAATGATTGTTATGTATGCAAGCATTTGACTACCATCTCTTCTGATGTAAAGTGACGATGTGGCAGAAGATGATTAATTTGTATTACGGTATGAACGATCCAGTTGGCGCAGTGCGCACGTCTCAACCTTCTACGCCGCCGTGGGTTTTGGATACGATTCCCGGCAGGAGCACAATTCTCGATCCCAAGGGACATTTGTGTTCTGGTTCTGGGTGTGAATATGTGTGTGATGTAAATGTTTCCGGCACTCACGAAACGCACACAAGTCTTTAAACTTAGTGTGAGTGTGAATGCGTTTATTTTGACTTTTATTCTAAATCTCCAAGCCCTGAATAGAATGTGCCACATCATATCGTGATTGAGGCCGTGCTACAAACAATTGTTTAAATTATTAAACAAATGTTCGTAGGCCTAGATGGTATCATTATTATAACTTGTGATATAAAATTGTCCAAGATTCATGATTCAAAAACGCTTACTATTAAACGGAATGACATTCTTCGAATGGCATTTAACGCTAAAACTGGATTTTTATATCACAAGATTCACAAAACATAACAAATCAAGCCACCTTACAAATATTCATATGCGTATTAATGAAAAAGATTATTCAATTGTATATCAAAATCTTTTCCTCATTTCAGAGCAACTCCGATACAAAGACATCATGCCTCTGCTATATCAACCTAATGCCAGACAAACCGAAGCACCCGGTTACATCTCAAATTATCATCTAACATATCCGACACCTATACACAAGCACATCAATTTCAACACTGACGAATTGGTTTATCTAAATTCAAACAATCACGAGACAAAGTTGGGGCCAAGCAACGTTTTTGGACATAACAATGTTCAAGATAACGGCTTTGGAATACAATCACATTATTTTGGTAATGCCTATCCAAAGCTGTTATTGAAGCAATCAAGTATAAGTGAATGTCCGGCGTGTAAATTTTCAAGCTTAGGATCATTTCCACAACATAATATTAGAAGATCAGCTGAGGAGGTGAAGGAACGTAGTACTTCAGGTGCAGCAAATACAGGGAAAAAAATTGTGACGGCAGATGGCAGGTCTTTGGAGATTGATCCTACAGGAACGAATACATATCCTCTAGTTTATGATGAAAAAAAAAATACAGATAAAATTACAAAAAGTATTTTAAGAAGTAACGTGCTTATTACAACGCAACACCCGCAACATGAACGTGATTCCCAATCACGTCTTTATTCTAAGGAGGTTAATCCATCGTCAAAGATTTCTATGCCATTCTCTCATCCGACAAACTCAATATTACTGAATCGTCTAGGATTAGACTTAAACCCGATTCGTAGGTTTACTGGGTAGGTAGTTATGAACAGCTGTTTTTATGTAAGATTATAATATATTTAATAATCATTAATGAGATAAAAAGAATTGGTGCTTTTATACATGAGATGAGTTTAATAAATTATTATTGGTTATTTACCGGCTGGAACTCACTCTTTAATAAATGATGTGTTATTTGGATGGTTGATCTTTTTTTTTACCATCCCAGAATTAAGATTTTATTTAAAATTATAACTTACTATCTTTTGCCCGCGGCTTCGCCCGCGTTAAGAAGTATTATTTTAAAATTGACAAAGTTTCATACAAACTTTCATCCCCTATTTTTTCCCCTTGGGGGTAGAATTAATCAAAATCCTTTCTTAGCGGATGCCTACGTCATAACATCTACCTGCATGCCAAATTTCAGCCCGATCCGTCCAGGGCTGTGCGTTGATAGATCACTATGTCAGTCAGTCAGTCACCTTTGAGCTATATATATTTAGATTCCGTAAATGCATAGTATTTAAACTACTTTACCTATCTCATCAGATCCATACGACTAACTTTTGAACTGCTCGTTGGCTGAACTAGTTGCGCGTTCACATGTATCGGGTGTATATCGGGTATTGGGTTCGATTCCCGGCGGGAACACAAGTTTTCTCCCCAAGGAAAATTTGTGTTTCTGGTTCTGGTTGATGTGAATGTTGCCGGCACCCACGACAATAAGTCATCGAACTTCGTGTGGGGTTGTGAGTTTAAAAGCGTTCTTTTCGAATAGTCAAAACACACCTCGAGTTAAAAGCCCAACTAGCTGCAAAAAAGCTGAAAATCCTAGCAAAGGTGAGTCGGTACTTCACACCGGGACAGTTGCTCAACTTGTATGAAGCACAAGTCCGTTCATGTATGGACTACTGTTCTCATCTTTGGGACGGTTCATCTAAGTACCTACCAGCTTGAGGCTCTTAACACCATTGAGCGAAGAGCCAACAGACTCATTGGCAGCGAGCAGTTGACTGATTCAAGGCTTCAGAGTTTGAGACATCGGCGCATTAGCCTCTCGGTTTTTTTATCGGATACATTTCGGAGAGTGTGCCAAGGAACTACACGATCAAGTTCCCACATCCCCGTTCTATCATCGGACAAGCACACGTACAGTGGTCTCGCTTATCAGTTTTTCACTGATAAGCGAGACCGCTATACGGTAGACATTCCACAAACGCGGGCGAAGCGTTTTGCTCCTACCTTCATTGTGCGAATCGCAAAGGAATGGAACTCTCACGAATTTTTTTTTATGTATATTACCTCAGAGCTTCGTCATTTATTAACCGATTTGGAAAATGATTGTGCTGTTCTAATTGTATCATTATAATTTCATCAAGATCTGACGATCGGTATAACCTGGGAGTCTTCAAATAAATAAGTATCTTCTAGGTAATCATGTTATATCTTCGGCCGCATCATCACTTTCCATCAGGAGAGATAGTAGTCAAATGCTTGCCTATTCTGTATTTAAAAAGAGTTTCGGGGATATTTGCGATTGAATTCGATTATTATTTTTAAAACTTATGTTTTATATATGTTTATATTATTACGACCACTCATTTACAGTGCATTCAGTCTGCTTATGGTCGCTACCTTTATATATCAGACTGTGAGATATTGGTCAAAAGGTTGCCTATCTCGAATAAATAAAAACATTTTGTTTTAATGGTATACCTCGACGAAAAAACCATTATAGGAAATGGTGAAGTAAGATCACCCTGTCTCACTCCGCACAGCCACACGTCCTTTTATATTTTTAACTCACGACGCGCCTCTTTTGTTGTACTATTTAGGTAGTGAACATGATAAACGCATATCAATAACATATAATAAAATTGTGGCCATTGTCTGTATATTAAAGATATAAGCAAAACTAATATGGAGCACCAAATTTTTTATTAGAGCAACAAAAGGCAAAAAAACAATTTTAAGAATTCTTGTTAAGAATAAATATAATGGTACAGCAAGTAAGAATTTTCTGTCCCAACAGACTTAGCTTTTTTATTGTAATGATTTTATGACCGAAATAAATTAACTTTGAATTAAAATCGTGACTTGACGACTTATTACTTTCTAACAAAATTATGGACTCGTAAAACCATACTAAAATGGAAATTTCTTTAGCGTTGTTGATTTTTGTGCTGACGTTTAGTTACGGCGTAAGTATTTTTTTTATTCATGGCAAACATTTGACCACTATCACACCTGATCGAAGACGATGTGGTGAAGGTAAAAAAAAAAATTATAACGCGTGCAATTTTAAATTCAACGCGTCCTAGTTCGAATCCCGCCCGTCCCCGCAGCAACCGACAAACACTGACTTTCTTATGGGCAGAATTTACACACTAGTCCAACTAACGTTGAAAAAATAACTTCGTGAAGGAACCGGTATGTCCAAAAATAAAAATTGACGACACTTACTAATCCTTATAAATATTTTCTCATTATTTATTATTATTTAATCATTTTGCACAAATCAAAGTACAGGGAATGGCCTAATGCCAAATAGCATTCTCTACCAGCCATCCTGGCCGTGAAAGAAAAGCGGTGGGTATGCGGCAGAAACAAAATAATTAATATTAAATCCATCCCAACTTCTAAAGGAAATAGGGCACAGAGGTTGTCGTTTAAATCCTCGTCAAAGGCCAGATATAGGTCAATATGAGCACATGTTATTACCACAGCCAAGTATCACTAAAACTTTACTTATTAATGTTGCATTACTTATATTACGGTTACACAAGATCACGCGTGCCAATCTTTTATCTTATGGCCTTATAGAAATTTGGTGAAAATGCGCCTCAAAAATAATAAAACAAGCTAGAATACAGGTACATGATTTAAATATAATACGTATATGAAATAGCTTTCACAGTGTTCTGATATAAAATGGCGGAACAAAATGGTTTCAAACACATACAATTACGTGCGACTACTATAGCAGTAGTAGAAGTACTGAAAATGTTTTACTTATCTTAAACAAACTGCTCAGTTACGTAATATGGTTTACTTGTTAATAAACAATGTATGTTACGAAACTGAAGAAAACCTTTATATGTAAACAATTTTATTAAATTAATATTAAGATTTAAGGTACTATTTGATTAAGTGTTGGGCATCGTGACACGTCCGTTAACTGTGCCTTCCAAATCACACTGAGCCAGGCCGCATTGCAACGCACATCGCCGCAAAAATACGCCTTGTAAGCGATCCGCCAGTGCGTTCCATATGCGCCACAATGTACGATGTACGAAAGTGATGCGTCACTCGAACAAGGTTCGAATTGTGAAATGGGTGCGCCACAATGTAGGATGCACGAAAGTGATGCGTCACACGAACTCGGTTCGAATGTGTGAAAGTCGTGCGCCACAATGTAGGATGTACAAAAGTGATGCGTCAAACGAACAAGGTTCGAATGTGTGAAAGTGTTGCGCAACAATGTAGGATGTACGAAAGTGATGCGTCAAACGAACTAGGTTCGAATGTGCGAAAGTGATGCGCCTCAATGTACGATGCACGATGTACTAAATTGATGCGTCAAACGAACTAGGTTCGAATGTGCGCCATACGAATAGAACGAATTAGGTTCGAATAGATCGGCATGTGAGGACGCGGGAGCAGCTCACTAATACACATACAGCGACGCCCGCGCTCGCTTCCTCTCATGCCCGACGTTCGAGAAACGCTAGCCCTGCGTGACAAAACCATGATGAATGACAACTTGTACATCGACCGACTTAAACTGACTTTTAAAATAAGGAGGAGGTTCTCTATTCGACTGTTTTTTGATGTGTTACCACAGAACTGTTTCCTTGGTGAACCAATTTTGATGATTATTTATCATTTGAAAGCTGATAGGACCACATGAGAAGATGTGGTCCCATTTAAGTTTAATCAAGATCTGATGAGTAGTTTTTGAATTATCCTCAATAATGCGTATATTGTTCGTTTAATCTGCTATGGCTTCTCGTCTTCAAATCAAGAGTGAATAGGTATCTTCTAGGCAAGCATGTCACATCTTCGACCGCATCATCACTTTCCATCAGGTGAGATAGTGGTCAAATGCTTGCCTATTTAGCGTAAAAAATAATAATAATAAGATACAGAAGTGAGTAAGAACACGAAGTCGGTTTTTTTAAGCTTTGCTTCCGTTTAATTTATTTTTAAAAATGTCTAGGAGAAGCAATCTATGTTTGGGAGAGATTATTATAGAATTGACAGTGGCGATACTAATGATGACGACAAAGAGAATTATAGAGCAAAACCGGACAACTTACAAATACAGGTGAGGGTTAAATCCTACTAATATTATAAATCCGAAAGTTTGTGTGTAAGTGTGTAAGTATGTTTGTTCCCTCTTCACGCTTTAACGGCTGAACGGATTTGGATGAAATTTGGAATGTACATAGATTATACCTAGGATTAACACATAGGCTACTTTTTAACTTGATAATAGCAGGCGAAGCCGCGGGGCACGGCTAGTACCTAATATCTTTTTATATTATACTAGCTGCGCCCCGCGGCATTACCCCCGTCCCGGACCTCCGTGAATTCCGGGATAAAACGTAGCCTATGTGTTAATCCAGGGTGTCAGCAACCTCCATACCATATTTCATCAAAATTGGTCCAGACGTTTAAGCGTGAAGAAGTAACAAACATAGACACACTCAAAAACTTTCACCTTTATAATATTAGTGAGATAGTGAGTCATTTTGACTTCATCATTTAAGAGAAGTGCAACAATTTTGCACTTCCGGCAAAAAAAAATTCCGATTTGTTCGATTCCCGACAGGAGCACAAATTCCTCCCCAACGGATATTTGTGCTTTTGATTCTGGGAGTGATGTGAATGTTTCCGGCACCCACGACACAAGTCTTTGAACTTAGTGTGGGGCTGTGAGTGTGAATGCATTAGTTTTGTTTTATGTATTGTTTATGTTTTCAGCCCCTATAGCTCCGTCATTTTGAAAAAAATCTAAAAACTGAATCGACAAAAGAAATCTAAATAATTATTATCGAACCAACCCCCTGATTCAGAGCTTTTCGTTAACATACCGAATCGATATGATTGGATAACTTTTCTATCATACGAAACGGAATCGTCTCTTTTTTGGACAGCTTCTTAATTTATACCAAGCCCAAGTCCGATCTTGTATGGAGTACTGTAACCACCTTTGGGATGGCTCAGCCAAGTATCAGCTTAATGCTCTTGACTCCATTGATCGGCGAGCAAAACGACTCATTGACAAGCTAGTTGAGTCCAAGTTGCAGTGCCTCAGTCATCGACGTAAGGTGGCTAGCCTATCGGTATTCTATCGCTTACATTTCGGAGAGTGTGCACTCGAATTACATCAGTTGATTCCCCCTTGCCCTTTCTATAATCGGACCACAAGACGAACTGAGCAACGTCATCCATTTATGGTTGACATACCTCATGTCCGCTCGAAGCGTTTTGCTTCTACATTTATCATCCGTACAGCGAAAGAGTGGAACTCGCTGCCTTTATTCCCTGAACAGTATAATCTGGGAGTCTTCAAGTCTAGAGTGAATAGGTATCTTCTAGGTAAGCATGCTTCATCTTCGGCCGCATCATCACTTTCCATCAGGTGAGATAGCGGACAAATGCTTACCTATCTGGCATAAAAAAAATAAAAAAACTTTTCTATCATACGATAACTAACCGAATCGTCTTTAACTTTTTTTTTGTGAATTATTTTATTGCATCATATAATTATGTTACATTTTTTTTTTCTTTGTACATAGGCTTCTGATATATCTATCTACGGGCCAATTGCCTATATTTCCTAAAACTATATACAGCAAAGAGCCAAGTTACCCACAAGACATCGAGCCTATAGGTGATATGTTACATTAAACTAAATTATAACTAACCAAAAATAACGATAACTAAATATAAATATGTACAAAACTAAATCTAATAGACCGTTACCAGTTGGCAAAGTACCCAAAAAGCTGGCAACATTGCCACGTTGAATGGTTCTACGAGTATGATATATTTACTTTAACGGCTGAAATAAATTAACTTTCAATCAAAATCGAGACTTAACGATTAATTACTTTCTTTGAAAATTGAGAAATCATAATTAAAATCCATATTGTGATGGAGGTTTCTGTAGCGTTCGCGAAAAATGGAAAGTGAAGGTACAATCTGGGTGTCTTCAAGTCTAGAGTGAATAGGTATCTTCTATCCATCTTCTGTCATCCTGACAGCGAGGAAGTGGAACTCATTGCCTGCGTCTTTGTTTCCTGAACGGTACTTCGGCCGCATAGAAGATACCTATTCACTCTAGACTTGAAGACACCCAGATTGTACCGTTCAGGAAACAAAGACGCAGGTAATGAGTTCCACACCTCTGTGAAGTTAGCAACCAAGTTGGGAAAAATGCTGGTTTTGTGATATCAAAGCATTGTACCGGAAGTGTACCCGTTTGTACCATTTTCGAAATTAGGGTACAAACGTTGGGGTGCGAGATATTAGGGTGCAAAAATTTGGGCAAAGTAAATTATTTTTTCGTACTTTCGCTGGACCGTGCTTATAAATTATAATGTCGAATGATTGCAGGCAACATGGGCTGGTTGGCACCAAGTCAATGATCGTTTGAACCTCAAAGGTTGCGTAGATATAGGGGCTCAAAAATTAGGGTAAATTCAATCAAATATTTTAGCACTTTTGTTTAACTGTGCTAAATATGTATCGGCTTAAAGGATTGTACCCGACATGGGACTACTGGCACCGTTTCTATAATCGTTTGAACTTCTGGGGTTCAAAATGTGTATGGGGGTACAAAAATGTTTTATGAAACTTTCCATATTTATAGTACTTTAATTCGACTGAACTTAATATGTGTCAACACGAAAGTGCTGAAATATTCAATTGAATATACCTTATTTTTGAACCCCTATATCTTCGCAACCCTTGAGCTTCGTAGAATGATCAACTCGGTGCCAAGAGGATGATGTCGGTTTTGATTCTTTGTGTTGACAGATATTGAGTTCAGTCGAACAAAAGTACTATAATATGGATAGTTTCCTAAAAACAATTTGAACCCCCGTACCTCCTGAACCCCAGAGGTTCAAACGATAATAGAAACGGTGCCAGAAGTCCCATGTCGGGTACAATCCTTAAAGCCTATACATATTTAGCACAGTCAAACGAAAGTGCTAAAATATTCAATTGAATTTTCCCTTATTTTTGAACCCCTATATCTTCGCAACCCTTGAAGTTCAAACGATGATTGACTCGGTGCCAACAAGCCCATGTTGTCTGCAATCATTTGACATAATAATTAATAAGCACGGTCCAGCGAAAGTACGAAAAAATATTTTTCTTTGCCCAAATTTTTGCACCCTAATATTTGGCACTCCAACGTTTGAACCCTAATTTCGATAACGGTACAAACGGGTTCACTTCCGGTACAATCCTTTGATATCACAAAACTAGCATTTTCCCCAACTTGGTTGCTAAGTTCACAGAGGTGAGTTCCACTTCCTCACTGTCAGGATGATGAAGTAACCAACTAAACCAACGAGTTCAAAAACATCATAGGTAATGATGGTCTACTAAAATAATTTCTCTTACTGTAAAACATTAATCCGGTAAGGTCGTGTCTAAGCTAAGGCGTTCGCAGCCGTGGAAAGAAATATATAATAATAATAAGTAAATATGGAGTTTTGGCGGAGAGTGAACAATGGTGTTGTTGATTTTGTATTTTTTTGCAAAGCTTTTGATTCTTTGAGTGTTAATATGTAATAATGTGAACGTGCATCAACAAATCATACAAAGTTGAAAAACGTGATTTTCACTTTCTCTCCAAAACTCCAATATAAGTTCTAGTAAAGTTTCCACCACTTTACGAGGACATGACTTGACTATGACTGGACTAGTTCTTCTTATACGAAAAACGTACCTAAAACCTGCACTTGAAAAATATAATTACTTTATTTACTTATTTATTTATTACCAATATGAAAGTCAACAAACTATACAAAATCATGCACCTGTAAATTTAGTAACAATTTGTCTAGATGCAAGGTCCTCTTAAATAATAAAAGCTTAGTAATATCAATAGGTAAGGTGAGATTTTTTCTTGTTATCCTTATTAGTATAGTAGTATTTGCCTAGCATGGCTATTGCTATATAAACACATTTTTATCCAGTTATCTACGCCCATTGATTCTATTTCACTGATCTTTCATCTATCGGCAGACCCAGGTACTCTGTCAATTGTTTGATTTGTAGGCAACCTGGAACTTGACACTGGTTAAATGACACAATGCAAAGCCAAAATGGAAATAAAATATAGGTATTTACTTACAGAATTTTTGATCTTGACTTAGCAGACGCATTAACCTTATATTCAGGGACAAACAATACATAACATAGTTTTTTCTCCTATTTTTTTCTTTCTTAGTTTTGGCTTAAAACTGCATTTAGCCAGTGTCAAGTACTACACAAATATTTTTCAAATGAGCTAGATATTTCATAAGACTAGTCCCTGTAACAGACGAAGTCATAGTCAACTCATGTACTGGTAAAGTGGTAGAAATGTTACTAGGTTAGATCTATTGGAATTTAGAAGTGCAAGCGAAAATCACGTTTTTCATAGCCGCATTGCTTGTTACTGTAGCTGTATTACTACTTAAAAAGCTGTATGATTTTCCTACACTCATAAACTTTCACGAACTATTAACAGTTAATTAATTCACCATTATCTATTACCCATTAACACTCGGACACATTAACTCGTCCTCCTATTTATTTTTACATACGCTAAATATTTAGCGCGAGCGAGCGCATAGCGTGAGCGAAATCAGTTTCAGCTTGGGCAAAGTCAGTTTCAGCTTGGGCAAAATTGCTTTCGTATGTCCGGCAGATTTCCGGTTGTTCTCCTCGACTGGTCGCTTTTCTCAACCGATTCTTGTGAAATGTTGTGAGCAGGTTTGATAATAATACAGATTTTTTGTCGATTCAGTTTATGGTTTTTTTTTTCAAAATGGCGAAGATGTGAGGATTGAAAATGTAAAAAACTTATTTCAGCCATTTCGAAAAATATGCGAGGTCTTCAGCTCAAAGAGCCACTAGTTTTTAAATAGTTTTACTCACGTATGATTGCTTTCAATTTCAAGGTATGGTTTCAGAATGCAAATCCGGATTTTTTTGAATATGGACAAGATGCAACATCTAACGAGAACGTAAGTAAACACAATATAAATCGATTCGGCGTAAAATGGGGTATACCGGGTATACCTGCATAATAATTCGATCGAGCAAAGCGAGATCTCTTTGATGAATTTTTTTAAATTTGAAAACAATTTGATCACGATAGTCACTGTTTTTAGACCTATTTTATAAACCTATCTTAAAAACGGCTACACATTTAAAGATGAACTTATTAACTTACTGCGAAGGAGTGAAACTCATTGCCTTCGTCTTTGTTCCCCGAACGGTACAATCTGGGAGTCTTCAAGTCAAGAGTGAATAAGTACCTTCTAGGCAAGCATGTTCCATCTTTGTCCGCATCATCACTATCCATCAGGTGAGATTGTAGTCAAATGCTTGCCTATCAGGCATAAAAAAAAAACTTATGTTTAATATCCGTTATATCCTGTACTTGAACAACAATTACAGAAATCCTATAATGATTGTTAAATTATAAGCAATCAACCTCAAACATTTTTCAGTTTTAGACCAAATATAAGCACGAGACCTCAGTTTGGCGCGAACGACTAATGCAGCAAGCATTTTGGGCAATTGCCAAAAATTTTAGATCGTCTGATTTGAACCACTAAATATTAATAAAATTGGACTTGTATAATAAACATAGTATTATATACTTTACTATTTTGTATCTAACAACTGTTAGTATATCGAGGTTCATGCCAACGTTATCTATTTCGAATACGTATAAATGCGTCAGCTAGGAAGGTTTCAAAATTGTAATTCCATCAATTTCGAAACCTTCCTAGCTGACGCATTTGAAACATAAAACAGGATAATAGTCATATGTGATCACGATTATAATTTCCATACAAAACCAAAAACCATTTTACAATACTTTCTGCCACTTGCCTGTAATAGGGTAGGAGTCAATGTTAAAAAAAAAACTATTTGTACCCTTTTATAAATTGATTTTTTTTGCCACAAATAAATATATGTCTTTGTCTTAGGAGTACCTTTCCCTTTAAAAATCCGTCAAGCTCTGAGAGCTCCTCTATTCAGTACTCTACTGACGACGACGGTGGCGCCCACTGTCGTCGTTTAAGTTATAGGCAGTCGCAACTCGGAAGGCAAACACTGCTCATTAATGTTTTAAATAAGGCAGTGCTTTGATAAACTAGAAAATCAATAGAACAACAATCAATAGAAATATTTTCAACCGACTTCAAAAAAGAGGTTCTTATGTATCTCCGCCAATTAAAATTCCGTTTTTACCGACTCCCAAAAAGGAGGAGGTACTATGTTCGACTGTATGTTTTTTTTATGCATGTTCACCAATTTTTCTCCCATTTGTGGACCGATTCACAAAATTCTTTTTTTGTTTGGTAGATTATACTTCAGAGGTAGTCCCATATAATTTTAATCGATAGCGATCCAGCTAAAACCAGAATATAAGCGGTGAAGGTGGTTTTTTTTTTTGCTTTGCTTGCGTCCAATTTTTTTAATGATTTACAACACAACTCTATAGAAGAAGTCCAAAATAAATTATTTTAATTTTATTTATAAATTTTAAACTTTGTTTTTAAATGTCTAGGGAAAACATCTCCTGATTGGAAAAGATTACTTCAAAATTGACAGCGACGATGATCAAACTGAGAAAGAGCGTCTCAAAGGACCTGGAAGTATAGAAAGTATAGATCTAAAGGTAAGGAGAGTCAAATATATTACTATGTATTATTTTTTTGGTAAATATTATAAAATTAAACGTAAAAACGTAAACGCTTTCACACTCACAGCCCTGCACTAAGATCGATGACTTGTGTCGTGGATGCCGGAAACATTCACATCACAATCACAACCAGAACCAGAAACACAATTTTTCCTTGGGGAGAAAGCTTGTGCTCCCGCCAGGAATCAAACTCGAAGCTTAGAAGGCGACCGCTTACCCAAGCCAACGGGCAGTTCAAATAACATATGTATTTTTTTATATTGTTAACTTTTTTTTTACTGTAAAATAGTCAAGAGTGAATAGGTATCTTCTGGCAAGCATGCTACATCATTGCTTTCCATCGGGTGAGATAGTGGTCATTGCCTACCGATCATAAAAAAAAACAAGTTTCGGCAATAGACAATAATTAGTATCACGATAAATCAAACTCAGGTTGTATGTCTGTACACTTGGTTTATTACTTTCACTTCTCTTCATAAATTACGACCGTACAATTCGATGGTAGGCAGCCAACTGTCCATCCCTTGCTCCATTTTCCACCTCCCACGGCCCACCGGTCCGGTGTCACGTCTGATTACGCGTTTGATGTGATTGGCTGGGCTCCAGCCAATCACAAATGCCAGCCAACCACAAGCTATCAAGGTGCTGCCAGACCAAAGTATAATGTTGCAATGCTAAAATATTAAGTTATGGCAATTCAAAAGAACGAATCATGACATTCGGCCATCCGACATAAAGCAACCTCCCGGTTGAGCTATTCTTGACAAATAATTAGTAATTTTAACTAAAATATTACATTTAAACAGAAATTGTATCACTAGGGTTTATAATCATGGCAGTCGGTATATTATACAATACAATTTACTCATTGTAATGTATGCTTAAGCTAGAATTACTCAAGTATAATCATGACATTCGGTACATAGTTTTTATATTTAACTTAAACGTAGGCCTATATTATTATATAGGTATTACAGTTAGAACCTAAGTTGTAACATAGAACTCTGTAGCCATATTCTAACATTTTGATGTGCCAATTAATTTAAATTCCAAAAGTGATTTATATAATTAATTAACATACTGTTTAAATCGTTAAATACACAATGTCAAATATCTACGAAATGACTAATATAACATGTTTGATGTAATTTATAAAGTTTTACAAACTTTATAAATTACATCAAACATGTTGACAATGTTACAATAACTAAGTATATCCAAAATATATGATATATTTTTTTGTCTTTAATCAATTCCACAATTAAAAAAAAAAAAACATCGAGTAGTTCATCGTGACGAGAGAAATGCTTTTAATTTATTTTTGAATAATAAATAATAATAATAAATTATTTTATTCATGGACACTAAAATATTTAGACAATATTACAATTATATATAATGTTATTTCTGGTGAGCACTAAAGCCACACTAAGAAGTGTCCTTTGTCGTGGGACTCTGTCTCTTTCAGTATCATACATACAAACGTTACAGTAGAAGAAATTAATAAATGAATATGAACATAAATAAACAACTTTTTTGTTTACAATTACTTCAATGCAGTAATTTGAACATCAATAAAAATAGGTTAATATATAATAATGAATTACTTGAAACTAAGAAAATAATAAATCTGCTATTATATATGACACTTATTGAAAAATTGTGAAAACTGTGGCATTATAGATAAATATAATTTTGGCCAATATGAATGAATGATCATAAGAATTAATTAATATACACATTTTTTAAATATTGTGCATATCGTGATTACTTATATAGAGCGCTTCTCGCAGTTTTTATTTAATTAATGTACATAAAAAATAACGATTCAGTAAAATGCAATAACACAAGTAAGCGTGTAGGTATTACAATATATCTGCATTGCCTATGACGAGCAGAAAGAGCCATAACAACTGCAACCGTTATGTTGAAAATATCTGAATGGTGTCTATATATTTATATCTTTTAAATAATATCAATTACTATATAAGTACTGATCGAGGCGTCACAATTTTAGGCTTTAGATGTCTGCAAGAATCGTAAAAATTTCACAATGCCATCAATATATCAAATATTATCAAGCTTACATTTTATTTATCATTTATTTCATAAAAAACTATAATATTACATTTACATTATACATTTGTGACACCTAAAAACTAATATGGTTTATCCATGTGCAGAACTTCTCTGTTTACAACACGTATCAACTTTGAATAATACAATAATAGGTACAAAGTTGTCAGCATAAAGGGCAGGTATGCTCAATTATGCGTAGGTAACACTAAACAACATTTATATAAGTCACTAAAAATGTTTACTGTGAATTAATATATTATGATTACATAAATGTGTAAATATAATAATTCTATAACAGATATTGGCAATTACAGGTGACCTTATTGCTATAGTGTGCATCAGATAGAACTAGTCAGTGGATTATGTAGATATTTATAATTTACCAATCGGTCACTAAAGATTCAAATTAGCTGCTGTAAACTAATTTAATGAAATAATTAAAATTTCTTTCAAATATACATATATTTTATGTGACATCTATCATCATCGAGGACTTTTGTCAATTTCAAAAAGACCAAATTCATTTTTGTTCGCACAAAACGTGGTACAGACAAGGTTGATGAGCAAATAACAATAGATCAGACCGGCATGCAAAAAAAAAAACCATCAAAACAACTTAAATATTAATGTCATAATTTAATACTCGTAATTTTTAAACACATACGTTTTGTATATACGAACACGAATATTATCAACATACCATAAATATGATTGTCACATTTAATACAATGTTGACAGGAGTAGTCTACATCTATTTATATCCGATTTCAAAAGTCTTCAGGCTACCTACAACAAGGTCACTCTTTATAAGCCAAATAGATAGGAGCATCTTCTATCCTGGAAATTGAAATATGTGGTAAAAGATTGTAAGTTTATGTTCCGTGCTCAGATATAATGCAAAATGGTTGCGAAAATTAAAAGAGCTTATTAAGTACTCGACAATCGTAACCGCATAGTATAACTATTCCATAATATGTGGTTGCAAACCTACCCTTTTTGTATATTTTTTTCGGTTAGATACAATACTAATGTTCAGATCTCTAGAGCAACGATCTGTTAATATTGAACATTTATTTACGGAACGATATACAATTTTCTTTACCGTATTTTTGACACTTATGTGCTATAATATGCTCAAATATATAATAACAATAAATAAACAATCACACCAAGAAATAGAAATACATTTTCCTTGCGGAGAAATCCTGTGTACACCCACCGGGAATCGAACCCGATCTCCGTTGTTTATGAAGCAGGTTCATAACCAATTACACTAACCAGTTTTATTAAACAAAAATCCTCAGGTCAATTGTATGGTTCATTAGAACGTAATTCTTATATTTGTTGTCAAGTTTTTCATCAATTGAGAGTCAAAGCAAGTGTCATAAAACTCTGGCAAGATGTCAGTAATTATTCGATTTGATAAATAAATGTAATATATATATATATATATATATATATATATATATATATACCACTATATAGTGATCTGATAGCTCTGTATAATAACTAAAAAAATCAAGTCAGTGGATTATTATTCTAACAGATATTATCTTTTCTGTAAAATACTTTATTTTAACTTGTTTCATACGAGTCAGTCATTTGCTTTGCAGCAACTAATCATTTTAATCAAAAATAAACTAGCGCGTCATATTTCAAATAAATATGTTATTATAGACTGCTCGTCTGCGAGCCTATGCTTTTAATGTTATCAAATATACATAAAATAATTCGCACTCACTTAGTGCGGAGGCAGACACACTAAGTTCGAGTCACTTGGTGCCGGAAATACCGAAAATCCAAAATAGAAACCGATACCCCTGTTTAGAAGGCAAAAGCACGCTAGACTAAGCCGAAATTTTAACTATAAAAGTAGTTAGGTACCCCACCGATTAGTGCTCTTGCGTCTGTATGTAGCATGGTTTACGATGTTGATCGTACTAGAACGATGAAAGGCAATTGTTGCTTTGGACAATCAATTCTATACTAACCAGACAGTTTGCAATATATATTTATTTTAGGAGGTTGGCAAGTGGTCTAGTTGTGTTATCAAAATCCTTGGCAAGATATTGTAACGAAAAAGTAAGCAACATGAACTGACAAATAAATGGAACTTGTTAAGTCAGAACTTGATTTCTAAATTACATATGAATCAATTTATCTACTAAAATGCAGACTGGTTTTCTCTAATTCAAGTCTATAAAGATAACAATCAAACAACTTGATGACTTGTGTCGTGGGTACTGGGAACATTCACATCATATAAACAATCACAACCAGAACCAAAAACACAAATTTCCCTTTGGGAGAAATCTTGTGTTTCCGCCGGGAGTCGAACCCGAAACTCCATCTTAGAAGGCGAACGCTCGTCCAAATAAGCCAACGAGCAGTACCCGTAAGATTATACAAGTGATAATAACCATCTGTCGACCAATCTCATCCTTCACTTACGCGACCTTCTCCCTTAATACTTTGTCCAGAGCAATCATGGAAACGGCAACTAAAGCAAACATTAAACATAAGAATAACATGTCGACCTTTTCTTTGGTTCTTGAAATTGGTGAATTGGAATATTTAGTGCTTAAATAAATTTTCATCAAAGAACTAATAACATAATTCGTTTTTAGGAATAATTAAGGTACTCGTATAAGACCTTTGCTAGAGTAGTTATGTTAAATTAAGTAAAACAGATGTTCATCGCCACGCGCAGACTATACTGTAATAAAAAAAAATTAACTTTATTATTTTATATTGATTCTTTGGTTAGATATTAAGACTTCAAAAATATTACTCGTTTGCTATACAGCAGTTACACAGGGAAGCTACGTGATAGCTTATCAAATAGAATGGTTACGTAATTATATAACATCTACTCGTTTTCTTTCTGGTACAGGCCGCTCCATAACCTCTGATGCAATATAACAAATAATTAGTTATCTTGTTGCTATTATGATCACTGAATGGAATTTAGTTATTTAATTGTTATGATCGTACGAAGACAGTTTTATAAAACTTAAATGAAAAATATTTCTGGTTTCTTTAACTTCACTGAAAAATTTAATCTGTTCCGATAAAATATGTTGATAAATTATGTGATTAAAATAATGAAGTTCCTGCTGACTAATAATAAACATATATGGACACCTAATTGGCAAAAAAAATGGCGCACTTGGTCACTTTGTTTTGTCTACTCTAACACGCAACTCATACATACATTGGGCACACATAGCCCCCAGGCTTACATTGGGCACACATGGCCCCAGACCTACATTAGGCACACATGGCCCCAGACCTACATTAGGCACACATGGCCCCAGACCTACATTAGGCACACATGGCCCCAGACCTACATTAGGCACACATGGCCCCAGACCTACATTGGGCACACATGGCCCTCTAGACACATGGTCTACTATTGACAGTTCACTAGACACACATGGCCCTCTAGACACACATGGTCCACTATAATCTCAATGTTCTTTCGTCTTCGTGGTAGCTCCAACAGTGTTTTGTTTATGATTGCATCTCGTCTGGACTGCCCAATTCAGAAACATTGGGTGAATGTAGGCACGGGTAGAATAAAATAAGTAGGTCCACTAGTAAGTGTGTACCTACCTATATTTATTTCTTTGTATTTCAAATTGATTAATAATTGTAATAACGATGCAACGAATAATAATTATAATTTTACTAACAGTTATTAAGTTATTTTGTTACTAACAACTCTATGGATTATGTCCGAAATAAATGATATTTGTTTTAACCAGTGGCTTGAACACGTTTTTAGGAAAAACGCGGCAAATTGAACATGAACTCGACAATCTAAGGCGGACCTCTCAGAGCGCGCGCCCGTCGGCAGAAATTCGAGTGTTAGGACCACTTAGAATGGTTTGTTTGCTAAACAAATGACCATTATGGGCTCGTAAAAGATTACCGCTTCATCTCAAGTGTTTATTTTAAGTGTGTTACAAAGTAATTGATTGAATTAAACACGTTAGAAGTTTGTCACAGGAAAAAATGAGGAGTTCTTCAGATATCTTTATTTTTTGTCGTAAATAGCGATCGATAACATATATTTTTTTTGTTGTTAAAATGATGTATTTTAACTATGCTTTTGATTGCATATTAATTTATGTCATTGTGCAAATGATTAATTACCTTAAAAAATTAAGGAACGATTGAGTAAATTTCCCGCGCGGCGCATTAATTTATCAAAACGCGCGCTGTAAATATGCGTTCATTGTAATTCATTTATAACATGCAGGTGATAAACAAAAGTATTGCTATAATAAGCCGTTCCTTACCTTCACAATTTCATAAAAAAATAAACACCTTTCTCAGAAAAACTTGTTGTAATATCGGAAACTCTGATCGGAAAGAAAAAAAAACGCCTCGTTACCATAGTCACTTTTGAGTGACAATTGTTATTTGCCTTTTGACTTTCTCAGTAAAAAAACAAAATGAACATAGAGAAAAGATCCTCTTGTTGTCAGAAAAGTGCGCCAAATAATAACACTGTCATAATATTTACACAAAACAAATGGCTGAATTAGCGCGCGAAAGCATCGTCGCCCCGCGTCGGGCGAGTCCATTATTTATATAAAAGGCAAAACCATCATTCTACATAAACCACAAATAACGAAATTGTTTAAATTACATAAATGCTAAAACAATGTTTTTTCCAATGTATAAAATACATATCATAACATAGAAATTGGCGATTACCCCTTGAACTCGAGCCAGCAGTGCACCGAGAGCCTGGGCGAGTCCATTTTGGCGGCAGCAAAGGATTCTGCCGCGCCGGCATAATACGGTGATTACGCGTAAACGCAAATAATTAAGTATAGCAATATGCACATAAATCTAATGATTAATACCTACCACGTCGTATTTCAGTAGCAGTTAGAGCAAATATAAAAAAATACGTTAGTTATTACTTGACAAAAAATCATAACTCACGCAATTTTCGTCAATGTTGTTACTCGAAGAAGATATTTATTACTTTACATGCGTTTTTCATAAAAACCCATTGCGTAAATAGATACAGCTTAAAACAAGGAATAAATATTAGTATAACACTCAATAAAATAACTTCTTACGGCAATTTTGTATTTTTTTTTAAAACACTTAACTTTCCTTGCACTCAAACGACTTTCTCATTTTCATTGTTTGAAAATGTCTAATAGTTTCATTTTACTTTGACATTTTAGCGATGGAAAATATTGCTACATTATTAATCTTAATTTCCCCATAACTTAAAGGAGTGCACACACGGCCAAACTTAAATTATGACGAAAAATCAGAGATACGGACCGACCACACCGTTTTGGTTCCAATTGGAACCGTGTTCAGTTGGGCTTGGCAGAAATCGGTGCCTCTCGGCACCGCGTTCAGTTGAGTCGTTAATTCATTTATAAACAGTTCACTAGACACACATGGTCCACTATTAATAGTTCACTTAGCATTTATGTATACACCTTTAATTAGTTATTTTAATAAAAAGTGATAACTACAAACGATTACAGATGCAATTGTCATAGGATTGTTACCGCAATCCGAAGATATCTATAACCAAACTGACAAAATGCTAAATTCAATTTAACTCGAAACAAGACAATACAATTTTGATAACATTTTTTTGATCATTTGCATTACACAATGTGTTAATACGATGTCGGTAATTTTAACCATCTGTATCAGAGAGTAGCCCTGATCAAACGATTTCAATCACCAACAGCGCACATTTATTGACTAAGTTGGCATGATCGGATAGTCTCAGAATATTTCTGACCGACCTGTACTAACAGAATCTTTAGTATTTTGTGAATGCAAATGATAGAACGGCTATTGCTCAAAAACAAAAAAAAAAAAAAAAACATTTGATCAGTAATTGTATGCACAGTGTAGGAAGCTTTAACACCGCTATCGAAGAGTTGCCTCCATGAAGCAATTATCAAAGCCACCTCACATTAATTAAGCTAGTACGATCGGATAATGTCGGCAGTAGTTCCGACCGACCTATACTAACAACATGTTTGGCATTTTGTAAATTCAACTCTTAGAAAATCTATTACACTACATCATTAATGTTATCATCAAAGTATAGCAATTGGTTTGAGGAGTTTATCATTTGCCTCACAATATTAGCACAGTGTCTGTAGTCTCAAATACTGTTAACGGAGAGTAGCCCCGATCAAACGATTTCAAACGCCGACACTGTACATTTTATGTGATTAAGCTAGCACGATCGGATAGTCTCGGGATAATTCCGACCGATCTATGCCAACAGAATCATTAGTATATTGTGAATGCATATGACAATAATATAGAAAGCCATTAAGCTAAATCGTAAAGTAACTACTTCATCAAAAATATTTTTTTTTAATTATATGCAGGGTAGATTCAAAATATCGCTGTCGGAGCGTTGCTTCGATCAAGCGATTTCAAAAACTAGCATCACACATTTATTCATTAAATTAGCACGATCGGGTAGTCTCGTATTATCACGACCGACATATGCTGACAAAACCTTCAGTATTTTGCAAAATAAAATCATGTACTAGAATTATTCGAAAAGTGGGCGGTTTTTCATACCTTGGTAGTTTTCCCTCTTCTGATTTATCACGATAAATCAAACTCAGGTTGTATGTCTGTACACTTGGTTTATTACTTTCACTTCTCTTCATAAATTACGACCGTACAATTCGATGGTAGGCAGCCAACTGTCCATCCCTTGCTCCATTTTCCACCTCCCACGGCCCACCGGTCCGGTGTCACGTCTGATTACGCGTTTGATGTGATTGGCTGGGCTCCAGCCAATCACAAATGCCAGCCAACCACAAGCTATCAAGGTGCTGCCAGACCAAAGTATAATGTTGCAATGCTAAAATATTAAGTTATGGCAATTCAAAAGAACGAATCATGACATTAGTAAGATTTACTTTACAAAATTTTTGTTTTTATAAGATGTTAATCTTTAGCGTGTTTTAATAATATACAAAAATGAAATTTTATACGATGTGTAATGTACTAATGTGTAAGGTGTCGATAGGTGTACTAATAAGTAATATCTATCTAACAGGAACTTCTAGATTATGTCATTTGCAACCCAATTTATGAGCTACCGTTCTATACCACATAGACTTTGTACCTAGACGTCTGACAGTGGTGGCCAAAACAAAGGTCAAGGTCACGCAACACAGATGTAACCGTAGGGTTGTCGAAAACATTTGAAAAATATAATTCAGTCTTTCTTTTTTATTTGCATAGGCATTGTTATCCATGTTAAGATTGCACTCATTTCTATTCTACCTTCTGGTTGACAGGAGGCTGAGCCATATGAAATAAAGCAGGTCAAAGCAGAAATAGCGGCGGGTGAACCCAGTGATATCTTAGGAACCAATGCTCATATTAAACAACCTAGCACTTACACTGACCTTGGACGGCGCTTTATTCTTCAATATCCGTACAAAGAAGTAAGTTATGGTTACTTGGCATCCAATCTTTATTTGCATGTAAACTTAGTTCTTGGCTTCTTGCACTCCGGCAGATTAAGGGGGCGATATTAGAATATGTCTTCTAAAACAAGTGACTTCAAATTCATAAAGTTAGTGAGTGTGTTTGTATGCTTGTTACTTCACGCTTAAACGGCTGGACCAATGGTTGGTATGGAGATAGCTGTCACCCTGGATTAACACATATGCATACATACTTTTTATTTTTACTAACGCTGGTAAAACCGCGGGGCGCAGTAGTATATAAAAAGATTCAGGGGAATCTGTGAGATATGAGAAAGAACACCTTTCATATAATATTTACAAAATATAAGACAAAGAAATATAAAATCACATGCAAATCACAACAACTTTTCGTTTTTAAACCATTTTATTGCATTATTGTATGTCAGAACACAATTCAACTTGCTGGGAATACTCGTTGTGAGTCACCCCGATTGTTGATCGGCAAACGCACCACACGCAAATGAGGTCTACTAGGTCTAGATCAGGTACTAGACCAGGAGGTACAATACGTATTCGCTAGACTAGGTGTTGTACCAACCTTTTCCCCAAGCACTTGCAATTCAATAGTATAATAATTTATAATTTTGGACATAGAATAGATCCCTTGGGAACTCCAATATTTTGAATAACTTTTTTACTACGATACTGAATGATTTAATAAAAAAAATAAAGTTTAATCCGTCTGTTTTAGCAAGTTCTAAGCAAACACGTTCCAGAGAATAATGAAATTATGGACAATAGCTTGTTGCCAGTATATGTAAGTTTTTATATGATGTCAAAAGCTTTTGTAAAATCAAAACATGAAAAAATCGAGAACCTGTCTTAATGCTAGCTCGTTTTATCCAGGCCCCACCGGAACTAGTATTAGCAGTGGCTAAGCAGTCAGTTCTACTTAATGCAGCAAAACCTGTGAATCCGACCGATAAGGTCATAAAGAATAACATTCTAAGAACTGGGGTAAGAATTAACTTTATCGCTAATTTGAAGAATAAGAATAAGAATTAACTTTAGCGCCAATCTGTCTCTTTCGCGCATAGGCAACCTTATGTGTGAGAGATGGTGTTTGCGTGAGTTTATATATAGTATGAAGTTATAACGCATTTTGGTACATCTATAAATACTACTGCATTTTGCTATATAATACTACCGTGTCATCAACTCCTTGCCCACATCCCACTTCATGTGGGATCGGCACCGCGTTTTCTTCTTCGACTCTTTTCTATTAGCCGTCATCACCATTCTCACTCAAGTATTCATGTTATTTTTTACACTATTTATCCATCTTTGCTTTGACTTTCTTGTTCCAAAACACAAATGCATACTACAAGCAAACAATTCTATGGACGTAATTCACCCTTGCCCGTTTTACCATCTAACGACTAGACAAACTGTCAAATTCATCCATATATGGTTGATATATCTCCAGTTCGCTCGAAGCGTTTCGCTTTTACGTTTATCATCCGTACTGCGAAGGAGTGAAACTCATTACCCGCGTCATTTTTCCCCGAACGGTATAATCTGGGAGTCTTCAAGTCAAGAGTGAATAGGTATCTTTTAGGCAAGCATGCTACATCTTCATCATCGCATCTTCACTTTCCATCAGGTAAGATAATGGTCAAATGCTTGGCTATCGAGCATTTAAAAGAAACCCAAATTATATAATAGACGCATGGATATTCGTCTGTAATTTCGACGTGTATTTTCTGAGCACACTCTCCAAAATGTAAGCGATAGAATACCGATAGGCTTGCTACTTAAAGTCGGTGACCAACACTTTGCAATTTTGACTCAACAAGCTTACTATCGCCAACGACTCTTTTGGCTCGCCGGTCAATAGGCTCAAGAACTTCTAGCTGGTACTTAGCAGATCCATCCCAAAGGTGAAATGAAGTTAAATATATTTATTTGGCACTATGAACAAGATAAACAAACATACAATAGACAGTACTTAAGTTTGCAGCAACCGGAGGATGCAAAAAAAAACAATTTTATTTAATTAAATTTACTTAAGACAAAATTACAATATAAAAATATTCTAAATTAAAACGACAAGTTTCGATGCTGGAAACAAAGTGAAGCAAGTAAGTAATGAGGCCGGCTCCGGAAACGTCGATTGACGTCAATGAGGAACGTTCTGCTGACACCGCGGCACGTGGGGTCACGCGGTCCAAGTAGGCCGGTGCATGCGCAGCGGTTTCCATATATTAGCCTTGCGTAACACAGTAAAAACAGCTTACAAAGGTAATTAAAAAACAAAAACATAACAAAAAGTGCCAAAAGGGTAAAAGGTGGTCGCAGTACTCCATACACGATCGAACTTGAGCTTGATATAAAATGAGAAGCTGCACCGGTGTGAAGTAACTGCCTGACCTTAGCAAGGATACCCAGCTTCTTAGCAGCCAGTTGAGCTCTGGCTTCGATATAAGTGTCATAGTTGAAATTCGACGATAAGGTAACGCCAAGTAGCTCAAGCTTATTAGCTACCGGTATTGGCACATCTTGAAAGGTTGGAGATAAATGAAAAGCTTCAAGTTCAGGGATTTACGTTATTTTTGTGTATAATAGGTTGCCTATTTACTACCTTTACATCTCACGGCTCAAATATTCTTAAACCATACAGTTTTGTATAAAATAAACTGTGTGGTTGATGTTTTAAAATAATGAAATTTCAATGTACATAAAAAAACCTATACATTTTATATCAAATTTCACTTTCATGCTTTGCCAAAATGTTGTATGAGTTGTTACTAAGCACTATAATTAAATAATATGATTATGATAATACCTGTTTAATTAAGATGATAAATGTATAGGTATGACGATAGTTAGTTATGTTTAATTGTTAAAAAAAATTTTGTCATTCCACTTAAGATTGTCTTTTGCAGAATTACTGGAATTCATATTGGAAAGAAGAAGGAGATCCCGCAAGCATATTGAGAAACCAAAAAAACGAAATGGTAACTGTATTCCGGGTTCTAGACTATCAAACGAAATTTCATAGAAATCTGTCCAGTAGGTAAAGTACCATAGACGGACCAGCATAAATCCTACAATTGAGAATCTTACACGCGCACGACTGTTCTGTACAGACTTGTATATATAGCTCGTCCATCACGGGAGTCGAGTCAAGAAGTTTATGTTTTTGTTAAGTTTTCATTTGAAATTGAAAATATCTTAAAAATGGTAATTTGTATTTACAAATTACCATTTTTTAGATATTTTCATAGTGCTGTGAGATTTTTTTTATACTCGATAGGCAAGCATTTGACCACTATCTCACCTGATGAAAAGTGATGATGCGGCCGAAGATGTAGCATGCTTGCCTAGAAGATTGACTTGAAGAGTCCCAGATTGTATAGTTCGGGGAACAAAGACGCGGGCAATGAATTCCACTCCTTCGCAGTACGGATGACAAATGTAGAAGCAAAGCACTTCAAGCGAACCGGAGGTATGTCAACCATAAATGGATGACGTTTGCCAGTTTGCTTGTTGTTAGATGGTAAAACGGGCGTGGGGGTATTAATTCGTGTAATTCCTGCGCACATTCGCCAAAATGTAATCGATAGAATACCGATAGGCTTGCGACCTTACGTCGGTGACCGAGACTCTGCAGTTTGGACTCAAGATCTTCAAGCTGGTACTTCGCTGATCCATCCCAAAGGTGGCCGCAGTACTCCATACACGATCGGATTCGAGCTTGATATAAATTGAGAAGCTGCCCCGGTGTGAAGTACTGCCTAACCTTTGCGAGGATACCCAGTTTCTTAGCAGCCAGCTGAGCTTTGGCTTCAATGAAGGTGCCGAAGTTAAGATTAGACGATAAGGAAACGCCAAGAAGCTCGAGTTTATTTCCTACCGGTATTGGCACATCTTGAAAGGTCGGAGATAGGAGGATTTCACGATTTTTGGTTGGAAGTAATAATAATAATAATATTTATTTCCATATTTATACAATCTATTACATGGATTTCTAACTTCCACACTAGGCGGACCTGTGTTGTGGAAGGTAGCCTCTTTCGTTATACATGTTTACAGTTGGAAACAAATAGGAAATTATTGCAAGAACAATATTTACAGCTTATACAACTTTCAAATAATTGTTAAAAAAAGAAGTAGAATATATTTGTGGAGCTGTGGTAGTAATAATAATTAATAATAATATGGGAAAGACGGTAATGCATGTATGCGTGTTTGAATTCAATGAGTGTATGTGTGTGTGTGTATGTGTGTGTGTTAGAAAGTCTCATTTAATTTGTCGAAATCGAACCCGATACTGCTTGGAAGGCGAACGCTCACCCAACTGAGCCAACGGGCAGTTCAGAGTTAAGATCATAGAGTTCCTCTCTGTCATTGTGGTTCGCAGGTAGTACTCGAACAATTTCCTAACCTAGGGTGTTTCAGTTCTCAATTTATGTTCCCCTATCCACGTGAGGGAATTCAGCATCAGTGGAAAACTGCAGTTGTTTTAACTATTGATCATTAATATTTTTTCTTTTATACGTCATTTACTTGTACAAATGAATAATGAAACAACTGAAAAATAGATAAAATATTGCAATACCCTATTGATCTAACCTCAGAGCTATCCAAACCCTGAAGCCAGCGACGAATTTGCCCTTACCCCTCTATTTACATTATATCTAATGCATTTAGCATACGTATTTTTTTCCTTAAATATTTTATATATATCATAACCATTTCCTTACAATATTTCAGAAAACCATTGAAGCCAAATTAAGTCCAGGTACAGATATATACGACGTTGTTTCAAAGCTACAACTTAAGCACCCGAAGCTACTCTACATCATAAATAAAAGGGATACAAATTAACATTCATTTATTTTATTGGTGCCGCATTCTTGTGCATTTAACCAGTGTCAAGTAATTAATACTTTTCACGTTTAATTGAGTATTTCATAAATATTTCTAGTCACAAGTTGGAATCTGGATCATGACTCTTTTACTCGAACAGTCGAGTAAGAGTAATGATCCAGATTCCAGTCATGCCCCAGTAAAGTGGTAGAGACTTTACTAGAACTTCTATTAGAGTTTTGGAGCGACAGCGAAAATCACGTTTTTCAACTTTGTATGATTTGCTTACTCACGCATACTTTGCGTAAACGTTTACGAACTATTAAGGGGCAGATATAGGTCAATGCAAACACCTTTTTTAACCGCAGCCCGTTTTCCCCCCTTACACTTTTGCGCATAAAGGTGCATGTTGCATATAGAAACGTTTGTTAAAGTTAGAATTTTAGTAGTTAATTTAATAATAAAAATTAAGTTATCAATATTTTTTTGCCAGGTGGTGTATTTATTTATGAAGTCACACTGATGTAAATTTGTATTTGATTTGTTCAAGTAAAATAAAAATAAAATAATATCCTACTAATCCTACTAATATTATAAATCCGAAAGTTTGTGTAAGTGTGTAAGTATGTTTGTTCCCTCTTCACGCTTTAACGGCTGAACGGATTTGGATGAAATTTGGAATGTACATAGATTATACTTAGGATTAACACATAGGCTTTTTAACTTGATAATATCGGGCGAAGCCGCGGGGCACGGCTAGTTATCAATATTTTTAGGCAGGGGTAAATTATATTATCAATATTTTAAGGTCGTGCAATGGGGGATGAAAGTTCATATGAAAGGTTTATTTTTTATGAAGTTAAAGTGATTAAAATTGTATCTGATTAGTAAAATGAAAAGTATTTTTTATCATAAGTCATTACAGTAAATTATAAATAAATATCGTAACGCGTATTTAGCTATTATAATAACACTAATATTAGATATCCGAAAGTTTTGTGTGTAAATGTGTTAGTGTGTAAGTATGTTGTTTTCTCCTCACGCTGTGACGGATAAATAGATTTGACTGAAATTTCTAATGTACATAGTGCATATTCAAGCATTTTTTAAAATGTTATTTTCTTAAACACAGACGTCCAACGCTATTGCGTAATTCCTCTCCATCCAAAGGTTGTCTGGAAGAGATCGCTTTTAGCGATAAGACCGCCTATTGTTACACTTTGTTTATTTTTATTTTTTTTCTGTTTCGTTTTTTGTCATAATTAAGGTGTTCAATAAAGAGTTTATCTATATATCTTAGACTCAGGATTAATGTAATAGATAGGCTACTTTTTAACTTAAAGGCGGGCGAAGCCGCGGGTCACAGCTAGTATAATATAACTTTCACAGGGTTCTGATATAAAATGATGGAACAAAATCTTACAGTAACAATAATTAAACGCAAGCAAAGCTTAAAAAACCGACTTCACCGCTCTATCTTCTATCTTTGATCAGATAAGATGTATTAAACACGCATTATTGACGATATTTCCAGAACTACTGATCAGATCTTGATTCATATTTAAATGGTACCAATTGGAAAGCAACATCATTCTAACAAAAAAAAATCTAATCGGTTCACGTGGAACGAAGGTATGAGATATAAAAAATACAGTCGACTTGAATACCTCCTCCTTTTTTGTGAAGTCGGTAGAAAAGAAAAATGTTTGTGGTTCGATTACCTTTTTTTTTACTTTTTTTTATATTATGAATATTCTAATATGAAGTAGTCATTTATCATATTATCATACACATTCCGACGAATATTTTATTTATCAGAATCTGTTATGATTGCCGAGTAAAACGGTTACAAATTCACATTCATAAGGGGACATTCTGGTATCACCCCCTTAATATTTAATAATCCACCATTTTTAAACGACTTCAAAAGGTCGACTCAATTCGACGGCATTTTTTTTATATATTTTTATGTGTTACCTCATAACTTCTTTTGTTGTGAGCCAATTTTGATGATTATTTTTTTTATTTGAAAGCTGGTGATTTCCATGTGGTCTCATTTAAAATCAATATCTGACTTGAAGTTTTGAGTTATCCTTAATAATCCGTATTCTGTGGACTACATTGATGATGTTCTCGTTTTTCACCGACTTCAAAAGTTACCTCATAACTATTTTCTTTGTGAGCCTATTTTGATGATGATTTTTTTATTTGAAAGGTGGTTTTATTATTTGGTGCTTTTCATGTGGTACCATTTAAATTTGATTAAGATCTGATCACTAGTTTTTGAGTTATCGTCAATAATGCGTGTTAATACATTAAATCTGATCAAGGCTCGGAAGATAAAGAGGTAAAGTCGGTTTTTTTAAGCTTTGCTTGCGTTTAATTATTTATACATTAAAACTCGAAGAGTCACAAGTTTGGGAAAATAATACAAACTTAAATCATCATTTTTTTTACTTTCGCGCCAATTGTATTCATTTTTTATTATAAGTGTTATCATTTGACGGATCTCTAAGATCATCGATAACTACGTTATTAACAGGAAGATTCCATATATCAGTCAAAGGAGGCGATGTGCTTGTAGCATACCTCGAATTTCTTGGATTTCCTGACTTGCTTTGACGAAGAGCCCATGGTTTGTTAAGTACTTGTTCTTTATTATTATTGTCATCAGTGTCAATATATTCTAAATCTGTTCTCTCATCGCTTTGATATTGAATCGTACTTAGGAGTGTAGCGATAGTTTCTTTAAGTGGTTTGTTCTTAGCGACAGTTGGACGACTCCTTCTATTACTAAATCTTGTGGCAAGACGGTGATCTGCTGGTATGGTTATAACTAAATAAGATTTAGAAATATTTTCCTCTGGTTTGTTAAGTTTAAACGCTCTAGCTTCGTTTATCATCAGCAAAATCTAGAACAATGAAGGGGGTAGATTGAAGCAACTTGTAATATTTACTATGGTACCTGTGATAGGTACTTTCATTGGCATAGCCCTATAGAATTTTTTATGTTTGATAGGCAAGAATTTGACTTTCTTTTCTTCTTTGAGTAATATGCCTGCCTAGAAGATACCTATTCACTCTTGACTTGAAGATTACACCGTTCAGGGAACAAAGACGCGGGCAATGAGTTCTACTCCCTCGCAGTACGGATGATAAACGTAGAAGTGAAACGCTTCGAGCGAGTTGGAGATATGCCAACCATAAATGGATGACGGTTGGTGTGTGTTTGTTGTTAGATGGTAAAACGGGCTTGGTGGAGTTAGCTCGAATAATTCCTGCGCAATGCAAACGATGGAAAACCGATAGGCTCGCTACCTTACGTCGGTAACCGAGGCTCAACAGTTTCGACTCGACTAGCTTACTATCGCCAATGATTCTTTCGGCTCGTCGGTCAATGGCTTCCAGAACAATTAAAACATAGCTTATTTCTACATTTTGAAGGACCCATTAAACATCTACAGGGCTCAAATTTTTCCTAATAATAGGTTCCGATTGTGAAAGTGACTAATATGTTCCGGATTAGAACATTTACAATTTAATTTGTTTCATGTGTCAAAACTAATTCAATAATGTAGTTAAGCTTTGCTTGCGTTAAATCATTATTTTCAGTTTATATTTAAAAACAAATTACAATTTTTCGTTTATGAGACCTATTATGCGATTATATAAGAACTTAAGAGGCCTGCGGAGGTTGATTTGCCCATACAATCGTAATACCGAAATTATTTATAATTCAAGCATATTACCACCATACTGTGCTGTTATTCAGATTAAAAACGTATTAATCTAGGTTCCTGGATAGTTTTTATTCCAAAATAATTACCTAAAACGAAATATAAACCAATTGATTTTTACACATTATTACGACATAAATGTCGCATCTTTAACTTATTCGTTTTGTATTAAAAACTAACACATTTCTTTTGTCATTACAACATGAACATAGATTATCATTTTAAGGTACTATTAATGCAAAAAATAATGGCTAAACATTACATTTTTGGTATTACGGCAACTATCATAATTTGTTCGGTCGGTAGTGCTATCGCATTAAGCATGGGCACAGTTTGCCAGTTAAACAGAGACAGCCTATTGACTCGTTCAAAGCCTCCCCGGCCTCTTAAGCATAGCTTTATAGTATTGAAAGTGAAAATGGTTGCTAACAATCTTTAAAATGATAATACAGCGTCTGGTTATTTACACATACAATTTTGATTACTGTCATGTCTTTAGTGACACTTGCAAGTTTAAAGCAAATCGATCAACGTAAGAATCTTAAAAATCAACCTAAGCGTTTGGTCTCTGAAGCCACAAATGATTCAACATTCATAATATAGGCTGATAAACAATTACCCTCTTTTGCGCCGTGCAAACGAGTAAAAATTGGTGACTTTATCGAGAGTGTTTTAGCTGTTTGGTGAAAATCGGTGCAGCAGTTATCAGAGCGCATCGATTTTCAAAATTTTGTTTGTGTCACTTGTTACAATACATTTTTATACCGCAGCAAAATAAAAACTATATTAGCCATGCCCCGCAGCTTCACCCGCTATTATCAAGTTAAAAAGTAGCCTATGTGTTAATCCTATGTATAAGCTATGTAAATTCCAAATTTCATCCAAACCCGTTCAGCCGTTAAAGCATGAAGAGGGAACCAACATACTTACACACACAGCTACACATAAACAGTCGGATTTATAATATTAGTAGCATAGGATTATTATGAAGTACCCTCTTTTTCCGTTTCCGTTAACTTCGTACGTTCTATAAACTTTTGTACGTCTCCGTTCCACCACAATGTATATAAAAAATAGACTTACGATACAAAATAATTGCAGGTTAATTATAATTGACTCCATGGAAATAATAAAGTCCGACGCTATCAGCAATAAACTACTTAATGCATACCTACCCACAAAACATTGTTAAGAGTTATGACCTACCTAATTAAAATTTACTTTGATAGCCACTCTAAAGCTGAATTTGCAGTTTGCTGCGACTTCACCCGCAAATAAACAGCAAAAAATCATATCTTTTTACGCGTTCACACTGACAGCTCCACACTAAGTTCAAATACTTGTATCGTGGGTGCCGGAAACATTAACATATCACACACTAATGCACCTAAAACCAGAAGCACAAATATCCCTTGGGAAGGAATTTCTGCTCCTGCCGGGAATCGAACCCAGGACCCACGGCGCAGAAGGCGGAGACCTCAGAACTGTCCACTGCGCCAACTGGGTCATCAATATACGCGAGGTCTTCAGCTCACAGAGATACTAGCAATTGATTCATTAACAAAAAAATGTGACAAAATGATTTTTTTGTGTTTTTAGACACTGCACTAAGTACATAGGCCTTGTGTGAGACAACAAAAAAATTTTTACGCATAAGTTATTTTATCTTGGCGACTGTTGTCACTATGAAGTGAAAAGAGAGAGAGTGGAAGAGATAGCATTGTTGTTTGGCTATAACTACTCTATTCCACCTCACTAATTTAACATTAAGTCGATAAACAAAATCAAACTACAGAATGTACCGTATACCTAACAGACGTGGTGCAATTTTATTGAACACAAAGTAAATATTTCCGATAGCTAAAACAGCTATGTTATTGTATTTTGTTATTGGTTTTGTCGCAATGTTTAATCAGGTAACATGATTCATATGTTTTGTCCGTGCAATGTACAAAGAAATTTGAACGCTAAGGTATCTAAATTGAACTTCTTAATTAGCTCAAGGGTCCAATACCAGTGGGTGTAATTTTGCTGGAGACTTACTTGAGGCACTAGAGACCATTAAGCGAACAGCCAAGAGACTCATCAACATTGACCAGCTGACTGATGCTAGGCTTCAGAGCTTTGGACATCGTCGCCAGACGAATTAGATCGTGTAATTCCATAGCGCACTCTCCGAAAAATACCGAGAGACTCGGTATCTTTCGGAGAGTGCGCTATGGAATTACACGATCTAATTCGTCCATCCCTATTCCATCATAGAATCGACGGACTATATTGAGACATCGATACATGGAGGATTTTCCTCAAATGCGCACTAAGTGTTTTACTTCCACATTCTTAATTCTTATTAAGCGCACTGCTAAGGAGTGAAACTCTTTGCCTGAGTCTGTGTTCCCAGAAATCTTAGTATCTTTAAATCGAGAGTGATTATGTATTTTCTAGTTAAGCGTGATAGATAAAAAAATATGTTTACAGGCTGCACCGTTGAATTATGAAGTAAAGCCGGAAAACCGATTTATTCACTATTTTCCTACTGTTTTGGGGATGCCCCGGCATAACTCTAAAGAGGGAGTGAGGGGAGAATACTCACTCTATACTACAAACAAACTGGAATGGACAAGGCGACTGTGATATAACAGATTCAATTAGTAGTTTAGAGCCATTGAGATGTAATTTATGTTGCATACGGCTTGAAACACGTAGAAAATGTCAACTTACTTTGTAGTCGACTAGTTTCGGGCAAATTTGGTCGGAAAAAAGCCGCTCGCCTCTGCGTATCGCGCGTCTGACTCATCCTAATGAAGGACAACAAATTTGTCCGAAACTAGTCGACTATAAAGTAAGTTGACATTTTCTACGTGTTTCAAGCCGTATACAACATAAATTATGTTTCATACTTATGACAGTTTTAGTTTCCATTGAGATGTGTTTAAATTATCACTTATGAAAATAATTTGTGTTGATATATAGAAAATTACTTTGATACTAGTATTTTATGTATATTATGAACCTTTCCTTTTTCGATATAATTTAAATGTAATTAAAGCTTAAAAAACGGACTTAATCGCTTATATTTTGGTTTTTTGATCGATTTCGATAAAATGTATATGGGACCACCACTGAAGTTATATTCAGAGGTGGAAAAACTACCAAACGAAAAAAGGATTTTGGGAATCGGTTCACAAATGGCGTATAAAACGGTGAACATACATAAAAAAATACATACATTCGAATATAGAACCTCCTCTTTTTTTTTATCGGTTAAAAAGGCAAGCATTTGGCCACCCTAATAATATCGCCTGATGGAAAGTGACGTTGCCGAAGGAGTAACATGCTTGCCTAGTATACTATATAGTTTCTATGGATTCGTACCCAAAAGGTGTAAAAAAGACCTCTCCGGATCAGTAGTACCACTCAGTTGTACAACTGGTAGGACAAATTATTCATAAGCGCCATCTATTACGCCATGACCGATGTAAAAAACTGTTTCTACTCGACACTAGATGGAGCTTTCGAGGCTACAAATTCAAACACATTCTACCAAAAACAAGAAACCGAGCAAAGCTCGGTCATCCGGATATTAATTATTTATAGGGAAACTTACGAACGCGGGTAGGGCCGTTAGAACGGCATCGAAATCCCAAAAGCGGTTAGGATAGGAATGTTAAGCGACTGACGTGTGAGACACGTGTGAGACACGACAAACTGACGGACGTGTGGAGACATCCACATTCGGCAAGGGAAGACCGCAGACTGCTCGTAGTAGCAAGCACTACCCTCATCTACCACGAAGAGATAAATCTAATGATAGCCATCGTTTTCGTATGAAAATGAGGGTAGGAAAGAAATAGGAAGCGTCAATAGATGTAGCTTGTAAGAATTTAAATAAGAAAATAATAAAAAAATTAAGGGGTATTTCTACAGCTATAAACATTTAAAAAAGAAACTTGTCCTGTTATTAATTAAATCTTACACATATTCCATATTCAATAATAAATGTTATAGTAATATTACTAATAAATAAATACATAATTTCATAATTTCCATTCAATCATAACTATATTTCATAAAATCCAGTCAATAAAAAAAGATGATTTTCGAATATCTATTTATATACAAATCAATTGACGTTTGTTAGTCTCACAAAAAATCGAGAACGGCTCGATCTTAGCTGATTCTTTTTTGTTGTGTTCGTAATAGCCAGGGGTAGGTTCGCATGTAATTTTTTTTTTAATCCACTAGAGATTGCACCCGCATGAAGCCGGGGTGGATCGCTAGTGGTTTATAAATTACGGAGTTCTGAGGTAGCAGACCTATAAAAAACAAATTTATTGAGTAACTTTTCCTTATTTTATTTATCCCCATTCTGTATAACTAGCATCTTTAAAATCAGTAATGACAATGCGTCTAATGCTAGGTGGTAAATCACCAAATATATCTAATTCGGCTTTATAACTCCATGGCAATGTGTGGGCAACACCAGTTTCATCTACGAGTATAGTGTTGCAATCTTGAGCTGATGATTTTTCGGTTTGAAGCTGGTCATAGAGGTCTTGGAAACATGGCTGTGTTACCATTGAATTTGCTAGACGTTTTGTTTCCACTGAAATTGAAATAAAAAATATTAGAGTATTTTAAGAATTCCTTGATGGAGAAAGTTCTGTCTCACTCTTAAAAAACGCAAACGCATTCACACTCACAGCCCCACACTAAGTTCAAAGACTTGTATCGTGGGCGCCGGAAACATTTATATCACACACACAGATACACCCAGAACCAGAAACACAAATATCCCTTGGGAAGGAATTTGTGCTCCTGCCGGGAATCGAACCCAGGACCCACGGCGCAGAGGGCGGAGACCTGTCCACTGCGCCAACTGGTACTCTTAAGCATAGTTCTAGTTTAATTAGAAGATATAATGGATATTATAATATGCAAGTTTCAGCTCTAAATATGGAGCCGATTTGACAAAACAGATCTAAAATACTGACTTTGATGTGTGATCAAATTGTTATTTACCATCAAAAGTCTTTTTTTTGAAAAGGTTTAGCACTCTACTTTTAAAGTTTTTTCAACGATACCCCACGTGGGCATAAAAATGTTATGCTCTCCACTTACTTGTATAGGTGTCCTCTTATCATTTAAATAAATTGCCATTTCTGGCTTTGGTAAAGCCAGAAATGGCACATGGCTCAAACTTAATACCTCTCTACTTAAACACTTCTTGACATATGGACTGACAGACAGATGGACGGACGGACAAAGTGCTGAACCACCCAAGTCAACTTAGAGATCTCACTTCACTTAATCAATAATACAGTGGATGCCTTTTCAATCTTCCTTTTCCATTTCTTGAGGTTACTTTCGAACATTTTAGGTTCACAAGTTTACAAAAATACCATAGCGGATACATAACTTTTTAAATATACCACGGACAATATAATATTACAGATAACAAAAATTTTCTGAATGTACCATATTTGTGCAGTGATTCTAAGGCCTCCTGTGAGTAATGTGTATATCTACACATACTGCCAAACTGACACTGGCCATATGGAAAACGTCCGCATGGCTTCTTAACTGATTCTTCAGAGAGGATAGTTTCAGGATCTGAAATATATAACTTGAGACTAGAGATCACGTCTTTTAGTTATTGATTAAAAGGAAGGAACAGCCTATTTTTAGCTAATAAGATGATGCAGAGCTTTAGAGCTTAGGACATCAAGATGAGGTAGCATGTCTCTCGGTATTTTATCAGATGCAATTTCAAGGGTGTGCCTAGAAATTATATGATCAAGTATAATCTCCCATTCTCACTCTATCATCGGACATTCAGAATAATTCAGATATACTTTTAAGTGACACTATTAAATAATATACATTCAACAAATACAGACAAAGTGTTTTGCTTCCACATTCATCGTGCAAACCACAAAAGAGTGGAAATCTTTTCCTGAGTCTGTGTTTCCTGATAAAAACAATATGGGAGTCTTCAAGTCACAAGTGAAAAGGCATCTTATAGGCAAACATGCTACATTGTCGACCGCGTCATCACTTAACATGAGGTGACATGGGGGCTGAGTCACCCACGTCCGTAGGAGGATACCCCTTAAGTCTGACTCCCTACACGTGGTCCCCGGGTGGTGCTAATCAGGTGACATTTGAGAGGTGGTAGAGAGCATTTTGTGAGTTGCTCGCCTGGCTTGCTACCAAAGTAGCTTACCATCATCAAGTTGAAAGTCTGCCGCCAAGCCAAATACGGTGTTCCAGCAGTTATTCTTGAGAGCCTGCGTATTCCAGGTCTAGTGTGTTTACCAGCTTCGATCACATCGTCACTTACCATCAGGTGAGATAGTGGTCAAACACTAGCCTGTCAACAAATAAATAAAATAAAAAAAAGGTGATAAGGTGGCCAGAAGTTTGCCTCATTGGCTTAGTTGATTGAGTGTTTGTCTTCTAAGCAGGGGAAATTTCTCCATTCTAGAAAATTTATTCATGTTTCTGGTTTTGTGTGTGATGTGAAAGTTTCCGGCATCCACGACAGAAGTCATAGAAATTAGTGTGGGGATGTGAGTGTGAATGAGTTTTTTATTATGTACATTAATAATCATAAGACGTATCAGTGGACTTGCCTTTGAACTTCTGAAAGTGATCAAATTTTGCTCTTTGATGCAATAGCCCACTATTATGAGTTTTGATGATAGAAGGCGCACACGACATCGTTTTATCGCAATAATCGCAATAGTATCTTTTACCCATTGTGCTGTAGAAATAATTTCTGTTTGCAAATAAAGACTTAACGGAGTGATTACAATATCTCTTAATATGTTTGCAGTTTGGTGAAGACTCCCGCTTTTTTTACTGAGTTAACTTCAACTTCTTCTTTAATTAAAGACAATATGTATAAATAGACATCATAGACATTCCTCAACAATAAATGTTCACATTCCAGATATCAACAGCAATAATCGCAACGCTTACAACCCGTACCACTATTAGCAATATTTGCATTATCTATCTTGAGCACCTTTACCTAGTCACAAATTACCACCTTGAAATTAAGCTTACACCACAATATGAAAAACATGTTCAACGAGTAACTGCTCAATGATCCGATTATATTGGGTGGGATAAGTGCCATAGTAAAATACTACACAGCAATTTGATGCATCAGTTCTTCGAAACTTTCTCAAACTACATCTTATAATATACTTTGCGACTTGAGCACTGAAGGTGGATTTTTGGCCTCGTTTGCCATGCCTTGCTTGACCACAGAATTGTATTGTTACCACAAGATTTCAATACTATGAGATCTTAGGAATCCTGTTATTGGAGCGCAATAAGTTGACAAATATATTTAGCGGTAAACGCGCTTTATCTTATTAGAAATATATACTAAAAAAGCTACATTATATAATTTGAAGTAATTTGAACTCACAAAGCAGATTGAATTAATAAACAATTATTTAAATCAACTGTAACCAAAATGGCAGTTTTGTTTTAGTTTAATTAATTATTGATACAATTTATTTGAAAAATTAGTTTATTGCGTGATTGCCATAACAAGTGTTTTTATGACTATGAAATCGTAGGCGGAGCGTGCTCGCGTCAGCATTATTGCATGCTGCCATCAAATGCACCAGTGTGTAATACTGTAACAGCAATAATAACGAAAAAGATTAAGAAATTTTTAATTTTTAATGCTATATCTAAAAGTTAATACTACCGCGGTGGTGAAATGTACCGTTTATGATATTATTATCTTAATTTAACAAAAACTGGAAATTATTGACAGTATCGATCGTGCCTTATATTGATATATTAACCCAGTCACATGATGAAATCGAAATGCATTGCAAACTCTGCGATAAAGTTTTCGAACATAAATATCATCATAGGGTGATCTTTGCCAATAGCCGCCGAGTTTAATAGCCTAGGCATTGCATGAGATGCATAGAAAAAAAAAAAACATGACATTTTGTGACTTAACTCGAAAACGAAAAGTTGCAGTGGCTTGCAAATTGCTTTAAAGTTAAATTAATTTTTAGCGACAATAAATTAAAACTCAGATTTCTAATTCTTCATAGTATCTAAAGACTCAGATATTTTAGTTCAACAAATATCTAACGAAATGAAGATAGTTCAGTGTACAGTGCTTCCTCAATTTTGAATTGTAGTGAACAATATTTTTTGTTGTTAAAAAATGTTTGGTAGGCCTCGGTGTAGAGAATGGACGCCTCTGGCGACTCAGCAGCTTCGATTGAGGAGTCTTATTCAGGTAAAACACGCATAGATTATGAGGTCACTTCTTTTGTCTGCGCTGGTTTACCAACAAACGCCTACTCAAAACGCCTTCTATTTATTCGGAATAAGCTGACATCGGAAGTGCCTGTTAGCATGATGTTAAAACATAGTCACAGAGTATCTGCTACCTGATGAATACACAAGAATTGATTAAGCCTTAAGACTGATCTGGGTAGCTCGGAATAATTGTTTCAGCATTGACACTGATTACTGATCTTACAGATCTGATATATTTATCAATTATCTACTGAACTCTTTGTTTATTGATTATGAGATAGACAGTGTTCGTTGAGGTAGACTCACTCAGACACTCACAGTATAGGTTGGTGTGCCTAATTCAGATCTAGGGGTTGGTAAAACTAAGTCAAAACAAACTCATAGAAAACATGTAAACTTTGAAAATTATTTATTATATTCTTTGTATCTTATAATGTACAGGCCAAAGTTCTCACTACAAAATAGATATTACTAAATCTATTTTGTATTGATAAATACTTTATCAATACAAAATAGACCCATTTCGATACAAAATATCAATTTTCCTTAAAATACTATTACATTTTAATTTTATAACAGTTTTAAGTGATAAAGTACGATTTTATAACAGTTTAAAGTGATAAGACGTAAAGTTGCAGTGGCTTGCAAATTGCTTCAAAGTTAAATTTATTTTTAGCGACAGTTTAAAGTGATAAGTTCAAACTGCTTTTTGGATTTAAAATATAATTGAGTGAAATAGTTTAAAAATATAATTGATTATTGCTTTTTTGTGTCTCGACCAAACTGACCAAACGGACCACGGTTCCCACGGACCCAAAAGATTCCACCCCAAATGGAACAATACTGAATTTATAATAAGCGTTCTTAGTCAAAACACTTTTTACTTTTGATTTTAACTTTCCCATTGATTACCAATGGGAAAGTTAGTTACAGCTTTAAGATTTTTGTAGATATAACAATCGTAACTACAATAAAATACTAGAATATATATAGGCTTTTATCTAATAAATCTTTAATCTTTAACTTATTTGTTTTGCGTAATCTAAATGCACACACTGCTATATTATAATGCTTATGTCTAGTATAAAATGAATAAAGTAAACTACACATTGATTGGATAAGACTGCTGCAGGTAAATAGATCTTGTAACGAATTAACATTGAAGGTGATACGTTATATCAATGACATTGAATCCGACTTTAAAACCAGTTTGATATTTTTATTTTCATTGTATGTCTTTTAACAAATATCTAACCGAATGGCGTGATTTTCTAAGTATATAGGGTACAGGGTTATAAGGTTACATTCCAAGCAAGAACACAAGTTTTTTCCCCAAGGAAAATTTGTGTTTCTGGTTCTGGTTGTGTTTGTGTGATTGATGTGAATGTTTGCCGAAACCACGACACAGCCTACGCCTTTTGGCGTAGTTGGTTACATGACCGCCTCCTATGTTGCGAGTGCTGGGTTTGATTAATTTGCAATATAGGTTTTTTGTCATTAAGAGATGAGACAAACAAGTCAATCACCTGATGGTAAGCATCACCCTGGCCTATTACAGTTAAGTGCCTCCCACATTTTGAACTTAGATAATTTGTTAAACTTAGAAAGAAAAAAAAAATTATCCCTTGAATTGGAACCCGCGGCCATAAGGTGTCATGCCCTATTGCTCTAACTGCTGATCTACTCAAGCCCTAATCAATCAACCACCTCGTCGCTTACCATCAGGCGAGATGGTGATCAAAAGTTTGCCTGTCATGAATAAAAAAAAGCCGTGTCTGAGGCGGTGAAATTATCCTTTACCTATAATTAACGTCTTACGGGGACGTTATATAGTTTGTCCTCCTGCGCAGCACTGAGATATTAGATGTTAAGTCTCTTTAAACCCTGTAAGTTGCCTGCGTCATTGTTTCCTGAGGGGTATAATCTGGAGTCTTCAAGTCTAGAGTGAATAGGTATCTTCTAGGCAAGCATGTCACATCTTCGGCCGCATCAAAAAAAAAAATATATATATAGTGAAAATAATAATAAATAAGTTATATGTTAAGGCAACTGTCAATCGTTAAACGTAAACATTACCTATCACTCAACACACTCCTTCACACAAAAACATTGACCTTTCATCTGAAATACAGTAATATTTAGACACTACTGCTTGGCGGTTGAATGTCTGGCAATGATGTTATTTTTTTTTTTTATGTGCGATAGGCAAGCATTTGACCACAATCTCACCTGATGGAAAGCGATGATGCGGCTGAAGATGTAGCACGCTTGCCTAGAAGGTACCTATTCACTCTTGACTTGAAGACTCCCAAATTATATCGTTCGGGGAACAAAGATGAGGGCTATTGTAGTATTGCCCCAGGCGGACTCTGCATATCACTACAAGAAAAAGAGTGCTGAGCATGATACTAATTGAGAATTTTCTCATTTTAGATAGTGGGCTACAACATTAGGCCACCTGAGTGGTGTACTCCAGCTTGTAGTTTCTACTTGACACTGCACCACACGACAATGTCAGCACCATTCTACACCAGCGAGAGGATTTGTTCACCACATCCAAAATGGAAAGAGATAGACTCAGGTACTTTTATATCTTTAGGGGTTCCAAAACTCATAAGAAAAATAACAAGCAATAATTTTAAATCTTATATATAAAATTCTCGTGTCACAGTTTTCGTTGCCATACTCCTCCGAAACGGCTTGATGAAATTTTTTGTGCTTATCCGGTATCTATGAGAATCGGCCAACATCTATTTTTCATCATCATCATCATCATCACTTTTCATCATTATCAACGCGGGTGAAACCGCGGGGCGCAGCTAGTAGGTTTATAATAAAATAAGCCACTTAAGTGCTTCACACCACACTTTGTGATTGTATAATCACAAAGTGTGGTGTGAAGCAAGGTCTGTCAGCATTAAAAATAGGTAATTTGTTGATTATAATTGCAATAATTGAAACGCAAGCTTTGCTTAAAAAACCGACTTCATCGCTTATATTTGGGTTTTGGCTTGACCGATTTCGATAAAATTTATCTGGGACCACCTCTGAAGTATACCCTACCAAACAAAAAAACCACAAAATCGGTTCATAAATTGGAGGAGATATTGCAAAACATAAATACAAAAAAAAACATTCAGTCGAATTGAGAACCTCCTCCTTTTTTTTGAAGTCGGTTAAAAACATTAAGGCATTTCCAAACATAAAACGGCGAATCACTACTTACATAAGATATGTCCGTCTTATATGTTAAATCCCTAAAGTTATTTACAAAAATATGTAAACATCAGGACCACTTAGTGTTGGCTACAGCTCCGCTTATGCCTATCAAATGTCCAGGAATAAACAGAGTTTATAGTAACAGTAGTTAGGGTTCCGTACCCAAAGGGTAAAAACGGGACCCTATTGCTGAGACTTCATTGCCGCTATAACAACAAATACTAAAAATAAATAAAATAAATATTTAGTGGGGCTCCTATACAACAAACTTGATTTTTTTTATAGATAATGGTACGGAATCCTTCGTGCGCGAGTCCGACTCGCACTTGGCCGGTTTTTATCTCTAATTTGCCATCTTTTGGTCTCTATATAACCTGATGGTAAATGACGTTGAGGTAGTTGGTGGAAAAACAATGACACAATCAGCAAAATTGTCCCTTCCTGCTAAACTACTATAATCGCGCTCTGACCATTTCAAACATCTAATAGCATCGGTGATAACACATGACCCACATACCACTTGACCAGTTGTGATGACGAATTTATGACACACAAGCCGTGCCCCGCGGCTTCGCCCGCTATTATCAAGTAAAAAGTAGCCTATGTGATTCAAATCAAAATCAATATCGTTTATTCACATGGGCCCCAAAGAGGCACTCATGAAAGTTAATGAATCTATTGCCAGATTCGCAAAATTACAGCCATCTCGAGAAGAACCTGGCAAGAAACTCGGCGGCGCATTTATTTTCATTCATTTTTTTAAAAAACATTCTTAATTTCTATTACATAATTTTCTTAACCTAGGTGTTATTATGGTAGTCGCTAGAAAGAGCCTGTGCAGTTTGCCTCCATGCATCCTTGTCATTAATATAGTCTGTGGTTTTGTAGTAAGCTTTCTTAATTAATGCCCGTTTTATTACAGATTTACAGATTATCCTAGGTATAAGCTATGTACATTCCTAATTTTATCCAAATCCGTTCAGCCGTTTAAACGTGAAGAGGGAACAAACATATTTACACACAGACTTTCGGATTTATAATATTAGTAGCATAAATGCCGACACATATTTATCTCTGTTAAGAACAAATAATTATTTGTTACCAACTTTTTTATTGGATGCTCGAGATACTGACGGACTGATGTTAGGCTTCAGAGCCTAGGACATTGTCGCTAGATATCGTGTCCCTCGGTATTTCTAACCGACATCAAAAAGAGGAGGCTCTCATTTAGCCATTTTTTTTGTTAAAATGGTTATGTGTGGTCCCATTTAATGTGATCAAGATCTGACCAGTAGTTTTTAGGGTTCCGTACCCAAAGGGTAAAAACGGGACCCTATTACTGAGACTTCACTGTCCGTCCGTCCGTCTGTCACCAGGCTGTATCTCAAGAACGGTGATAGCTAGACAGTTGAAATTTTCACAGATGATGTATTTCTATTGCCGCTATAACAACAAATACTACATATAAAATAAAATAAATATTTAAGGGGGGCAATAAACTTGATTTTTTATAGATAATGGTACGGAACACTTCATGCACGAGTCCGACTCGCACTTGGCCGGTTTTTTTTTAATTGAGTTATCCTCAATATGCGTTTTTAATTCATTTAATCAGATTAAGGTTTCCGAAGTTTCGGCTGAAGGTTTTTTTTTTGCTTGCGTTTATATTATATTGGATACATTTTGGAGAGTGTGCTATGAAATTCCATAATTAGATCGTGTAATTAATTACACGATCTAAAATTTAGAGGATGGATGATTTAGATTCTAAATCATTCATCCTCATTTTATCATAGGACCACCAAACATGCATTGTGATACCGATATGTTGGTATCTTCAAGTCGAAGGTGAATAGGTATTTTCTTGGTAAGCGTGCTCTGCCGCATCGTCGCGTCGCTTCACATCAGGTGGGTTAGTGGTCGAATGTTTGCCTATCATATACAGGGTCAACCGTCAACTCGGAAATCGCCGTCAACCGTCAGAACCGGGTGATAGGCCAAGTCATAACTGTTAAAAGAAAAATATAAAAAAAACCTTTGCTGTGTATTTAAAAAAAAATACATTTGAGTATAAAAATTAAAAAAAAACTACACCCTGCAACGGTTCTTTAACTCCTATTGCTACAAACCTTAACATCTTTTCAATCTTTTTCTTATTATGTAATCCTGAATAGTGTTTCTGAAAACCACTGATTAAAATTTACAGCCATCTGTTCCTGTCCAGAAGAAAATATCACGTTTTTTCCCATCCAAGTTTTCAAAATTATTGCTCGCATCAGTTTTTAATGACTCTCCTTCAAAAAATGTACTGCGTGAATTTGGCAAGTAGCTTAAAAAGTTGGCGCAATTAATAAGGATTCCAAAATAGTATTACACTGACTCGATTTTATCTCAAATAAGGCAAAACAATTCTCTTTCGTAAGACCCTATTAAACAAAATCCAAAATCGTTCATTCACATGGGCCCAAAGTGGCACTCATGAAAGTTAATGATTCTATTGCCAGATTCGCAAAATTACAGCCAAAAGGATAATCCAAATAAAAAAAGTTTTACAAAATTATACCCAGAACCTGAAACAAATTTCTCTTGGGGAGAAAACTTGTGTTTCCACCGGGAAACAAAGCCGGTACCCGCTGCTTAGAAGGCGAACGCGCACCCACTCAGGGGTTTCAACGGGCAGTTCATAATAGATAGAATATCGATAGACATTGGTATTTCCTCTGCATGATTTTTAACTGCTTATTTAAAAAATAAAAAAAAACAAAAAACAAACGCATCCACACTCACAGCCCCACACTAAGTTCAAAGACTTGTATCGTGGGTGCCGGAAACACTCACATCACACATACATACATTACACCCAGAACCAGAAGCACAAATATCCCTTGGGAAGGAATTTGTGCTCCTGCCGGGAATCGAACCCAGGACCCACGGCGCAGAGGGCGGACACCTGTCCACTGCGCCATCTGGGTCGTCAATGTTTATTATGTTTATAATTTTATTTTAAAAATGTTTAAGTGTTCGTTCTTGTCTTAAACTATCACCGTAGCAGATAATCGATTTATCAACATTATTTATTTATTGGATTTGGGTACAGAGATAATGCATTAAATGTCACTACTATCTATGAAAAATAAAATTTACGTGTAGATGTATATTGAAGTGCATTGTTATCTATATACCTACATATCTATCTGAATAAATACTTTGTAACGATAATTAAACGCAAGCAAAGCTTAAAAAACCGACTTCACCGGCAGAAGCACAAATTCCTTCCCAAGGGATGTTTGTGCTTCTGGTTCTGGGTGTAATGTGTGTGTGATGTGAATGTTTCCGGCACCCACGATACAAGTCTTTGGACTTAGTGTGGGGCTGTGAGTGTGAATGCGTTTGTTTGTTGTTTGTTATGTTTATATTCTGGTTTTGGCTGAACCGATGGAAATATCGCGTACATACATACAAAAAAAGTCGTATTTAGAACCTCCTTTTTTGAAGTCGATTGATCGGTTGAAAAGAGGACAGTCAAATCGGTCGCATGATGACGCTTCACACCTGCCTTATAATAAAACTAGCTGGTGCCCGCGGCTTTTTCTGCGCAGGATTAGTACTTTAAGTTGCTTATTCTCTTCTCCATGGTCCTATCTATCTTCATACCAAAATTCATCAACATTATTTCTGCAGTTTAGTAGGGAAGGCGTAACAGAAGACAATATAATATTTTTATTTGTGGTGCACTATTTTCGCGATATGGCGAATATGTGCTGTCGCGGGCTTTTTAAGATAAACATCTCTATTATGTTTGAAATGTAGCAAGTAGGCACAAATTCTGCCAAAAACCATTAGGTTTTTGGCAGAATTTGTGCCTACTTACTTGGCAATTATCGTTATATTTTGGACAATTCACACAATATCTTTATAAATTAGTATTTGTGTTATTCTGATGTATAAGCTAGGTATATTATTGTAAAGTTTCATTAAAATCCATTCAGTAGTTTTTGCGTGAAAGAGTTACAAACATCCATACATCCACACATACAAACTTTCGCGTTTATAAAAAGACTAGCCGTGCCCCGGGGCTTCGCCTGCTATTATCAAGTAAAAAAGTTGCCTATGTGTTAATCTTAGGTATAAGCTATGTACATTCCAAATTTCATCCAAATATGTTCTGCCGTACGTTAAAGCGTAAAGAGGGAACAAACATACTTACACACAAACTTTCGGATTTATAATATTAGTAGCATGGATTTTTGCGCGAAACTGTAGTCAGAGATAAAAATCTTTTATAACTATCAAAATAACAATTAAAATCTTTTGCAGAAATCACTCAGTCCATGTCATCAACCAACGTGGTCATAAGGATATGGAGTCACATATCTCATCCTGATGATGGCTCCCCTCCCCAAGATACAGTCATACAAACATGGGGGGTATACCTCAGCGGCCTCCGATACATAGGAGCAAACTTAGCCTCCAATTTCAATTCCGATTGTTTCAAAAGCAACACCCTCGTGTTCCAAATGCTAGGGGGATACTTCTGTTCTTACAAGAGTCTTAAACTAGACATAATCCCGTCCGAATATGAGTTAGAACAGGGATCTCTATCTAGCGATTCGTCGGGGCGAACGAACCTGTCGAAAATAACGCTAGAATCCAGAATGATATTGAACAATAAACTCAAAGAATCCAGATCGATATCTCCAAAATACAAAGTAGAGAAAGAGTATTCGAAAAGCCACAGTCCAGTGGAAAGAGATTTTCAACAAAACTTTCCGACACTAAGGAACTCTACTAGTTTAAATATAACTCATAGAGATAATAGAAGAAACATGGACAGAACAGATCCTAGTAATATATACGAGCATTCGCCTGAGAATTTAGACGTGAAAGAATTCACTATGAGTGATATAAACTGTGATAATATAACTAAAAACGCGTCGGAAGAAGAGTTATTGAGTAAGATAGATTTGAGTGAAACAGCCGAGAATTATGATTTAAGGAATGAATCGAATGGAGTGCCTAAGTATAGGTATTTGGCTTTAAGTTTCCTCAAGTCTGAGATAAGGCCTAGCTATAACGCTACCAAGTTGCAAAAGCTGCACTTGCTGCAATATTCGATTAAGAAGAGGCAGGAAGCGGTGCAAGAAATTAAGGAGAGGATTTATAAGAATTCTGCGCTCAGCGAACGCTGGTCTCAGTTCGACGAGTCTATATTGAGGTCTAAAATCAAGTCGCAGAGGAATTTGTTCTCGCCGGAAGAGAGCTCGACTGAGAAGATATTACTCGATTTGAGTGCAAATGGTAGGATTAAGGAAGACAGGCCGGTTTCCAATGGGCCTCGGTTGACGTTGAAGCTGAATGATCTCCTGTCTTTTAAGGTAAGATTGGATTTTACTATTGAAGAAATTTTTAATTACTGCCGTTAGATGTAAAACTAGTAACCTTAGAAAGAATCCTTATAGTCACTTAGTAATCCGTCCGTCTGTCTGTCATGACTCTTATTTTCAAGAACGCGTGGTGGTATCAAGTTGCAAAAAGTACCATATACTTAAACATTAACGCTTTCACACTCACAACCTTACACTAAGTTCGATGATTTGTGTCGTGGTTGCTTGAAACATTCGCATTACACAGTCACACTCAGAACCAGAAACACAATTTTTTCCCCGTGTAGAAAATTTGGGTTTTCAACGGTTATCGAACCCGATACCTTCCGCTTAAAAGGTGACCCAACTAATCCAGCGGGTACTTAGTTTGAACTTAAGTCTACAGTCCCTTAAAGCTGTAAAAAAATCAAGCTGTATATCAAAGCAATAAAAATTATTGAAACTGAAGCAAAGCTTAAAAAAACCGACTTCATCGCTTATATTTCGGTATTGGTTTGACCGACTTCGATATAATGAATATGGGACCACCTCATCTACCAAACAAAAAAAAAACATCAAAATCGATTCATAATTGGCGGTGTAGCAATAAATAGGCAAATCAATATCGCGTAACTGTGACTTGTGACTAGGCCTTTTAACATGAAATACACTTGATATATATTATTACTTGACACTGGCTAAATGCACAAGAAATTGACGCAAAAATAAAAAGAAAAAAGAATATTCTATTCTAAACTGTATGTGTAGTGTAAAGTCATGCACAATAGTTACTATGATTTGTATGGTCTATTTTCCTGTCCAATTTAATTATATCCTGTTTGCTTCATATTACATTATCTTCTATAATATATATATGTTGTATTGTTGTGCTAGTATTTATTATTGTTTTCCTTGGGAGTGTCAAAATATTTAATAATATTTATTTATACCTTATACTAGCAGTGCCCGCGACTTCGACCGCGTGATTATTGGACTTTTAGTAAGGATCCCTAATTTTTTTGAAAATATAATATAGCCTATAGCCTTCCTCGATAAGTATACTATCCAACACTGAAATAATTTTTCAAATCGGACCAGCGGTTCCTGAGATTAGCGCGTTCAAACAAACAAACAAAGTCTTCAGCTTTATAATATTATTAGTATAGATAGGTATTCTGATTATGTGTTAATTATACATACATATGTAAGTAGTATATCGTATTTATTTAAATATATTATTTTTCAAATTATTTGATCTAGTTTATTTATTCTAAAATCTCATTATTTGTTCATGTACCTACGCGTATATTTTTTAGCTGCACCAAACACTTTTCTTACACGCCCAGGAAAGCTAGTAGAAAATGCTTCATAGCATTAAGCTATTCCTTGTACACTGTTTTGTGCTAAACTATTAAATATATAAATAAAAAAAATATGCTGCAGGAATGGCGCTAATTACTAGAACAGTGACGTACAGATAACACTTCCCATCTATCAGGAACCATTATTTTAAACTAGCTGCGCCCCGCGGCTTTGCCCGCGTAAGTCTCGGACCAGCCAGAATTCGGGGTTAAAAAGTAGCCTATGTCCTTTCTCAGGCTCTAGACTATATGTGTACCAAATTTCGTTTAAATCGGTTCAGTAGTTTTAGCGTGAAAGCGTAACAGACAAACAGACAGAGTTACTTTTTTTTTTTTTTCATTTGTGACAGGCTAGTGTTCGACCACTATCTCACCTGATGGTAAGTGACGATGTGATCAAAGCTGGTAAATACACTACTTTCGCATTTATAATATTAGTAAGGATTATAAGTACACTGGGAGCTCGTCAATTAATAAAGAAAACTGCACAGGCGCTTTCTAGCGACTTCATAATATAGATATACCTAGGTTTATATACTTGTGTATTAGTGATAAGGAATGATTAAAAAAAATGAATGAAAAAAAAATGCGCCGCCGAGTTTCTGTCCAGGTTCTTCTGTATGGCTGTAATTTTGCGAATCTTGCACTATTCATTAATTTTTATGAGTGCCTCTTTGGGGCCCATGTGTATAAACGATTTTGAATAAAAAAAAGTATTTATCGCATCGAATTGTGAATCTAAACCATTCTTGAATACACTTGAACACACTGATAATTTAATCAAAATCGGTCTAGCCGTTTAGGAGGAGTTAGTCACATACAGAAATCCTTCCTACTAATATTATAAATCCGAAAGTTTCTGTGTGTGTGATTTTTTCTTACCACGTATCTTCGTAACTACTAAGCCGATTTCAATGAAATTTGGAATGTAGGTGGTTTATACGCTGGATTAAAACATAGGCCACTTTAATCATCATCATCATCATCAGCGGGCGAAGCCGCGGGGCTCAACTAGTATTATATATATAAAGATTTTATTGCATTCCAGGCGAAACCATCTCCATTTCAACGTGCAGAGCACATAAGACTGACGAAACAACTAGAAATACTGCGGTTCAAGCGAATTATTTTGGCGGATGAGCGGGACAGCAAGCTGGCAAACATACGGAGACTGAAAGAGAGGCACGCCAAGTTGTCCGAAGAGAATCAGGACGTTGGTAAGATACTCTTTTTACCCGATTATTTGATCGAACGTGACTTGGTGGTTTAGCACTTTGTCCGTCCGTCTGTCTGTCTACTAGCGTCTAAACCATACAATATATGTAAAATATATATATAATATGCAAAGCTATTATTCGGGGTGTCTTTCATCAACACAATCACTGAGTTAGATTTCTGGAACACGCATTATTTACTTGAAATATGTTTTTCTAAATATGGACACATTGCAGTCGTATTGAACAAGAACCAAAACAGTTGAAGAACCACTTAAAATGACATTAGCGTTCCTGACTTTGGATTATATCTATTTAATAAACCAAGTATAATTTAATATCCAACAACTACGACCCAAAGCCAAAAATGGCACTTAAAATTATATAAATGAAAATATTAAGGGGGCACCCCTAAGTAGTGTGGTAACCCATACATGTAAGTGGCAATGAAATCAATTTTAAATTTATTCTCTTGCCGCGTGTTCAAAGATACCCCTTTGAAGAAAGAGCAAGGGAAAGTAGAGTACAGTACTAAACTGTTTTTCATAAAAAAATATGTAGGAAAATAACAATATGGGGTATCGGGTTCGGTACCCGGCGGGAACACAAGTTTTTTATTTTTAATTAAATATAGGCAATCTTTTGACCACTATCTCGCCTGATGGTAAGCGACGATGTGGTCGACGATGGAGCAAGCTTGCCTAGAAGATACCTATTCACTCGTGACTTGAAGACTCCCATATTGTACTCGTCAGGAAACACCGACTCGGGTAAGGAGTTCCATTCCTTTGCGGTTCGCACAATGAATGTGGACGCTTAGTGCGCATTTGTGGTATGTCCACCATAAAGCGGAGTTTTCTCACCAAGATATTTTTTTATTTCTGGTTCTGGTTGTGGTTGTGTGTGTGGTGTGAATATTTCCGGCCCCACGATACAAGCCAATGAACTTAGTGTGTAGCTGTGAATGTAAAAGGGTATACACAATCTAATTACCTCATCTCCATTCTATTATCGGACTTTGAGACGGACTCCTAAGCCACGAAGCGTTTGGTTTCCACATTAAATATACGAATCGCAAGGGAATGAAACTCTTGACATGAGTCTGTGTTTCCTGATAAATAAATAATGTTACGAATCGCAAGGGAATGAAACTCCGGACCTGAGTCTGTGTTTCCTGAAAAATTCAATATAATTATTCGAATCGCAAGGGAATGAAACTCCTGACCAGAGTCTGTGTATCCTGATAAATACAATATTATTATACGAATCGCAAGGGAATGAAACTCCTGACCTGAGTCTGTGTATCCTGATAAATACAATATAATTATACGAATCGCAAGGGAATGAAACTCCTGAACTGAGTCTTCGTTTCCTGATAAATACAATATAATTATTCGAATCGCAAGGGAATGAAACTCCGGACCTGAGTCTGTTTCCTGATAAATACAATATGGGTGTATTTAAGTCGCGAGTGAATAGAAATCTTCTAGGCAAACATGCTCCATCTTATGTGCTTACCATCAGCTGAGATAGCTTTGTCAAGGTCAGGTCAAACGTTTACCTGTCTCGAATAAAAAAAACACATACATACAAGATACGCGCGAGAAACATAACCCTTGGCAGTCGGGTGACAAAACAAACACTCTTTTTTATCCTCCAGGAACAGAACTAATGCAGAGCTACCACGCCCTCTCGCGTCGGACCGAAGCTATGAAGGATCTGCGACAATCTTGCGCAGCGATGCGCGAAATCGCGGCTAGATCGCACGCGGCTCTCGCGACTCATAGGTCCGCGCTGTTGGAACACCTGTCTAGCATATTCTATATACACCAGGTGAGTGCGTATACTGCTGGACATACACCTTAAGGGGCCTGCCGAGGTTGATTTGCCCATACAATCGTAATACAGAAATGATTTATAATTCAAGCATATTACCACCTTACTGTGCTGTTATTCAGATTAAAAACATAATAATCTAGGTTCCTGAATAGTTATTATTCCAAAATAATTTATTTATTCAAAAACTTCATGCACAAATACTATGTACATAGGAGGACTTAATGCTACAGCACTTTCTGCCAGTCATCCTGCTATTTCAGGAGATACATCGGCGTGCAATAAATGAAGCTATACAATAAAGAAAAGGTTCAGAAATCTAAAATTAAATTTAAGAATATATATATGTGTATATAAAAATATAATACATAAACTTAATATAAAACATGTATATTATTGTGCAAAAACTTTTAGAATTCAAAACATAAACATACATACAACAGATCAAATGATACATACATTCCAAATAATTATCTAAAACGAAATATAAACCAATTGATTTTCACACATCATTACGACGTAAATGTCGCATCTTTAATTTATTCGTTTTGTATTAAAAACTAACACATTTCTTTTGTCATTACAACAGGAACATAGATTATCATTTCAAGGTACTATTAATGCAAAAAACAATGGCTAAACATTACATTTTCATTCATATTTTTTGGTATTACGGCACCTATCATTATTTGTTCGGTCGGTAGTGCTATCGCATCAAGCATGGGCACAGTTTGCCAGTTAAACAGAGACAGCCTATAGATCGTTTCACAGACTCCCCGGCCTCTTAACTGCAAATTGTATCTCTACACTAAAAAATTCCAAGATCCAAATTAAATTTCAGGGGTACTCAATAACCTGTTCCATATGCGACGTATCATCTGCTGCGATGAATATCCCCTCCTGTTTGTTTGTCAATTAATATTTACAGCACCCGAGGAGTACAAATACAGTAACTGTGGCAGACTTCCACATCAACATGGCATCGTCGCATGGTGGATGGTCTCTCGGTATTTTATCGGATACATTTCGGGGAGTGTGCAACGGAATTACACAATCTAATTCCCCCATCCCCATTCTATTATCGGACATCGAGACAGACTCTTAAGTGACACCGCTATATGGTAGATATTCCACAAATGCAGACGAAGCGTTTTGCCTCCACATTCATTATGCGAACTGCAAAAGAATGGAATTCCTTACCTGTGTCTGTGTTCCCTGATAAATACAATATGGGAGTCTTTAAGTCGCGAGTGCATCGTCACTTACCATGAGGTGAGATAGTGGTCAAATGCTTGATATCCAGCATAAAAAAACCCCAAATCAAGTTGTAACAGACTTGACAAAATCAATCAATACAATGGCCTCGATTCTGATGTACACTCACTAAATTAAATTTAAACTATCCCTGTCTCTTACAAAATAGAAACACAAGACAGAGATAGCATACATTTTGGAGCTGTCAAGCTAGTTTATCATTTAAAATATGAACAGCAGAAAGGTGTTTTTAGTCAACACCAATAACATACTCGACTAAGCTTGCATAGACATCTAAGTTCTGACTAACTTGACAGCACAGCAGTATGCTATCTCTGTCTTGTGTTCCTATTTTGTAAAAGACAGGAATAGTTTAATTCATCTCCATGCAAAATCCATCTTTTCACAATTACAAACAAGGTCTATAATATCATTCCAGGTTGACCCAATAACGTGGACAATTTGCGACGTCCCCTTCCCAATCTGCGGGGACGACTATCCACGCTCAAGTCCGGTATCCGACTCCGTCGCCTGCGGGTTTTGTGCGCAAGCGACTTGCCTCGCGGCGGCCATTTTGAACCAGCCGTTACGATATAAGATCACTTTACTGGGATCTGCTAGTAAGATACTAGATATAACGCCGGACTTGCCAGACCCTAAGTGAGTATATTTTTGATTTAACTTCCAATTTTAAATTTTCAATAGGGATAAAAAAATATATGCAATCTGTATCTGATTATAATTGCCTGAACTGCCCGATGGCTTAGTGGGGTGAGCGTTCGCCTTCTAAGCAGGGGATATCGAGTTCGACTCCCGGCAGGAACACAGAATTTCTCCTCAAGGACGTAAGGTCGCAAGCTTATCGGTATTCTACTCTAGTTTACATTTTGGAGAGAGCGCTGACATGATTGAAACTGTCAATCGTAATCCATTTATGGTTGACATACTTCCGGTTCGCTCGAAGCGTTTTGCTTCTACGTTTATCATCCGTACAGCGAGGGAGTGGAACTCATTGCCTGCTTCTTCTGTGTATCTTCAAGTCTAGTGTGAATATGTATATTCCTGGCTGCATTACTTTCTGTCAGGTGAGATAGTGGTCAAATGCTTGCCTATCCAGCATAAAAAAAGAAGCGAACATATTAAACTAGTGTATCATTTTAATATTTATTGTCAGCATACCTCTGTTCGCGCGGGGCGGTGACGTCACACTGTTCCGCTACGCGATGTTTCTGCTCAACAAGTGCATCGCTCAGCTTTGCGCCGGCCGCGGGTTGCCGATAGCAGACATAAGGCCTACGTTGCACAACCTACAGCGGTTGCTCACTTCGCATAGTCGCATGTGAGTATGTTTTGTGTATACTTTTGTGAACAATTTTTGGTGTTTGGGGGGCCGGATTATTAAAGTGAAAACTTCTTTAGCGGCGTTGTGCACTGTTTGGGATGGGTAAAAAATGTTAAACTCGCGTCAGGACACGTGACCTGATCGAAAATTCGTAAGACGGAGGGAGAGTAGACCGCCGCCGGCGCGGCGTAGGAGAGGAAATGAAATGAAAATGAAATGAAATGAGTATATTTCACACAAAATAGAGTATACATATTAGTCTTCATGGTTGAATCGTCCTTCTATTTTGCCATGTTTTGGTATGTGAAATAACATGTTAAATTAATATAATGACAATATTAAATTAAATTAATTATATTATAATAAATGACAATAAAATAATTAAAATACAATTTCAAAAATAATAACGAGTTAAGTAGAAATACAGTTATTGATTTTAATATAACATTACGTTGTCAATCTAATTTAGTATTGAAAAAAATCTTTCAGTAAAAAGTCTTGTCAAGTAACCACGACTTCAGTTTTTTTCTAAACATTCCTATAGGTAGGTCTTTTATTGCATGTGGTATTTTATTATAAACTGTTATACACATTGGGTAGCAGTTTTTTTGTAATAATGTTGTTCTCGGTACTACATTTAATACTAGCCTTTCTCCACGCCTAGTGTTGCGTGGGAATATATCCGAGGAAGTAATATCCCCCTCTCTTTCTACCGCGCGGTGAAAATAAGTTTTCACTTCTGCCGGCACTCCCGGAGTGCAACCTGTTGCTTTTTTTTTGCCGTACTATGGAAAAGAACCTGGTAAGTGGGTGGCGCGTTTTTTTTAGTAGACTTATGTGCTGGAACGACTTAGTGCTTACAGAATTTAACCCTACTATGGAGAAGCATAACGAAGAATTGGCAAGAAATTCGGTAGCGCATCTTTTTTTTTAGTAGACTTGCAATGACTTGAATAGACTTGAATGTGCTGGAACTATTTTTGGTTTTTGGGGACAGATCCTATTTACCCGACTACAGGCAAGCATGAGCGAAGAACCATGGATAGGATTCTTTTGGACAAATGTTCCAACGCCGTCGCTTACCTAGTAAATAAAAAAAAATCGTTGGCGCATTTTTTACGCCAGATATTTTGTCGCTACCTTTTTTTTTATTAAAGATAGGCAACGTTCTCACCTGATGGGAAGTGACGATACGAAAGATGTAGCATGCTTGCCTAGAAGATACCTATTCACTCTATACTTGAAAAGAGATACTGTTCAGGAAACAAAAATACGAGCGATGGGTTCTACTTCTTCGTACAGATAAATGTAAATCGCTTTGAGCGAACTGAATCTATGTCAACCATAAATGGCTGAAGTTTGAGGGTTTGTCTTGCTGTGTTGTTTGTGTATGTCTCACGCTTATTTTCGCTTTAGGTCCGACTCTCGTCAGTACGGGCTGCGTTGGCTCGCGGACAATCATTGTCCACTATGGACGCAGTCCTTGCGGAGCCTCGTCGCTACCGAGAGGGGGAAATATAGGCCTTTTAATAGGTTCAAGGTGAGTAATGGTGCTTTTGTTTGTACTGTTAAGGTTCTATGTTAGTGGATGTGTACCGAATATGTTACGCCAAAACGTACTTTTAAGTTTTAATATACAGGTTGTGGCGAATTTAATAGATAACCATATACCCATAGATAGACATACTTTTTCAAAATGGCGGAAATGTGGTTGAAAACCTAAAAAAAATATTTACAATTTCGAAAAATACACCAGGTCCCCAGAGCCACTAGTAAATTTAAACATTAACATAAACGCTTTCACACTCACAGCGCCACACTAAGTTCGATGACTTGTGTCGTGGGTGCCGGAAACATTCACATCACACACAATCAAAACCAGAACCAGAAACACAAAATTTCCTCGGGGTAAGAGCTTGTGTTCCCGCCGAGAATCGAACCCGATACCCCTGCTTTGAAGGCGAACGGGCAGTATTAGTGTTTACCCTCTTTTATTATCTGTACAGGATGCAGTGGACGGCCAGTCGCCACAGTCTGCTATGATCAAACGGCACCGACATTCGCGCAGCGTTGGCAGTTATCATGACGATCAGGTATTATTTATTTTATTTTGAAAATAAACATTAATTCGTGTCTATGCTTATTTATAACTAACACCATTGAACAGTGTTTAACCGACTTCAAAAAAGGAGGTTCCCAATTCGACTGTATGTTTTTTTTTGTATGTATATTTAGCGATATCTCCGCCAATTATGAATCGATTTTGATGTTTTTTTTGTTTGGTAGAGTATACAGAGGTGGTCCCAAAATGCGAAATATAAGCGATTAAGTCGGTTTTTTTAAGCTTTGCTTACGTTTCAATTGTATCTGATATCTTTAAACGAGCAATTCTTGTATAATCAGGGATCATAATGTAATCAGGATTTCGGAATCGGCTCCAACGATTTCATGAAAGTAACTTCGGTCCAAGGAATCGATTTATCAACGTTCCAGGTTCGAGAAATGCTCGGTTCCCAAACTGCATTTGAAAAACCGGGTTTAAGAAACTATCAGCGCCATCTATTACGCCATGACCGATGAAATAAACTGTTTCTACTCGACACTAGATGGAGCTTTCTGAGGCTACAAATTCAAACACATTCTACCAAAAACAAAAAACCGAGCAAAGCTCGGTCATCCGGATATTAGATAATATAAGTGACTAAGTGTGTGCCAAGGAACTGCACGATCTAGTTCTCCTCATCCTCATTCTATCATCGGACAAGCAGACAAACTGCTAAGCGACACCGATATATGGTAGACATTCCTCAAATACGCCTGAAGCGTTTTGCTTCCACGTTCATTGTGCGAACCGCAAAGAAATGGAACTCCTTGCCTGAGTCGGTGTAACCTGATGAGTACAATATGGGTTTTTTCAAGTCGCGAGTATTAGGTATCTTCTAGGCAAGCTTGCTTCATCGTCGACCACATCGTCGCTTATCATCAGGTGAGATGGTGTTCAAAAGTTTGCTTATCTTAAATAAAATTACACAAAAGATACACATTTCCATTATACATTATATACGTGTAAGTAACGGTTTATGCAGCGCACGCCAGAATAGCTCGCAGATGGCAGAATTTTTTCCTACTTACTTGACACTTATCGTTATATTTTGGACAATTCTCACAATATCTTTATAAATTATAGCCTATGTGTTATTCTGATGTATAAGCTATATTATTGTAAAATTTCATAAAATTAAATTAAGTAGTTTTTGCGTGAAAGAGTAACAAACATTCAGATATACAAACTTCCGCGTTTATTATATGAGTAAGGATTTATCTAGCCGTGCCCCGCGGCTACGCCCGCTATTATCAAGTTAAAAAGTAGCCTATGTGTTAATCCTGGGTATAATCTATGTACATTCCAAATTTCATCTAAATCCATTCAGCCGTTAAAGCGTAAAGAGGGAACAATCACACAACACACACAAACTTTCGGATTTATAATATTAGTAAGATACATATTGAGTATAATAAATTATCTTTGTGGTTATTTGTGGATTACGAAAAAGTAACGATGAATTCAATTAATTTCTATGTTTTCGTTCAAATTTGTTACCATTGTTTTCGTTCCAAATGTAAGTTGTTTTTTTTTTCTAGTAGTTAGTTTTTTTTTTCAGTTTAGATAGCTGGTAGTTTTTCCACTGTAGTATGTTTTAAACTATTTATACTCTGTTAGTGTAATATACAGGGTTATTTGTAAAATACTAGAAAGTTCTCAGAGCCAGACTCTTGTTCTAACCCATGTCTCATTTAGTTCTACGACTTTCTTCTGAATGCTATATTTTCCGTAATAATTAAATGATGTAATGTATACAATGGACTGCAACCTAGACTTAAATAATTTACCTATTATAATAAATGAGTACCTGGATGACCAAACTTTGCTCGACTTTTAAAACGACGTTTTCTAAAAATGAAACCTAGCTAGATCGATTTATCGCTCCCGAAACCCCCTGCACACTAAATTTCAATATCAAAAAAATCGTTGGAGCCGTTTCCGACATTTAGATTATATATATATATGTTCATTAATTGCTCGTTTAAAGGTATTAGATAACGATCTCCGTCCAATATTTTTCAACGCAGACCGTTCTGAAAGAAAATGGTTCCTACAACCTAAATGATTAAATATTGAGTTCAATTTGGAAATTCTGAATTGATGCTTTCTTTGTTTGTTGAATAAAGTTATACTAATCGAAATGTAAAGGCCACAAAGGACGCCGCCATTCAGAGCTGAAACAAGCAAACAGCCGGCGATCCTCTGTGGTATATGAGAGACTGTATTACTAATACATATATAAAAAAAAAACAAATACAGATAAATAAAGAAAACAGTAAGAAATTTGTTGCAAAATGCAACAACGGTAGCAAAAGGGTCGAAATACAGCGCCAGGAAAAAATAAATTAAAAGTTGTTTAAACTACACTGAAAGAAACACATTGCCAAATTATTTGAAAATTCATAAAGCCGTACTACAAATGATGTTGGTCTCAATGATGTCCCAAGAGGTATCTGGTATTTGAAAAATCACCCTGTATACTCAACAGTCCATTCAGAAAATACACATGCAATAATCCAGCTATGTCGGTACATCCTAATAAGTACAATATGGGAGTCTCCAAGTCGCGAGTAAATAGGTATCTTATATATAATTTACTGAAGTCCCAACGGATCTTAACATCACTTGGGAAGAATAATAAAAAAATATTTTAGTTGCAACTGATCTTATGATCAAATGGGAACGACTGTTATGATCGGTTTATGTGAAAATCCGATACTATGATCCGTTGGGAAATACCCTTCTAGGCAAGTGTGCTTCATAGTTGCTTTTTTTTTCTTTTTTTTGTATCTTTGCCCTTGTAGATCGGGATAAATTACCGTCTAGCCGTTACAGAAATACCTCATTTCAATAAATCATTAGGATACGAATCACACGGATTTTAATATAAGTAGTGATCATTTATTATTATACTAGCCGTGCCCCGCGGCTTTGCCCGCGTTTTTTTTTTTTATGATATATAGGCAAGCATTTGACCACTATCTCACCTGATGGAAAGTGAAGATGCGGCCGAAGATGTGACATGCTTGCCTAGAAGATACCTATTCACTCTAGACTTGAAGACACCCAGATTGTACTGTTCGGGAAACAAAGACGCAGGCAATGAGTTTATCAAGTTAAAAGTAGCCTATGTGTTAATCCTAGATGTTAGCTGTGTACATTCCAAATTCGTTCAGCCGTTACAGCGTGAAGAGTAAACAAACCTACATACAAACTTTCGGATTTATAATATTAGTGTGATCATAACCAATTTGCCAGGAAACGAAAATTCTATTTTCCTGTTTACAACAGCTTGGGTTCTATTATTATTGTTAATTTTCTGAATGGACACCCCCTTGTTCAATTTTCTACCATACAACCTACTCATTACAATGTTTGTTACAGGAGCTTCAATTACTAGACGCATCCACAACCTCAATAATGGGCAGCGAATCAAACATTTACAACATGAAGCTCTCTCTCAACGAATCGCCTGAAACGTCCAAACTAAAGAAACAGGCCTCGGACTCGGAAATACTGCGTCTCGCTGACAACGCACCAAAAGTCATATTTACTCTCGGAGAAGACTCTACATTGCAAGATTTAGAGTCCAAATTGGTGCGTCTCTCGTCTAATAATGACGATGAAATCACGTACTCACGCTTAGATGACAACGTTAAACGAATATGTACAGAAATAGCCGACTATTGCACGAAGGATCTACACGGAGCGGGATACAGTACTAAAGACTCGAGCGAAGACGATTTCAGCGGGAAAGAGATACACGAAGGTTTCGACGTCGCCAGATACATGGAGACGAAGAGGGAAAGTTTGTGCGCGAGTGAGATAGAAGTAGCGGACAGTTGTGTTAACTGTGAAAGTGAAGGGGGCGGCGAGTGTCGGTTGGATTGTGCTAAAAGTGTGACCGATGTCATTGTCATACCCAGTGCGGAAGCCATTTTGGATACTGGGCAAAAACAAGATGGCGGCGATGTATAATACTTATGTTCGTTATTTGTTGAAGTTAGGGTTTTATTTGATTGTGCAATGAACTGAAACAGTGAAATAATTGCCGTTACAGCAAAATTGGTCCTTAAGACATAAAAATGGATTTAGTAAGTGAAAACATCTTGATTATTCATGTATATTGAATGGGTCTTTCGGGTCAGTTCTCGATTCCTACTTAAGTAAAGTTGCTAGGCTATGTTTTGCATGATTTTTTTCATGACATGTTGAGAGTTATGGCTTCGGTTTCAGAACAAATAGGCCCTAAGGTGCTCATGCTAAAGGAGATATTTTGTTCAAGAAAAACCACTTAATTCTATTCTACATACACAACTATGAGTTGTATATAAATTATTAAAACAATTAGATAACTTCTACAATAACGTCAAACATAAACATTTAGCTACCGATTTATTAACCGACCGAAGCGTCTCCGTTTCGGCTCGGGTAAAGTAGCTTTCGTATGTCCGGCGGATTTCCGGTTGTTCTCCTCTACATGTCGCATTTCTCAAACGATTCTCGTGATATTTTGTGAGCAGGTTTGTTAATTATATAGAAATTGGTTGTCGATTCAGTTATTGGATATTTTCAAAATGGCGGAGTATGAGGGTTGAATAAGCAAAAAATTAATTGTTAATGCTACATCTTCGGCCGCATCATCACTTTCCATCAGGTGAGATTGTGGTCAAATGCTTGCCTATGAGGAATATAAAAAAAAAATTCAGCCATGTCTAAAAATACGCGAAATCTTCAGCCCACATAGCCATTCTTAACTAGCACACATATTCACAAATAAATAGTCACAAACGCTTTGGATCGGGACATGTTATTGTAGAAGATACCCGCTCATAGTTCTACAAAGATTTAAATGAACGTAACGTGCATAGCTAATGTTTGTATTATCTTTGTACGCTAGTGTCATTTAAACTCTTGTTTATCAATTATTGTACCTAGGTTCGTGTCACTGCCTCTAGGAACAATATGAATAATTTATTTATATTTCGTTTAAGATTTCTTTTTCTATGTACACACACTACATTACGTAGACAGTTTTACGGCATAACTTTGGGTAAATCGATTTAATGTTTGATTATTTTTCAAGTCACAAAAACATGAGATATTTAAAAAAATGTGCGGTATAAAACTGACCAATCATAGAGCAGCGAGTGCTTTGTGATTGATATTATTTGTTTAAGAATAGGGAATTTGCATATTTTTTACTCTATTAATTTAGGTTAAGGCATTGCCGAAAATAAAATTTCCTTCATAAAAACATTACATTGAATGTCAAAATAAATATATGAAAATGCGAGCAGATTAGCTACCACGATTTTTTTTTCTGCATCTTCTCGGTTGACTGGCAGAAAATGCTGTATTAGCATTAAGTCCTCCGTGTACATTTAATATTGTGCAAAAGAATAAATAAATAAATTACATAAAATAGCTCTATTACTTTTGACTTATTTTCTACAAAGTCCACAATCAAATTAAAGTTGACCAAACGTAGACATGAAAATGTATGAACTAATGTCATGAATTGGTCTAGCCAATAGCGTGAATTCAACCGACTTCAAAAAAAGGAGGTTCTCAATTCAACTGCGTTTTTTTTTGTTTGTGTGTTACGCGATTTCTCCACCAATTATGAATCGATTTTGATCTTTTTTTTGTTCGATAGAGTATACTTCAGTGGTCCCATATAAATTTTATCGAAATCGGTCAAGCCAAAAATGAAATATAAGCGATGAAATTGTTTTTTTTTAAAACTTTGATGGCGTTTCAATTATCCTATTTTAAATTTCCAATGAATTTTTATTATACAAATTTCAAAATATTCAAATTAAATTCAATACACAAACTAGACATAAATTCAGTGCGTGTACATCATTATTCTTTGCGGCAAAATTGCTCGTTGACTTAACTAAGCATAATTCTGATAATTTTCACTAATGTTTGGGAAAACATTTTCAATAAGAGCTAATTGAGAGTCTACAAATCGGCAAAAGTCGTTGGTAAGAGTAATTAATCCAGATGTCGCATCAACTGGGACTTTTCCATTTCCAACAGCTAACAATTGTTTGGAAAATTGTGCAGCACTTTGATCATTTTGAAGTTGAACTCTCAGCTAGTCAATGTTGTCGATGGTGGTCTCTAAAAATAAAATGCCTGCTGTTGAAATTGAATAAAATTTGCACAATACAGGTGATTGATTTGATGGTTTCCAATTGAAATGTTAGGAAACGAATAACTTATTTTTTTTACTTTTTTTTCACAATTTCACAGTGAACACAATACCGGTTTGTCACATGAAATTAACTGAGCAGGGAACAATGAATAGCTGTCAAACAATGTATCACGCACCGGCGCCATCTACTTATTGTAGTACATGCTATGTATCAGAGATGGCGCTGTATGTGAAAAAAGATTATCCAAAAAGATTTTCCCGCTTTTCTGTTGAAATATTCCCTGAATTTTCTTTGCTATAAACCTCACGGAGCCCGAGACCTTTCCAACTAATGCAAAACCGTGGAAATCGGTTCGTGCGTTCTGGAGTTATAGCGTCAGGAAGGAAAACCCGACTTATTTTTATATTTATAGAAGATAGAAGATATATATATTTATATATATATAGTTTAACTATATAGTAAAACTATATATATTTATATATATATAGTTTTCACTTCTATCGGCAGTCCCCAAAGACTGCACTGCATATTTTTTCAAATTACTTTCGATGTCTGGTATTTTGTTATTGTTTTGTTTAATATTTTTATTATTTTTTTCCGATTCAAAAATCACTTTGTAGATGATATTTTTCTCAATTTTAAACGTTTCTTTATTGTTTCATATCACACTAAACGCCGTTCCATCTTCCATGGAATTAAGGTCATGCCGTCGGGTCTTTTACCATCGTCACGCATCAGACCATTCGGTTCGAGAATCGCTGAAATTGGTGCTGGTAAAATCCCGGCGGATGATATCGTTGTGGCTGTGTTGGGAAATTCAGCCCGCACTTTTCTAGCACGCGTTTTTCATGAAACGATAAATGTTTATTGCTACATTGTAGTGCTAAATTAGTTTGATGCAATTTTCAAAACGTTACACATCAGCTCATATTATTTTTACCATACCTCTGAAATTATTGCAAATGTTTGAAACTAAGTGAACCTGAATGTTTTTCAAGACATTTTTTTTTTTATTTGTGACAGGCCACGTGTTTGACCACTATCTCACCTGATGGTAAGTGACGATGTGATCGAAGCTGGTAAACACACTAGACCTGGAATACGCAGGCTCTCAAGGATAACTGCCGGAACACCGTATTTGGCTTGGCGGCGGACTTTCAACTTGATGGTGGTAAGCTACTTTGGTAGCAAGCCAGGCGAGCAACTCACAAAATGCTCTACCACCTATAAAGACATACCTTTGTTAAGGCTTTTGTTGGCACATCGACCATCACGTTGGTAGAGCAATAATAATATTCTATAAGTAACAGGTCAATTTGCTGTAGGATAAAAACGAATTACTAATAAGCTATATAAATAATATCCACTTTATTAGACCACCTAATCAATATGGTGTAGATAATAAAATTGCAAGTGCTTTTAACCGCGACGATGCACCTTTGCAGATATGAAAAACGAACCTTAGGACATTATATTTTACTAGTTGCCGCCTTAATAAAGTTAAAAAACCTATGTGTTATTCCGGAACTTAAACTATCTACATTCTAAATTTCATCAAAATTGGTCAATTCGTTACGGAGATACGTGGTAACAAACATTCACACACATACAAACTTTCGCGTTTGTAATGTTGTAGGATTTATATTATTATAATTGTTCTATCACAATTGTTCTTTGCTGTTTTTGTGTCCTGACGACCCAGTTGGCACAGTGGACAAGTCTTTGCTTTCTGCGGCGTGGGTTCTAGGTTCGATTCCCGGTATTTTTCTACGTTTATTCTATACAATTGTTAATTAATAATAACTTGTAAGAGCCCATTTTCCGTAGATCCATTGACAAGATCCATAATGGATCTAGATTTAATTTCTAAATTGAACTATGCCCGTTGGCTTAGTTGAGTGGATGGTTGCCCTTTTAGCAGAGGTATCGGATACGATTCCCGGGGGATACACAAGTTTCTGGTTCTGGTGTGATGTGAATGTTTCCGGCCCCCACGACACAAGTCATCGAACTTAGTGTGGGGCTGTGAATGTGAAAGCGTTTATTAATTATAAATAAAATCCATTTATTTCAGGTAAATTAACTCATAATACAAAATTACAATAGAACATTCACAAAAATAATAAATTAATTAAATAACAATACTAAATAATTATTTAAAGCAATATAAATGTCAAACTAAACTAATAAAAAAAACGAATTATTAAAATTATTAAATTGAAATTTCCAATAAATCAAATTTCAATTTAATTATTACTCCTAATTAATTGTAATTTTATAGCTATAAAGATTCAAAAGAATATACTTACACTATACATAAAGCATCTTCCATATTATAGTGATAAATTTAGAAAGGAAAAATTATCGCTTGAGGCGGGATTTGATCCCGCGGCCATAGGGTCTCATGCCCTATTGCTCTAACCGCTGAGCTACTCAAGTCCTACCTGAAGCGACGAAATTAACCTTTCCTTATTATTAACGTCTTACGGGGACGTATGACGTCATCTACCGAAACAGTATAGAAATATTTACCTTTCTAAATTTATCACTATAGTTCTGCCTAGCATGGCTAATGCAATACAAATAAAATCAATCATCCATATTGTTTAGTATTTGTCAGTTTTATCCGTAAGTTTTTTTAAATTCTCATATCTAGGAACTGCTCGTTGGTTTAGTTGGGTGACATTCGCCTTCTAAGCAGGGGTATCGCGTTCGATTCCCGGCGGGAACACAAGTTTTCTCCCCCAGAAAAAAAAATGTGTTTCTGGTTCTGGTTGTCATTGTGTGTGTGATGTAAATGCTTCCGGCAACCACGACACAAGTCTTCGAACTTAGTGTGGGGCTGTGAGTGTGAAAGCGTTTGTGTTATGTTATAATATATATACAGATCTTATGATGACCAAAACGAAAAGTTTCGCCTAGAGATAGGTTTAAAGTAAAATTTCAACTTCGACAAATAATGTAAAAAATAAATGTAAAAATAGGATTAAAACTCATATAATCATTTTCGATGATATATTAGCTATTTGATTCATTCTAGATTCACATGAATGATTTGAACCACATATGATCATTATACCCACCGTACAATTTTGTGTGTGAATGTTTTCTGGCACCCATGATACAAGTCATCTAACTTATTATGGGACTGTGTAATATACAGTTATTGGTAAGTAGTGCACAATCCTGCGGGAGGTGGTTTAGAATCGACAATTAAACAGGATAAAAACAAATTTTTTTTCAACAAAAAAATCTGAAAATAATCTTTCTTCATGACTACTTCAAAAAAACAATACTTACCAGTAAATGAGGAAAAAATTTTTTTGTGGTTTTTTTTTCCCTATTATGCTTCCCTACATAGTTGTGATTCTAAACCACCCCCTGAAGGATTGAGCACTACTTACCAATGACGGTGTATAATAAATCAATAACAAAAAAATTGTTACTTTGTGATACGTTCGTATGAATTTATGGTTGACCTACCTCCAGTTTGCTTGAAGCGTTCCGCTTCTACGTACGAGGCCTGCGGAGGTTGATGTGCCCATACAATCGTAATACCGAAATTATTTATAATTCAAGCATATTACCACCATACTGTGCTGTTATTCAAATTAAAAACATATTAATCTAGGTTCCTGGACAGTTTTTATTCCAAAATAATTACCTAAAACGAAATATAAACCAATTGATTTTTACACATGATTACGACATAAATGTTGCATCTTTAACTTATTCGTTTTGTATTCAAAACTAACACATTTATTTTGTCATTACAAGAGGAACATAGATTATCATTTCAAGGTTCTATTAATGCAAAAATTTGCTAAACATTACATTTTCATTCATATTTCTTGGTATTACGGCACCTATCATAATTTGTTCGGTCGGTAGTGCTATCGCATCAAACATGGGCACTGTTTGCCAGTTAAACAGAGACAGCCTATTGACTCGTTCAAAGCCTCCCCGGCCTCTTAACACATAGGCTTCTTTTTAATAACTTAGCTAGATTGAATCAAATAGCAATCTATCGTCTACTCTGCTTGATTCCTACTTAATCCAAATGTTATATAGAAAGTTTTAATATATTCTTCTGTGATTTCCATTAGGATTTTTTTTTTTATTAAATATAGGCAAACTTTTGACCTCAATCTCACCTTATGGTAAGTGTCGATGTGGACGATGATGGAGCAAGCTTGCCCAGAAGATACCTATTCACTCGCGACTTGAAGACTCCCATATTGTACTCATCAGGAAACCGACTCAGGCAAGGAGTCCCATTCCTTTGCAGTTTGCACAATAAATGTGGAAGCAAAACGCTTCGGGCGTATTTGAGGAATGTCAACCTTATAGCGGTGTCGCTTAGCAGTTTGTCTGCTTGTCCGATGATAGAACGGGGATGGGGGACTAGTGGCTCATATACTATGGTTGTTAATAAAAAAAATTTTTACAGACTTCCCAAAAAAGGAGGAGGTACTCAAGTCGAATGTTTTTTTATTTTTTATGTTTGTTACCTCATAAATGCTCTCCACGTGAGCCGATTTCGAATTTTTTTTTTAGTTTGAACTATGTTGCTTTCTAATTGGTCCCATTTAAATTTGATCAAGATCTGATCAGTAGTTCTTGAAATATATGTCAATAATGCCTATTTTGTGACGAATAATGCGTACTTTGACGATGTTCTCAGTGATTTTTCGCTTTCGCTCCAAAACTCCAATAGAATTTCTAGTAACTTAATTCGGGCATGACTTGACTATGACTGGACCTTGACTCTTCTACTTGACTTTGACTGTGACATGTGACTAGAACTTTTAATCTGAAATACCCTTGTATATATTATAACTTGACACTGGCTAAATGCACAAGATTGCGAAGCCAAAATTAAAAGAAAACGCGCGCATGCGTGGTGATGTCGATCCCGTACCGAGGTTATATGTGTATTCGATCTCTTTTGTGTTGAAGCAGGAAGACTAGTGCGTATGCCGTGGTCTGGTCTATAGGAACATAACAATCGACAATTTTATTAATATACACGTTTCATTCATTTTACTTGTAAGCCATTATTTATGTACTCCTTTTGGTGTGATAATTTAACACCGACATCACTTGTAATATATTAGGAAAGTTCTGGTGTCCAATTTATGATAATTTGATAATATTTAAATGAATTTTAATAAATTCTGTGCCTCTTTAATAAATTAGTGTAAATTGTATGTAAAATTGTAAATAATAAGGTAATGGTATGATTGTATTTGATAATACATAATCGGCTGTTATGCGTTTAATAATGATAATTATTATTATTTATTTAAACATCCTCACTGTGTTTTATTTTATTACCATTGATAAGACTCCATAGAGGCGTAATGTCTTCTTATGTTTCTATAGGCAGTATTTATACTATACACCAATAGTTGCTCCTCGCGGCATCGCCCGCGTTAATTATTTATCGGATCGAATTTTGAATCTTAACCATTCTTGAATTCACTTGAACACACTCAAAAAAAATCATCAGCCGTTAATTCTCCATTTATTTACAATCCCTTGAGTAATCAATTTGTACATAAAACGCTTCCACACTCACAGCCCCACACTAAGTTCTATGACTTTGTCGTGGTTGCCGGAAACATTTACATCACACACACAATCATACCCAGAACCAGAAACTCAATTTGTCCTTGGTATTAAAAATTGTGTTCCCGACGGGAATCGAACCCGATACCCCTATGCTTAGATGGCGAACGCTTACCCAACTAAGACAACAAGCAGTTCAAAAATAGTTACACTACGGTCGAAAGTGGCTTGATTTTAATTTAGGTTTTGAAAGCCGGCTTATTCAAAATTTTCTTTTGGTTATTTCTGATTCTGACATGTGATCATATACTGCGCTCTAAAACCTAAATTGCGGATGTAACTCACAAGGCAGATGTGATGAAGTGGGACTAGGCTGGACACGTCAATTGCATGACGGAGGAACGGCCAAAACAACGACTTTATGGACCCCACAAAAGAAACGGCGCCGTGGCAGAACTAGGAGACATTGACTTATATATGAAAGAATGGTCTTGCGTAACACAAGATCGCAAGCAGTGGAGAGAGGGTAAGGAGGCCTTCGCCCTGCCGTGGGTCACCGTAGTCTCATAATAACTAGTAGTTCGCACCGAACCGAGATCTCGCGCCTACATTTTGCCTCATACAGAACAACTTGTGAGGTTACTTGTTTGTAACTTTTTTTGTAATAATTGTTTAATTTCTGTATTTGTTGTTTAAGTACAGGATATAACGGATATTATACGTAAGTTTCATCGTTCAGTGTGAAGCCGTTTTTGAGATAGACCTCGGGACAAAATAGGTCTAAAACAGTGACTTTGGCGGCCTACCAAATCCAACATAGTTTTTTTTAAAGCCGGCTTTGTACTCTACTTGTCCAGCAAAGGGTAGATAAAAAAAATATATATATATTGCTTCCCACTTACATGTAAGAGACTTAATATTTTAATTTATGTAATTTGAAACGTCATTTATGGCTTTGGGCCGTAGTTTTACATATTCTATGAGAATTTGAAGTCATTCGCTTGTATGGTTTAGACGCTAGATGCCTCTGACAGACAGACGGACGGACAAAGTGCTGAACGACCCAAGTCAACTTAGAGATCTCACTTCACTCGATCAATAATAATAATATTCCCGACTAGAGTAGAGACAGAGCGATAGAAATGGAAAAAACACGTGACAGGTCTCGTCAAGTGAATTCATATAATACAAACTGCATAAGTCCGAACTTCATCGGGTGCAATTATTTCGCCTCTAGGTCTAAATATATCCCATATCTCAGTCACGTTTTATATGTAAATGTGGACTTTTTTGGCATGATTTTGAAATGTTTTATCAAATTTAGAACATATTATTTATATATGGTTAAGTTTGGCAGGTATTTTAAACATGTATGGTCCAATAATTTCAGGGCGATGACTCGTAAGCTCAAACAGTGGAATACCAGGTAGTTCGGCCGGGTTCAATCTTGTATTTATTTCCCCGTCAAAATACAACTGGCCAATATAAAATGAGCCCGGTTTAAAATTATTTTGTTAGGACGAAAGCTCGGGATAGAGTGGTCGGCGGGTCACCCAGCAAAAATATAAATAGCACAGCCGGTACGCATGCGCGTTGCCCGTTCGTTCTAAATTCAAATAGTCCGGCGCTTGAGCAGCCCGGACGCATCAAAATTCGATTTTCTTCTTTTTCGACATCGACTGGAAAGGCCACCTGTCAAGTTTGAATAAGGAACTTTAGTATTTTCGCGTGTGTCCAGTGTGTGAAAAATGTGTGACCATTGTGTACAGCGGTGATTGGAAACACGGATTTTTGTATGCGTTTCATTGACGCATGTGGTGAGTCTGTTGTGCCATTTTCAACTTTAATTGGTTAGCGGTAAAACTTAGTTTGTTTCTAGGTTTTTAATGAGGAATTAAGTTACATAACTATAATTGTTTGCTACCAAGGTGATGGGATTTATATAGACTTATGTGAATCTTTGGCGTTGCGCCGGTTGAATTTAATTTGTAGGTCATGCCAATGCCTATCTTATTACAGTGATTGATTTACAGATTGATTCAAGTTCATCGTGAATCACACGATCATACGCCAACGAACTGTCGACCATATTAGTACTACAATCATGTCACAAATTGCTTTGAAACTGAAATTTCTACAGATATTAATACTCCGTTATTTTCTCCACTATGTTGCCTATCATTTCGACGAACTTTATTTCCCATTGTTCCTAAGTAAACAAAACCCAAAACTGACTTAATTTTATGAAAAGTAATTTCCATAGTAATTGGAAAGGGCTCATAGGGGTTCTGTCTGAGTCAGGACCTTGATATCGTTAATCTATTTCACAAATTTTGTTTTGCAATGCTTGTTGTATTTTTTTAGCCTCTAAACACTTATACATTTTAACGATAAATGATGCAGTATTATAAAAAATAAGATAATGTTCTTATATATGGATAACTAGCCGTGCCCCGCGTCCATATACTTATACTTATCTATTTATATAAAAATTATGAATTGACGATTGTTAGTTAATCTCACAAAAACTCGAAAACGCCTGATCTGATTTGCCTAATTTTGATTTGGAAATAGGTATTTGTAGAAGCCCAAGAAAAGTGTAAAAGGTGAAAAAATATAAATAACTTGCAAAGAAAGTAGTAAAAACCACTATTTTATTTTCCCATACAAACTGTTCGTACCTGTCAAAGATTAGACACAAAATTAATTTCTGAACGCACTATAAATGTTTGACCACAGATAAATGAAACATATATGTTTGTTGTCAAATGTTGATGAAGCTTTGGATACCTTCTTTATAATTTGTATTTGAATTAATAAATCGATATAGATAAGTTCAGACAACTTTTATTGGCGGTACGAATTTCGCCGGGTCAGCCTGTCAATTGTTTTGTTTGTCTTGCAAAAACTCTACCAATTTTGTTAATTTTTTTTTGTTGTTTTTGTAATAATAATTGTCAGGGCAAGGTTTGTGTGTAATTTTTTTTTAATCTATCGGGTATTGCACCACGGCGAAGCCGGGGCTAATTTTGTTGTAATTGTTTCTTTGATTTATGGTATCTCTTCTATCATTTATGAAGCTATGCTCAAGGGCGCCGAATATCGCCAGGTATAACTAATTTGACTACAGTTCGGTCGTAAACAGAATAATAAAATGACGTGAATTAAAAATGATTTATCAAAGCCTAACCCTTCGCTTTCTAAATAAAACGGATTAAAATGTCCAATGCTGTTGGGCATTTTACCTAATGTTTTCCTGAGTAGTTACTTCTGTAATTATCTGTCTTAATTTACGATCATAGATTAGAAAATTAAACGCAAGCATAGCTTAAAAAACCGACTTCACCGCTTTATCTTTGGAACCTTGATCAGATTTAATTTATTAAACACGCATTATTGACTATAACTCAAAACCTAGAGATCAGATCTTGATCAAATTTCAATGGGACCAAAAAAAATCGGCTCACAACGAAAGAAGTTATAAGGTAACTTTTGAAGTCGGTCAAACGAGAACATCGTCAAAGTAGTCCACAAAATAGGCATTAATGATGATATTTCAAAAACTTCTGATCAGATCTTGATCAAATTTAAATGGGATCAATTAGAAAGCAACATATTTCAAACTTTTCGAAAAACAAATTCGAAATCGGCTCACGTGGAGAGAAGTTATGAGGTAACACACATTAAAAAATATATATATATATACAGTCGACTTGAGTACCTCCTCTTTTTGGGAATTCGGTAAAAAATACACAAAATAGTATCATATTTAGGAATTTAAGATTTCACTTATGTTTGGTTTATTGTTGCGTGACTAGTTTCGGAGTAATTCTGGGCGTCACTGGGCTCTATAAGCACCGAGATGCCGGACTGTCTACGCGCATACTCGACTGATGAAGGAGCACCGACTGCCCTGAAGCTAGTCTCACAACAATGCAATGCGAGAAACCAACCGTGAACGAACAATCAACTTAAAATCCAGTCCCATTCTTTATTACCAACGCATTCACACTCACCGCCCCATACAAATTTTAAAGACTTGTAATCAAAGGGGCCGGTAATATTTACATCACAAACATAACACCCAAAATCAGAATCACAAATGTCCCTTTGAGGGAAAATTGAGCTCCTGCTGGACGCGGACTCCGCAATTCGTCATTATAATAAAATAAACTATACTATGCTATATACTATATAAGTAAAGGATATACTATCTGTCTATCTTAAACTAGTCGTTCGCGCGGAACTGAGATCTCGCCTACATTTTGTCTCATAGAGAAAAACTTTTGAGGCTACTTGCTTATAACTTTTTTCTACATAATATGAGAATTTGAAGTCATTTGCTTATATGGCTTAGACGCTAGATGCCTCTGACGGACGGACGGACGGACAAAGTGCTGAACGACCCAAGTCAACTTAGAGATCTCGCTTCGCTCGATGATTTTTAAAAATCATAAACACAAATTGCAAAACCGTACCACGAAAGACCTTTGTCTCTGAGGTTTAAGGTATATTATGAATAACCCTGTTTACCCAAGTTATATGTAAGTATATCCAGTATATCTTTTGTAGCATTATATTCCAACTAGCTGCACCCCGCGGTTTCACCTGCGTGATGATGGAAAATTGTGATAATGATGATAGAAAGTATTTTATTTTTACGTAAAATGTTCAATGTTTTTATATTATTTTGCTATTCGGGACGGAGACAAATTCAACAAATTAAAATTCATGAAATGATTGTTGGTTCACTATTATGGCGATAATGGCTTACACATAAAAGACAGATATATGCTGTCGCGGGCTTTTTTGTAGGACTGTTTGAGATAAACATTTCCATTGTACATTATATACGTGTAACTCTAACGGTTTTTGCAGCGCACGCCAGAATAGCTCGCAGATGGCAGAATTTTTTCCTTCTTACTTGACACTTATCGTTATATTTTAGATAATTCACACTACATCTTTATAAGTTATAGCCTATGTGTTATTCTGATGTGCAAGCCGTATTATAAGCCTATATTATTGTTAAGTTTCATCAAAATCCATCGAGTAGTTTTTGCGAAAAAGAATAACAAACATACATCCATACATTCTTACAAACTTTCGCGTTTATAATATTACTAGTAGAATAGGATAGTAGGATAACACTCCACAGCTGATATTGTCTTCAAGTAGGTATACATTCTAGCAACTAACAAATCTGTCAAGAAGCTCGTCTATTTATAGTTATTTTAGGGTACTCATTAGCTTTACGCTAATAAAGTCCGTACCGTCATAGCTATAGACTATAAATTTGTCTGTGCTGTCTAATACAAAATTAGAAGCTACCACAGCTGGATAGCTGCGATGGATTTTGTTTTACAAGCTTATTTTTGCTTCACTGATTGCCTATGGGCTAAAATATATAATACTTGATTATTTTACTCGAGTTATATTAACATTTTTACTATTGAGATTTTGTTAATTCAGTGTAGAAAGGAGCAGGTTGAAAACCAGCGCTGCAAGGCTCGCACTTGCAGCATAATGCTGAACCTGCTCCTTTTATGCGCAACAATTATTTTTGTATATATTTACAATGTGATTATAGAAAGTGTTAACTCGTTGTTGTGTATAATAAATTAATTTTCTTTCTTTCTTTCTTTCTAACATAAGCGTTTTTCCTTTAATATTAATATGTTATAGCTTTCCATCAGGTGAGATAATGGTCTAATGCTTGCCTATCTAAAATAAATAAGACTTGTCCTGGGTGTCAGAAACATTCACACAGCATTCACCTTTTTTTCATTTTTGATCACCTAAGCCACTAAAAAAAAACAAAAATCTAAATCGTTTATTCACATGGGCCCCACAGAGGCACTCATAAAAGTTAACATGTCATAGCTAGTCATCATTAAGCCTCCTCTAATAACACCTATCTAACGATACAATCTCTTCGTCAATGCCTACGCCATCCAGCCAACAAACAGCAACACCATCTAACCTTGGATACCGGGTTGGACCGAGTTTCTTTCCAGGTTCTTCTCGAGATGGCTGAAATTTTGCGAATCTGGCAGTAGAGTTATTACTTTCATGAGTGCTTCTAAAAAAGATAAAAGATAAACGATTTTTGATTTTGATTTTCATACCAAATCCCAATATAGAGGGAGGGCATAATCATCCTATATTGGAGAACGTGCCAAGAAAAAATGTGATATAGGTGACTTCAATTCAGTCCATCGATAAGCCAATTCTACTAATATGTATTATAAATCCGAAAGTTTGTGTGTACCTAAGTGTGTAAGGACGTTTGTTACCTCTTCAAGCTTTAACGGCTGAACGGATTTAGATAAAATTTGGAACGTACATAGCTTATACCTAGGATTAACACATATGCTACTTTTTAACTTGATAATAGCGGGCGAAGCCGCTGGGCTCGGCTAGTCCTAAATGAAACATTGCGAAACAATTACAACATTAATAGCTAAATTCTGCATTGCATGCTCTCTCTCTCTATCTCTCTCTCTCTTCCTGACTATAAATACCACTATGTGGGATAGTCAGGAAGAGAGAGAGAGAGAAGAGACTATATCACTTTTTTCTTCTTCACGTGCTTTTTCGAGGCCCATAAGGATCAAAATATTTGATTTTGACTTTTTGATATTCATTCAATTGAATTTAAATAGACAAGTAAACTACTAGTATGAATAGCTCATTAATCAGTTATAAAACATGACTAATGTTCAGACAGTAATCATGACTGTTTCCCCTAAAATTACACCCAGTGCGGGCCCGCCAAGTAGACATGTCATATTTCAGGAAGGAATCATACTAATATTATAACAAAACAAACAAACGCATTCACACTCACAGCCCCACACTAAGTTCAAAGACTTGTATAGAGGGTGCCGGAAACATTCACATCACACACACGTTACACCCAGAACCAGAAGCACAAATATCCCTTGGGAAGGAATTTGTGCTCCTGCCGGGAATCGAACCCAGGACCCACGGCGCAGAGGGCGGACACCTGTCCACTGCGCCAACTGGGTCGTCGAATAATAATAAGTATAAATCCGAAAGTTTGTGTGTAAGTATGTAAATGTGTAAGTGTATAACTATGTTTGTTCCCTCTTCATGTTTTAATGGCTGAACGGATTTGGATGAAATGTTGACTGTACATAGCTTATACCTAGGATTAACACATAGGCTACTATTTAACTTGATAATAGCGGGCGAAGCTATGGGGCGCGGATAGTTTTGTGTAAATTTAACGTTGTGCAATGCGGACTTTAACTATTTATTACGTTATAGTGTTATTTATTTATACGTGTTAGTTTTGTTTCGCCAAGTTTCATTTAGAATCGGCTTACCGAAGTCGGATCGACACTCTTATAGCCCCACACTAAGTTCAAAGGCTTCCACGTAGGGCGCCTATATTTACATATCATACACGAATTCCCTGAACGGTGTTATTTGGTAATCTTCAAGGAATTAGTGAATTATCTAGACAAGCATGCTACGTCTTCGGCCGCATCATAACTTTCCATCAGGTGAGTTAGTGGTCAAATGGCAGTAAAAAAACTTACTTATTGAACCTGTTCACACTTAAGGCCCACACTACTTTTAAATACTTATATCGTGGGTGCCATTGCCGGTAATGATACTATCATGCCCAGTTCCAGAAGCACAAATATCCCTTGTGAAGGAAAATTGTGATCCTGTCCATTGCCTGGTAGAGATCGCTATTTGTGATAAGGCCGCCTGTTGTGATACTTTACGTATTAGCTTGTTTGTTACCTTTGTTTTATCTCATCTTATAAAGTGGATCAATAAAGAATTATCTATCTATTGAACCCACGACACACGTTACAGAGGGCCTGCCTGGATCAACAAATATAGGTCAAATAATTGTGGGAGCCGGACACTCACGTCACACTTTTTATACCCGCCTTCTAATCCGGGTGGTGGTTTCGAATCCTACGACACGCTTGACCTTCCGGTGACTGTAACAACGTGAATCATGAATAAAATCTAGGGTGGTAGGGAATTTTCTCGTGCTCGCTTGGCTCGCTATCCTGTAACAACGAATTTTGAAAATATTGATAATAGACAAAAATTTCAGGTATTAAGGGACAATGATATATTATATTGACATACCTCCAGTTCGCTCGAAGCGTTTCGCTTCTACGTTTATCATCCGTACAGCGAAGGAGTGGAACTCATTGCCCTCGTCATTGTTCCCCGAACAGTATAATCTGGGAGTCTTCAAGTCAAGAGTGAATAGGTACCTTCTAGGCATGCATGCTACATCTTCGGCCGCATCATCGCTTTCCATCAGGTGAGATTGTGGTCAAATGCTTGCCTATCGTACATAAAAAAAAATATCTGGAATTCACAAAATTTTACAGAGTATGAAAAAAAATCATATGTACATATATATAGCAACAATACTAACACATGATATCATAATTGGTGGATGAATTTTTTTTTTTAATAATTTAATGTTTAATTTTTTTTATTAAAATTTTATATTGCCTGTTGTAATTTAGTTGAATTCCTTTACTTATATATTACAGACACAAAAATTCAGCTGATTTTTTTTTTCATTCAGGTTAGTGTAACTTTTGACCACCATCTCCCCTGAATTACTTTTTTTATTAAGTAATTTTGCCATAATAATATAACATTTGCTAATTTAAATAAAATTTTATTCGCCGTAGTTCATCATCCGGAAGTAGAAAAGTCTGTCGCAAAAACTACTTAAAATGATATTCTGGCTGTTATCCTCAAAAACCACTGATTCTAAGCCTATATTAAAAAAAAACTAATTAGGTAAATTTCCAAATATTAAGTGATGATTATTTACATTTTAATATACTTAATATTATAATTTTAACTTATTATGAAATATTTACTTTATATTTACAATGCTACTATTGTTAACCGACTTAAAAAAATGAGGAGGTTCTCAATTCGGCTGTATTTATTTTTCTGTGTGCTACCTTATAAGTTCTTTCTCTAAAGTGAACCGATTAATACATAATGCGTATTTAAATTATCTGATCAAGGATCCTGAAGATAAAGCAGTGAAGTCGGTTATATTAAGCTTTGCTTGCGATTAAATTATTTTAATATTCAAATAGAACAAGCTTACAACAACAATATTTACTTACTTAAATTATCTAAAATTACACAGTTTCACAATAAATATTATCCTATTCTATTCTAAAAGCTACCTATAAACTAAAACTCCTCTCCAACACCCCCCAACAATAAAATAGCAAGAAATAAATCTGCTATTCATGAAAAGTCCAGCTTTACAATTGGACAGTCATTTTACAACAACAATATTTACTTACTTAAAATATCTAAAAGTACACAGTTTCACAATAAATATCATCCTGTTCTATTCTAAAAGCTACCTATAAACTAAAACTCCACTCCAACACCTCCCAACAATAAAAGAGCAAGATATAAATCTGCTATTCATGAAAAGTCCAGCTTTACAATTGGACAGTCATTTCGCATTCAAATTTGGAAAAAGTCCCAAGTGGTGAGCGGATTTGGCAAAGCTAGCAACACTTTATAAGGAAAGCTTGCTAACTCGCTTTCAGCCAGTTTCAGCTACTTCCAGTAGCCTGCGGCATTTCGTTCCGCAGTGACGTGTTCCACGCCATAAAAAAAGTGTAATAAAGTATAATAACTTTTTGTTTTTTCTATATGGCCAGTGTCAATGTGAAGTGAGGAAATGTTTGTGTTTTATGTATTGGATTTTATGCTTTGATAAAATGGTGGGTAAGTTTAATTTGTTTTTAATTTAGGAATTAAACTGTGCTAATCGTAGTTTTCCGTGTGTGCACGAGATGTTGTCAACTGTCTGCTTTATAGTTCAAATTAACGTCGGCAATAGAAGTTTCTAGTTTTCGTGGCTTTGGTGAACCACGAACTTGTTTGCTGTTTTCTTTGTTTGGGAGCTTTTTAGTTCGCTTTAAACCTCGGACGGAAAAGACGGGTGTTATACGTTTAACGGATGTTTCTGTCTGTCTGTGGCATCGCAGCTCTCAAATAGATGGACCAATTTTGATTTACTTTGTTTTTATTGAAAAGGTGTTTCCTGATGAGTACAATATGGGAGTCTTCAAGTCACAAGTAAATAGGTATGTTCTAGGCAAGCTTGCTCCATCGTTGAGCACATCGTCGCTTACCATTAGGTGGGATGATGGTCAAAAGTTTGCCTATCTTGAATAAAAAAAGTTGAATTTATCGAAAGCGTTTTTAGCGGTCTGACGAAAATCCGTGCTACCATTTTCTAGATATAGCTTCGGGGGTGTTTTAAAAAATTTGATTTTGCCTCTTGAATTGTGATGTTGTTATTTGAGGGTTGGTTTCTATTTATTTGTGTCTTAGAGATAGTTGTTTTTTATTTTGGAAAGTCAGTGCCGGATGTTTCTGAGTGATTTTGGTATATTGCCAAACTATGTTGAGTGTAAATCGTCACTGTTTTAAATTTATGGATCTTGTGTCTCGTGTTAGAAAAGATGTTGAAATGGTTTGATAAGATTAGTGCAGGTTCGGGTCTGTATTCTAGTATTTTATTAATAAGATAGGCTAGCGTTGCACCACTCTCACTTATTAGTAATCCTAGGGCTTAAGATGAAATCCCGCTATGGCGCAGACCAACGGGGGGAGAACGAGGCAGTTCGCCTGCCTTCTAAGATTACACAATTTGCCGTTAGGTGTGAATGTCATTTGAATTGAATCCATTAGAAACTACAAATAAATTTAGCACGTAAAAGAGCATTATCGCTCATTAAGGAATATAATACCTATTCACTCTAGACTTTAAGACTCACATACTGTTCGGGAAACACAAACTCGGCAAGGAGTTCCACTCCGTTGCGATACGCAAAATAAATGTGAAAGCAAATTGCATGGGCCCTGCTGGAATATCTACCATAAATCGCTGTCGTAACTGTATTTCTGGTTGTCCGATGGTAGAAAGGGGAAGGGAAATTATATCATGCAATTCAGTGGTACGCTTGCAAAATCTAAATGTATCCTATTATAGACAGACAAACTTGCAACCTTATCATAATTTAAAAAGTTAAAATTAGTTTAACCACTGAGGAAGTTTAAATTAGTAGTAAAACGGGTATCAATCAAGAAAGCGTATTATAAAACGAATGGCTATTATACATTGATGTTAAGGATGCATAGAGGCAAACTGCACAAGCGTTTTCTAGCGACTACATAATATAGACTAGCCGTGCCCCGCGGCTTTGCCCGCTATCATCAAGTTAAAAAGTAGCCTATGTGTTAATCCTAGGTGTAATCTATGTACATTCCAAATTTCGTCCAAATCCGTTCTGCCGTTAAAGCGTGAAAAGGGAACAAACATACACACAAACTTTCGGATTTATATTATTAGTAGGATTAGTAGGATATATCTAGGTTTATATTGTTCCTATATTAGTAATTTTAGAATATAATTTTTTATATTTATAAATATTATAAATATTATTTTTTAAATTGCTACGTAGAGTTTCTTGCCACGTTCTCCTCATGGAGATCATTAACTTTCATGAGTGCCTTTTGGCCCTAAAACCCATTCACATGGGTTTGCTGAAATGCACTTTATTCACGTAAACGATTTCGTTTTGATTGGATATGACAATTAGGTGAGATAAGTGTCTATAGCGCTTATACAAAAGATGGCCTCCTTTGACCCGTTTGGCCTCCATGCAATTCGTGTTGGAACGGTGCCAGCACCATCAATATTTACGAGTGTCGCCATTTTGTATGTTGTGCAAAGTCAAAGTTCATGGAATTAATCTGATAAACGTCTCTTGTAGTAAACAAAGTCATGTCCATAATCTAATTGGAAGTGCCCGTTCGCCTTCTAAGCTGGTGTACAGGGTATGATTCACGGTGGGAACCGCTTTTCTCTTCTCTCTCATTCTTTTCTTAAAATGTGAATTTTTGTGTGATGTGAATTTTTCTGGGACCCACGATACAAGTCATTGAATATAGATAGATAGATAAACTCTTTATTGAACACATTAATTAAGACAAGAAACAAAGCTAAATAATTATTTACAAAAAAAAAGTGTAACAATAGGCGGTCTTATAGCTAAAAGCGATCTCTTCCAGACAACCTTTGGATGGAGCGGAATTACGCAATAGAGTTGGACGTCGGTGTTTAAGAAAACAACATTTTAAAGAGTGCATGAATCTAAGAATAATAAATAATATTATACTTAATAATAAGTAATGATAATTGACAAATAATAAAATAATATATACCTCAATAATGATCTTATATAAATATAATACATACATAAACACATACTACATACATACACACATACTACATAATATAAATACATAAATATTAATACCAATGAAATGAATAAAGAATGGATTTTAAACATATTATTATGACAAATTACAACATAATTAAATTATTTAACTGCGAGATAGTGAGCTTTGACGCGTTCTTTAAAGATGGTAGTGTGGATGTGAAAGCGTTTAAGCTTTTAATATTGATTTATAAGGTGAGTGTGAATAGGCAAGTAAGTAAGGGTCGATCAAGGCGAACGTATCTCAACCAGCTCGAAAACGTTTGAAAGAAATGCCAAGTCAAAAGTACCCGCAACCAACGAGCATGTATGAAAAGACTCATGAATGTAGAAGCGAAAGATGTGTGTCAGGATCGTAGCAGGTGGAGAGTTGTGGTCTCTGCCTACCCCAATCGGAAAGAGGCGTGACTATATGTATGTATGTATATTATTATGTAATCAGATTGTTTTATATATTTTTCATTAAGGCTGCGATAAGATCCAAATAGGCTTTTGCGGTACACTTCAGCGTTTTTAGCAAATTATACAGCTTTATAGCAGCAAAAAATAAGTAAAAAATGGGATGAAAAACCCTGACTTCGATCTTGTTTACCGATAAGTATAATTTAGATCTCTTCAAGTGTGAACAAATTTTTATAGGCAAGCCTATGCCATGCCTTAGCCATGCCTCACCATCGATAGCATCGTCGCATAGTTATCATATTTGCAATATTCTGAAACACGAAATCGAAAAAAAATCTTTATAGAAAAAAATGCCAAAGTAGCCCCTTCGAACATGCTTCAAACGAATTATTATAATAGGTTGGGGAAAAAGTTTCTTCGCATTTTTTAAGAAAATAAAAAACATTTTTAATATAGTTTATTTACATTTAACTAAAGTATGTAGGTATCATTTTGTTCGATAACTTTTTGCCATCTTTTAGGTAGGGACATGAATGCTATAGAAATTTTGGGGCTTCTGATCAAAATACCGCGACAAGTGGTTTTGGCAGTCCTCTCGTGATGTTAACCTGACACTGCCTAAAGAATTCTGAAGCGAAACAGGTGGACCAATTGGAAAGCAACATCTTTAAAGCACAAAAAAATCGAAATCGGTTCACGTGAATCGAAGATATGAGGTAGCGCACATATAAAAAAAACGAATTAATAAAATACAGTCGATTTGAGAAACCTCCTTTTTTGTGAAGTCGGTTCAAAATAGGACTCCGGGGTGTATTAATCCAAATGTCAGAATGTCCAAGCACAGGAGCGGTGTTAAGTTTTCAACTTTCAACCTCTTTGCACGTATAAACGCCATTGCCATGTTACAGTTCCGTACGTTAATAATTGTTCATGCATACACATACATATTCATGAGGCTTTCGATGCGACGACGCTATAAGACCTATATGTAATATAATTATGTTTCTAGCTCGAAAGTGTAGGTAGTGCCTTTGTGTTACAAAGAGATTTGTTGAGAGAAACCGTGTGGGGCTGTAAGTGTGAACACATGTATTTTTTCGTCCATATCCTGTTTAAGTGTAATCTTATTAATAGTCGTCAAAAAAAAAGAGGAGGTTTGCAATTCGGTATGTACTTTGTTTTTATGTTTGTACCCTCGGAACTTCGTCATGATAAAGCGGTTAGGAAAACACTTATTTTGTTTGAAAGGATATTCTTTTAGATTAGTGCTATTGCAATTTCATTATAATCTTTCACTGCAGTATGGTTTTTAAATTAAAAAAACAGAAAATAATGCCATACAAGTTAAAAAAAAATGTGTATTTTGCTTTCCTTTGGCTTTTCTATTACGTAATTACCACATATCTCCAGCATACGACAGCGTACTCTCCGAGCAGAGACATAACATAAACATAAACGCTTTCGCACTCACAGCCACACACTAAGTTCGATGAGTTGTTTCGCGGGTGCTGCCAACATTCACATCTCACACGCAATCACAACCAGAACCAGAAACACAAATTTACTTTTGTTCTATCTGGGAATCGAACCTGATAGGAACCTGCTTAGAAGGCGACCGCTCACTCAACTAAGCCAACGGCCAGTTCAAAATCACATGGATTTATGGTTTGAAACAGTGTTTCAACGGTCCCATGAAAAGCTGATCATAATAATAAATTATTAGGTTTTGGAAAGTCCATTTTGTTTAAAAAAACAACTGATAAAATAGATAAAGTTGACTTCTATCTCACCTGATAGTAAGTATCTACACTAAAATGAAGATCCGTTATTCCTAAGATAAAACGTCAACATGTTTACCCCAAGGGGTGGATATTGATTGCAATCCGTCCAACTATTTATCTCGGTCACGGTATATATTGAAAAGATGAGATTTGTGCTTCGGCATAAATTAAAACTGCTGTAACAAGCGAAGTAACTCTCCGTTTCAGCGTAGGTAAAAATGCTTTCGTATGTCCGAATGTCTGGGCTCCTCAAAAAATATATTTTTCATCTGTTTCGAAAAGTACACGAACGGTCTTAAGCTCACATGCTTGCCTGTTGTTGTTGTTGTTGTCAGCCCATTGTTAGTTACCACTGGTGAGACTAGGGACCTTTTTTCAGAGGGAGATAATCTAGATCATAATCCACTTCGCTGGCCAAGTGCGGGTTGGTGGATGACACGTTTGCCTATGAGGCATAAAGAAAAAGAAAAAAATCCACGTCAGGCTGCTACGTTCGCACAAATACCAAGCGCGTTACTTATTAATCCCAAACAACATTATGGGTCGTAACTCCCTTACCCAACGTCTAATGAAACGCACCCCTTAATGATACTTCCTAACACCGTTAGCGAGAATAACAGGTTATAGGTCAAAGCTCACTAAGGCAACACGATGTCTTACAGTAGTAGTAAATTTAGGTTTAGGTGTCGGAAACATTCACGTCACACTCACAGTCACAACCAGAAACACAAATTTTCCTTGGGGAGAAAATTTGTGTTTCCACCGGGAATCGAACCCGATACCCCTGCTAGCCCCTGCTGAACGCTAATCCAACTGAGCCAACGTGCAGTTCAATATGAAAACGAATAACACTGACCGATACTCGTTTTATTATAATTTTGGTCAAAAGTAAAAAAAATAAAGGTATTTACTAAACAAGCGTGCTCCACCTTAGACTACATCGTCACTTTCCGTCAGGTGTGATTGTAGTCAAACGTTGTAGTAATAAAAAAAAAGTTTTGGCATATTTAGTGGTAAAACAATGGGTTTTGATCCGCTAATATTTTCACGATGTTAATGTAACAGTCCTCCATTGAGGTAAGAAATATTAAAGACGACTTCCGGTTCGCGCCCTTTTGGTTAAACAGTTATTTATGGCGTTTCCGGTTCAAATGGAAATTGCTGTATTATCTGGAAAGGCCTATTGCGTGCCTAATGCCATAAAACTTAACGAGTGAGTGAAGCACCAGACAATCTTCCGGCAGCCAGTTTCGAAAGTCACTATTTTCAAGTTTACATTCTAATCATTATCACATCTAATTTTTATAATGTTACAATGGGCGGTCTTATCGCTTTAAGCGATCTCTTCCAGACAACCTTTGGATGGACAGTAACAGAATAATGAATAGACGGCTTATATATATAATAGTACATCATTATTCACACCTACTCTAGATACTAATACATAAATAAAACATAAAAATACACTAATATATATTATACTAATATATACATACATAAATATTGAATGCAAATAATTATAGAAAATAATAACTTCTAATAGAATATAAACTGTAATATGTAGCTAGGCATTACTTATAAACTAGTGGTTCTATGAAATAAACACCTCGCTAGTTTTCGAAATGGATAATATATGTTTTTTACGTTTTCAACCCCCATTATCAGCCATTTTAAAATTTAACTCAATCGACAAAAAATAATCTATATAATTATCGAACCTGCTCACAAAATTTCACTAGAATCGTTTGAGAAATGCGACCTGTAGAGGGGAACAACCGGAAATCCGGACATACGAAAGCAATTTTGCCCAAGCTGAAACGGAGACGCTTCGCTCGCGCTTCGCGTTCGCTCGGTCACACATTAACTAAAAGCCAAATTAACCATCTTCGAACGTTGCGTGACCGGTTTACGGCACACACGTACCCACCACACTACCTCCTATTTGCCACCTACAGGAGGAAAAATAGGTTTATTATCTGCTGCCCTTTTTTTCCGTCCACTCACCCATTTTATTATGTTTGTAATAGTATGGCGAGCCCATTGTCTATTCCCATTGTCCTACGGGGCCAATGTTGTTTATATCAGTATAGCTTTAGAGACAGGCTTATAACGTTTCTGGTTCTGGTTGTGATTGTGTGTGTGATGTGAATGTTTCCAGCACCCACGACACAAGTCATCGAACTTAGTGTGCGGCTGTGAGTGTGAAAGCGTTTATGTTTATGTTATGTTATGACGAATCAACAGTTTTCCCCATTTCGTGTGTACAATATTGTTACAAAAATACAGACAACAAAAAGATAAAGTATATCAATCAACACACTAAGCTAACAATTAAAATATTAATAGGTGTTATAATATACATTTAATATTAACCACTTTTTAGGCACCTTTTATATATTTATTAACTTCCAAAAGTTTTAAATGTAAGGGGAGGTGGTTATATATTTTAACAGCACTTACATATGGACTTTTATGTGTATTATATGCTTTGGATTCCATTGCTGAGAGAGTGAAGAGCAGACTTGGCAAGCTGCACTGAAATACAGTCGTAGTTTAATTATCAGCTAGAAGCAGAAAATCTGATGCCAAGTGGGGTTTCGACTGCTACGTTAGAAGCTTTTATTATACTAACCTTATTCTCAATAACCTCATTCCAGCGTGCTCACCAAGCTTGACTCACTGTAATATACAAGTAGAGTTTACTTCTCAGGATATTTCTTAATTTCCGGATCCCAAGAGGTTTATTGGCCCTGAAAGCGAGGGTCTGGAATTAAACGTTTTCGACGACGTATCTCGCGAAGTTGTTTCTATGTAACAACAGTTAACTAGCTTCATCCTTGTTAGCAACTTTCTCCATGTTTTACTAAGTACAGCAGTTATTGAGGTCGTTCTCATTATAACACTAGAATTTTCTGAACTTTCTTCGGAGTTCTCGCTATTATTGCTTTCTTCGAAGTGCTATTATTGTTGTTATGTTTTAGAAATTATTTCATTTTTGCAACTCTCCCATATACACATGCATTATAGATATTAAAATAATTGAAACGCAAGCAAAGCTTAAAACCGACTTCATCGCTTATGTTTCGGTTATGGCTTGACCGATTTCGATAAAATCTATATGGGAACACCTCTGAACTTTATTCTACTAAGCAAAAAAACATCAAAATCGATTTATATTTGGCGGAGATATCGCGTAACATACATACAGAAAAAAACATACAGTCAAATTGAGAACCTCCTTTTTTTGAATTTGGTTGATAATAAAGAATATGGGGTCTTTATTAGAGCACAACAAAAGCTAACATAACCTTTTTTAGAATTTTTCTCTGTCTTGTTTGTACGCGCATCACGCAAAAGCTACTGCATGGAATTGAATGCAGTTTTCACCGATGTATATTTAGAGGCCTAACTTCAAATATAGGCTCTACTTATTTTACCGCAGGAAAATATCTTATTCCCACTGTTCACGAACTGCCCGTTGGTTAGTTGGGTGAGCGTTCGCCTTCTAAGCACAAGGGTAAGGGTCTTCTAAGGGTATCGGGTTCGATTCAGAAGGCCTACCATAAACTTTTTAAGCCTGCCATGTTCCGGGCAGTTAATTTATTGGATCGATACTTGTCCTGCTAAAATTTGTACTTACCACGAACAAACAATCGCTGAACTGTTTTGACCTCCGGGCATTACAGAGTAATTTATCTAATCTAATACAAACAACACAAGTCATCGAACTTAGTGTGGGGCTGTGAGTGTGGAAGCGTTTATAATAAACCTTTTTCTCGTACATAATGAACCTTTCATTGTACATTTTCTGTGGCTCTACATTTTTAGCACACAATTTTCTTTTACACTCGAGTTTCAAACAAAGTCAAACAATTCGTGCAATTAAGCAAAAAAGGACTACACTTTACCGCAAAATGTAGGACGCTTTTGTTAATAAAAGAGTGTAAATCGTTTCTTTTTTGTCCATACTGCTTTTAAATTTAAACCTAGTGAATAGGTACTTGTAGAATTAAGTCAATGTAGACTATAGACAGTAAGTAATATGTTATTGAGCGAGATCTCCAAGTTGATTAGGGTTGTTCAGCACTTTCCGTCCGTCCGTCCGTATGTCAGAGGCATCTAGCGTCTAAACCATACAAGCGAATTACTTCAAATTCTCATAGATTATGTAAAACTATGGCCTAAAGCCAAAAATGACATTTAAAATTATATAAATTAAAATATTAAGGGGGCTCCCATACATGTCAGAAAATACTAAAAAGCGTTCTTGAAAAAAAATCTATATTGGAAAATAACGATTTAGTAGGCCACCAAAGTAACTGTTTTTAGAACTATTTTGTCCCGGGGTCTATCTCAAAAACGGCTTCACACTGAACGCTGAAACTTACGTTTAATATGCGTTATATCCTATACTTGAACAACTAATACAGAAATGAAACAATTATTGATATGAGGTTAATGATATATTTATTTCTCAAAATAATTATTTCACTTCATGAGAAACATTAAAACTTAACTTTAAATATTAACTGGACTTGGCGTACATTATTTTTAGTTTATAACATATTTAAAATATATAGTAAGTACAAATACAATAAAAAAGTGACGCAATTTTTTTAATGTGTTTTTAATTCCATTTTTATTATTATCTAATAACTTAAAAAGTTTTTAACAAGTAACTTATTTATTATCGCCGGCATACGTAATACAACTTACCAAAGTTTCATTACAATCGAATGAACGGTATGAAATACGAACAAACAAATTGACTTTTACGGATTAAACAAGCTTGTATATACAATTTCTTAATAAGTTTATCAACTTGAAGAAAAACTCTACATTTTAGATTAAAAGCAAAGTAAATCAGAGTTGGCGTGAAAGTTGGGCGATATCGCTAGATTGTGACCGTACTACTGTCACAGAATAACTAGTAGTGCCTTCTAACTACTGTTGGATCGTAATCTATTAGATTCTAGAACTTTTGAATTATGCGGGGATTGGTCTAGATCTCTTGAACTTTAATGTACTATGACTACTAGTTGATCCGCCCCGGCGTCGCTGGGCTTGACCTTTTATTTTATGTTGAGTTCGAATTGCAGACTTTCGGTAAACGTCGTGAGGTCGCTAGCTGCTAGCAGAAATAGCATTAGTTAATTTCTATATCCCCCTTTTCCATCTATCACCAAGAATAACTGTGGCCCATATAATAAAAAAACTAAGCTTATTTAAATAAATAAATTACAAAACATAATGTATGTATTTGAAAGGCTGACCAAATAAAACTCAAAAAAGACAAACCCGACAGACTCATCAAGAAACGTACTAAATTTGAAAATTTAAAAAAATGAGAATATAAACCATTCTGAACACACACAAAAAAAAACAAAATCGATCGAGCCGTTAAAGAGGATTTCAGTTACATACACACGTACATAAGAATTGTATATATATAAAGATGTGTTGTTGGAATTAGTTTTTTTCTTCTCAGTCATATAAGAGTAGATCTACACAAATAAAGCAATTATTTAAATAAATAATTAATATAAACATATATATATCGATTGTTCTGCGTTAGTCTCACAAACGGCTCGACCGATTTGGCTGATTCTTTTTTTGTTGTGTTCTTAATTGTCAGGGCAAGGTATGTATTTTTTTTTAATATACCGTAAATTGGACCCGCGCGAAGCCGGGGCGGATCGCTAATAGTAAATAAAGTAACTACTTCAAATCCGAACATGTCCAATTTCACGGATAACATCAACCTTTCCTGAAACCTCGAGTATTGGTTATCCGTGAGGAAAACTGCGGATTACGCGGCTGAAATATTCAGGTTAGTGCGGTGAAAGGGTTCCCTATATATCAGGGTCCCCACCCACCCTGATATATTTCTGTATCTCTCTACATAGTATAAAACAAAGTCGCTCTCCGCGTCTGTCTGTTTGTCTCTTTATCCGCTAACTCCTCCTGAACCACGCAACGAATTTTGATGTAGTTTTCACCATCAGTTAGTTTTTTTTTTATATATATTGTATACTAGCAGGCCCGGCAGACTTCGTCAAGCGGGAGCCTGGAAAAGCACACATTGACATTGTGTTTTCAAACCATCCAGGAACCTATAGAAATATACACACAAAATTTCATGCAAATCGGTCCAGCGTTTTAGGAAGATTTAGGTGATGTCATTCTAAAACTAACATAGCAGAACACCCAAAATGGCGGACAAGTAATTTATAATGCACTCCTACAATATGGGTATCAAATGGTCTTGCTTAGAATAACTCGAAAAATAAAGTGATGTCACTTTAAATCTAATATGGCGGACTTCTAAAAGCTTGTCTTTAAAAAAGTTTTTAACAAGTAACATATTTGTCTTTTTTTATTCAAATTACACCCGTGCAAAACCGGGGCTGGTCGATAGTAGGTGATATATAGATCTTGTCTTCTGGATATATCCGGCGATTGCGGATATCGTAGAACCATTGGAGTTGATTTATTTAGACAGTTTTGATTTATAGCTTAGAAATGTTACTTTACTTATTGGTACGTTCAATATGTACATTTACCTCAGCGATGAGTCAAATTTGCGTGGAATGGAGCAAGTTTTGTTCCATTCTTAATTACTTACTGTACGATAGCAATAGGGATGTTAACTGATGTTCAATTTACCAAAACTACCTGTGTTGCGATGTCACGTAATGAAAAAGTGTTTTATCTCTTTCACGTATATGGTTGCCTAGTACTTTAATACTATTATTTTAACTTAATGACAAAATAAATTATTACCTCTTATAAACGGATTTTTATAAATAAACGCATTCACACTCACAGCCCCACACTAAGTTTAGATACTTGTATTGTGGGTGTTGGACACACCCAGAACCAGAAGCACAAATGTCCCTTGGGAAGGAAAACTGTGCTCTTGCCGGGAACCGAACTCGAGATCTACGGCGCAGAGGGCAGATACTTGCCCACCGCGCCAACTGGGTCGTCAAACTCACTGCTACTGGTCTTTCATGTTTATGTATGCCTAGTTCTTTACCAAGTCAAAGAGATTTAATCTTGTCCAAAATTGTAATGAAAAAAATTTTTTTTTCTAAGTTACTACACTGAGACAATCCAGTTGGGCAGGTCTCTGCTCTCTGCGGCGTGGGTCATCGGTTCGATTCCCGATAGGAGCACGACTTTCCTTCCCAAGTGACATTTGTCGTTCTGGTTTGAGTGTGATTTTGTATGTGATATGTAGATTTTGCCGGCATCTACGCTACAAGTCTTTTAACTTTGTGTGTACTTCTGAACTATACATGATAAACCAAGGATAAAACCATTGAGTTTGGGCTCGTTTGATTCGTCTTCACAAGTTCTCTGGTTATATAATTTTTTAGTCCTTTTTACAAATGGCAAAAGCTCAATTAAAAAAAGCTATTAAAGTATTACTTGATAATAAAGGATACTGTATTTAAGTCGATGTTTCTCACGGAACATAAAGCATTATGCGACATTATTCGTATTACCCGTCGCGTCCCATTTTACCGCGGAATTACTTCATCTTCCTGGAATGCACAGCACCTATTATATATTATTCCGTACACGGTAGTCCGCGTTAGCTGTTCTGACAAGGGAATAACATTAGTGACTCTGTGAGCTAAAGAACTTGCATTATTTTCAAAATGTTTGAAATGAGTAATTTTTACGTTTCCACCATTTTGAAAAAAAATACAAATCTGTATAGGTAATAATTGAAACGCAAGCAAAGCTTAAAAACGACTTCACCACTTATATTTTCGTTCTGGCTTGATCGATTACACCACATATACAAACAAAAAAATAATAATTTTAAATCGGTCCGCAAGTGGGTGATATATCGATGAACATACATAAAAAAACATATTATCGAACATAGACCCTCCTCCTTTTGTGAAGTCAGTCAAAAAACTTATTTCAGCCATAATTCGCGAGATCTTCAGCTAACAGAGCCATTAGAAAAAATTTGTAACATTGTAAACATCCCAAAGAAATTATTCCTATGTCGCGTCGGACGACGCTTCAGAGATATATCAAGAAGAGCCATCAGGGACTGTGATTGAGACAGATTTTTACGTCCACAACTTTGTTTTGTCTCTTGGGGCGACTGAGGAGGCCTACGCTTCATTTTCACTTAGAATAAAGTGTGTGACAGTCGTGTTTGAATTTCTCCAATGATGGGCTTATATCCTAATCACTACTTGTTTGTCAGAACAGTTTTACAGAACTAGCAGAGAAGTTTTTGTACTTAGTATGGGATGTGTTTTTTTTTCCATCCGTCTGTCTGTCAGAGGCATCTAGTGTCTAATGCAAATAAGCATATAACTTCAAATTATCAGAGAGTATGTAAAGCTATGGCTCAAAGCTGAAAATGACAATTAAAATTATGTAAATTAAAATAATAACGGGGCACCAAACATAAAACAATTTTATAAAACAAGCATATTTTTATTACGTTTTTTTTTAAATTATTATGAAGAAAAAAGTTTTAGCAATTAATTAACCTCATAAGTTTTTCTCTATAAGGCAAAATGTAGACGCAAGAGCTTAGTTCGTAGCTAACGACTAGTATTATTTTTATCTTTAAGTCTACAATGAATATGTAGCTTGATACATCTTCGACCGCATCATCACTTTCGATTAGGTGAGATAGTGGTCAAATGCTTGCCTATTGCGTATAAAAATGTCCGGATAAATCAAATCAAATCAATTTATTTTATACAAATAGAGTTAACAATATTAGATGCTAAGGTTTAGAGCGTCCGTCTATCCTGTCATATCATGACATCCTACTAATATTATAAATCCGAAAGTTAGTGTGTAAGCGTGTGTGCAAGTGTGTAGGTATGTTTGTTCCCTCTTCATGCTTTAACCGCTGAACGGATTTGGATGAAATTTGGAACGTAAATAGCTTATACCTAGGATTAACACATATGCTACTTTTTAACTTGATAATAGCGGGCGAAGCCGCGAGGCACGGCTAGTATGAAATATAGTGGAGCTTACTAAACATAATTATTATATTAAGAATTAATTATGTCAATGTTTGTTGCCAATCTAAATTACAAACTAAATATCAAATTACAAATAAAAGTTAATTCCAGTTAAATTAAATATCAACATTAATTATTATTATTGACATTTATATATAACGTAACAATCTCATACAACTATTTTCGCATTGATTCCACTTTGCTCTTAAAGGTTTTGGTTCAGTTACCGAGACTCGTGGTATCGATTGGTATCAGTTTCGTCAACAGATTAGATAACAAGTCGTAAACTTACAGATGGCCTCAAATCAGAGTGAATAGCTCGATGAGGAACAAAGTTAAATATAAATAGTTAGATAGATAAACTCTTTATTGAACACTTTTATTGTAACAAAGACAGAACGGAAAATATATATATTTTAATATGTATATTTATATCGTTAAAATATCTTCCAGACAACCTTCGGATGGAGAGGAATTACGCAATAAGTTGGATATCGGAGTTTAAGAAAACATTTTAAAGAGCGCATGAATAGAAAATAATAATTTATAATATATTTAATTATAAATAGTGATCATTAACAAATAAAATAATATATAGCTATGTATCTACAATAATTATCTAATATTAATACATATTAATATGTTCGTAACAAATATAATACATACATACACATATACTACATAGTATAAGTATGTAAATATTAAAAGCTTTCAAACAAAACAAAAAATTCAAATCGTGTTCACGTCGAAAGAAGTTATGAGGTAACACATTTTTTTTTTTTTTTTTTTTATTCATGATAGGCAAACTTTTGACCACTATCTCACCTGATGGTAAGCGACGATGTGGTCGACGATGGAGCAAGCTTGCCTAGAAGATACCTATTCACTCGTGACTTGAAGAACATAAAAAAAAACATAAAAAAAACATAAACAAAAACACATAAAAAAAAGACAGTCGAAAGCAACAAACGAGCATAAATATAAAAGTAAAGTAAACAAGTTATTTTTTTATTTATTTTTTAATCAAGCTTCTACAACTATAGTTAAATAATAAAGAACTAAAAGTGAAATAACCAGAGAACTTGTCAAGACGATTCAAACGAGCCAAAACTCGATGGGTTTATCTTGTTTTGTTCAGAAGTTCCTGTGGCCACCTTCCGTCTCTATCATCAGACCAGCTCCATCGTACCATATAATTGTATTGTTACCGAAGATAAGTATAAAATACCAAGATATTTTAAATGTACACTAAAACGAAATAAAAGTAAAGAAAATAAACATTCAAAAACGGTTACTATATTGTATAGCTATATGCACCAATGTATACGGTACATGGTGCTGGCCTAGGCTCCTTCAATTTTGAAACATCTCCTTTGAGTCCAATCGGACATCGGGAACTGTTGTCCTTCCCATGTGATCCCATTTAAATTTGATCAAGATCTGTCCAATACTTTTTGAGTTATCTTTAATAATGCGTATTTAATTCATTTAATCTGATCAAGGGTTAGATAAAGCGTCACCGCTTTCGATCGGTTTTTTAAGCTTTGCTTGCGTTTAAATTATTAATAGATCGATGCCTACTCGATTTCAGTGGCCATTTTCAGCGGCTAGGGTGGTAAAGCTTTCTCCATACTGTTGTTATTTACTTTGCTGTCACAGCGGGGGCTAACTTTCGAGGGCAAACAACGGTGATGATGTAACCACTCAATTATTAACACCGCCCATAAATATATCGGAACTGCCCACATCTATTAGTAGGTGTGCTTTTTGTTTTTGGATCATTACTTATACACTAATTACTCGGCTAATTTCACTCTTTGTTGTGTCTAATAAAAGTTCCGGTTTTTTATTTGTGTATAATATAACAACCTAAACGCTCTCAAACTCACAGCCCTACACTTAGTTCGATTAGTTGTGTCGTAGGTCCCAGAAACATTCACATCACACACACAATCACATCCAGAACCAGAAACACAATTTTCCATGGGGAGAAAACTTGTGTTCCCGCCGGGAATCGAACCCGATACCCCTGCTTAGAAGGCGAACGCCACCCAACTAAGCCAACGGGCAGTTAAGTGTAAAGTGAAATGATCATTGTAAAGTGTAAAGATGCAAACAGTTTCGGAGTAGATAGAACATAACATTAACGCTTTCACACTCGCAGTCCCACACTTAGTTCGATGACATGTATCGTGGCTGCCAGATTTACAACACACACGCAGTAACACCTAGAAATAGAAACACAAATATCCTTTTGGGAGAAAATTTGTGTTTCCAACTGGAATCAAACCCGATACCTGCTGTTTAGAGGCCGAAGCTAAACGGCAGTTCACAAAATAGGATATGTGTACACATAATTAAACGCAAGCAAAGCTTAAAAAAAACCGACTTCAACGCTTACATTTTGATTTTGGCTGGATCTATTTCGGTAAAATTTATATGGGACTACCTCTGAAGTATAATCTACCAACAAAAATAAATCATCATAATCGATTCATAATTGGCGGAGATATTGCGCGTAACATTCATACAAGAAAAAAAAAATATCATACAATCGAATTGAGAACCTCTTTTTTTGAAAACATTTGACCACTATCTCACTTTATGGCAAGTGATGATGCGATCGACGATGGAGCATGTTTGCCTAAAAGATAACTGTTCACTCGTGACTTATAGACTTAATTAGATGACTTGTGGGACTTATCGGTTAACACAGACTCAGGCAAGGAATTCCATTTCTTATACTATACTAGCCGTGCCCCGCGGCTTCGCCCGCTTTTATCAAGCTAAAAAGTAGCCTATGTGTTAATCCTAGATATAATCTTGTACGTTCCAAATTTCATCCAAATCCGTTCAGCCGTTAAGGCGTGAAGAGGGAACAAACATACTTACACACAAACTTTCGGATTTATAATATTAGTAGGAAGTAGGATACTATTTCGTATAACCAAACGGACTACCTCAAATCTCGCGACTTAATTGCCTTATAGAATTTATTTAGTTCAAGTATGTATATATACCTTACTTTATATTTATATATATATATATATATTTTCCTAAACTTGTATTTACACCCCCGTTTCATCGAATTATTTATAATCTTCTCTATAAAGGTTGTCTGGAAGAGATCGCTTTTAGCGATAAGACCGCCGATTGTACACTTTAAGTTTTGTTATTTTTAGTGATTTATGTAAGGTGTGACAATAAAGCGTTAGGTATCTTCATAGCAGCTTAAAGCTTAGAACAGCGACAAAATAGCCTTGTTTTTAGTACTGCAATTCAGCGGTGGCCTTGCAGCTCGACCTTTCGGTTATATATATGCTGCACCATCCTTGTCCTATGCAGTAGAGCCATGTAGAGCCAAGTGGCAGTTATGTTATAGCAGTTTATGGCTGTTCTTTGTCACCGTATAACTGGTTACGAGGCGACGATAAACTGTTTATTATAGAAATACAACTCCATGTTAAGAATTTGACGACCCAGTTGACGCAGTGGACAGGTGCCCGCCCTCTGCGCCGTGGGTCCTGGGTTCGATTCCCGGCAGGAGCACAAATTCCTTCCCAAGGGATATTTGTGCTTCTAGTTCTGGGTGTAAAGTGTGTGATTTGAATGTTTTCGGAACTCACGATACAAGTCTTTGAACTTAGTGTGGGGCTGTGAGTGTGAATGCGTTTATTTTGTTTTTTTTTGTTTGTTTTTTAAAATGTCTCCTAAAACTTTGTAACACTTTTATTTAAAAAATCGATTCATATGGAAAGAATGACTTCTTTCCACATGAATCCATTTTTAAATATTTTTTTTGATGACACATAAAATAAAACCAGTTGAATTGAGTACCTCCTCATTTTTTGAGAAGTCGGTAAAAAAGCGTGTATAATTATTGAGGTATTTCAATGATCTACATATTACTATTTTAAAAATATAAATATAAACGCGTTCACTCTCACAGCCCCAAATTAAATTCGATGACTTACAGCACACTAATTCGTACCGGAAACATACAAAACACACACAATTACATCCAGAACCTTAGGGAGAAAATTAGGTAGGTGCGCGCCCGCCTTCAAAGCAGGGGTATCGGGTTCGATTCCCATTGGTAACAGCCGGGGCATAATCGTTCCCATACCTGTTTTACCGAGTTATCAACTGGTCTTAAGTTTATCGAGCGATGGGTGATACATTAATGGTACTAACCATCACTTATACAACCTGTAACAAAAAGGTGTAGTAATACTTGGTGGTGTGTATGTGTATCGTGCCAGGAATCGTCTGCCAGAGAACGAAAGTCGAAATAGACATATTTTTTTCCGTACAAAAATTAAAAATTATATTTTTCAAATACTTTTGACAACCCTACAGTTACATGTGCGGCAATCGGAGATATTTGTTCCGTACAAAAATTAAAAATTATTTTTTTGCCAACCCTAAGATTACATCTGTGGCGCGTGACCTTGACCTTTGTTATGGCCACCACTGTCAGACGTCTAGGTCCAAAGGCTATGTGGTGTAGAACGGTAGCTGATGAAATAGGGTTGCAAATGACAATTTTTGTGCAACCTTGTCACAATGTGTGAGGGAACACGAGCTTAGGGCTGCCAAATTATATTGGAGCATTAAAATGCAAGTAAAGGTTATGAAATGGATAGTATATACCTATATATATAATCATTTGTGCGTATTTATTGGTATATATGTATTTTATGAACACAATTTTGTAATTATCTATTGATAACTTTTATTAATCATCCGGCGGGTTAGCAAGTTGAAGTGGCAATGGGCAGGGCACATAGTACGTAGAACGGATGGCCGATTTGGCCGAAAAGTTTTAGAATGGAGGCCACGGACTGGCAAGCGCAGTGTCGGAAGACCGCCCACAAGGTGGACGGACGACATAGTGAAGGTCGCAGGAAGACGCTGGATGCAGGCCGTTCTTTTTGGAGATCTTTGGGGGAGGCCTATATCCAGCAGTGGATTTCTTGCGGCTGAGATGATGATGATGATGTTGATTAATCATCCAACTTTCTTTTGTCTCCCTCCCTCACTATACGCTTACACCCCTCTTCACGCCTACCACGTGTGGTTGACTGGTAGAGAATGCCCTTAGCATTAATTCCACCTTTTGTACTTTTTGTGCAATAAAGAATTAAATAAATAAATATATGATAAATTTACATTACAGTCTGGATCATTGATTTATTGAGATAACGTTAGCCTTAGATGGTTTTTAAAATTTTATATGGTGGTAAAATAATATTTCAAAATAATGTAATATTGAAATATCCTACTAATATTATAAATGTGAAAGTTTGTGTGTGTGTGTGAACTTTTGTAATCACGTATATCCGTAACTATAAAACCAATTTTGATGAAATTTAGAATATAGATAGTTTAGGTTCCGGAATAACACGTAGGCTACCTTTATACATAGGCTTTTTAAATTAAATGAACGCGGGGGAGTCGCGGGGCACGTCTTATGTAACTTACTTTTTTTTTTACTTTTTTATCGAGCCTAAACTCCAGGGCCGCATTCCACTTACTCGTAATTTTAGTAATAAATACCTAATAATTGCCTAATAATAGTTCTACGAAAACCATTTCAAACCTACTAATTCTATAACAAGCTTAAATAAGTAAAATCGTTCACTAGCCATTAACATACTACCCACAGTTACGTAATTACCATACACGTGACCTATCTAATACCTTGAAGCGAATACGAGCAATTCTTGTATATATATGTGTAATCAGGATCTCGGAAACGGCTCCAACGATTTTCATGAAATTTTGTATGCAGGGCGTTTCGGGGGCGATAAATCGATCTAGCTAGGTTTCAATTTTAGAAAACGTCGTTTTATCCGTGTTTTCAGCCGGGCAAAGCTCGATCATCCGGGTACTAAAAATAATATACCTAATAATATTGTTCAGTGTTCAAATAAAAGGACCATTAAGAATCTATAGATATATTTTTTTATGCTAGATAGATATGCATTTGATCGCTATCTCACCTGATAGAAAGTGATGATGCGGCCGAAGATGGAACATGCTTGCCTAGAAGGTACCTATTCACTCTAGACTTGAAAACACCCAGATTGTACCGTTCAGGGAACAAAGACGCAATATCTAATTCTGATTTTATAATGCCTTACTGCTTATATTTTGGTTTTGCCTTGATCGATATCGATAAAATGTATATGGGACCACCTCTGAAGAATAATTTCCCAAACAAAAAAAATCATGAATATCAATTCATAATTGGCGGAGTTATCGCGTAACATACACACAAAAAAACATACAGTCAAATGTATGAAGTCGAAAACGTAGTAATAAGGAAGTGGAGTTAGGTTACAAAAATGTTACCAATGAAAAACATGTTTTAAAATTACATAAATTATATCGTATAGTAGCTGATTTATTTATTTATTAGATAACAAAATTAGTAATTAGTTAGAAGGAGATAAACAAATTAGTAGCATATCAGAATAATTGCGTTAGATGTTTTAATTTTAGAATTATCTATAACTATCCGACGAATATTGTTAAAATTTTATATGTAGAGAGTCCCTGGACTCAGGAATATACTTTTATTTTTCATTGACGTAAGCGAGCCACAGTAAAAAAAACAACGGGTTGCACTCCGGGAGTGCCGGCAGAAGTGAAAACTTGTACATTAACGTTGTAGACAGCAGGAGTAGGCATACATTTTCGCCGCGCGGTAGAAAGAGAGGGGGATATTACTTCCTCTCCTTCGTCTTACGAATTTTCGATCAGGTCACGTGTCCTGACGCGAGTTAAAATTTTTTTAGCCATCCTTAAAAAGTGCACAACGCCGCTAAAGAAGTTTATACTCAAAAACTTATTTCTTTAAAACGTAATTGCTTTCACGCTTCCACCCTAAGTTCAATGATTTGTGTCGTGGATGCCGGAAACAATCTCATCACACCCAGATACAGAAACACATATTTCCCTTGGGGAGGGAACTTGTGTTCCCACCGGAAATCGAACCCGATACCCGCTGCTTAAAAGGCGAACACGCACCCAACTAAGTCAAAGAGCATATAAAATGAGTATTTTAGTAATCTTTTGAAAATAAGTTACATGCTAACCATAGTATATATGTGCTAACCAAGAATATCAAATATTCGGCTTCTAATATAAATATTTATAGACAAAATATACTACAGAGAAGATAGACAATATCTTGATATTGGATTGTCATTTATATTCCCATCACGTTACTTCTTGTTTCGAGGGTCACGAAATCCTGATTATCTATCTAATATCTTTAAACGAGCAATTCTTGTTTATATGTATATCTAAATCTAAATATATATAACTCAAAGGTGACTGACTGACTGACTGACTGACTGACATAGTGATCTATCAACGCACAGCCCAAACCACTGGAAGGATCGGGCTGAAATTTGGCATACAGGTAGATGTTATGACGTAGGCATCCGCTAAGAAAGGATTTTGATTAATTCTACCCCCAAGGGGATAAAATAGGGGATGAAAGTTTGTTGTACTTCTTAACGCGAGCGAAGCCGCGGGCAAAAGCTAGTTATATATGTAATCTGAATCTCGAAAACGGCTCTAACGATTTTCATGAAATTTTGTATGTCGGTTTCGGGGGCGATAAATCGATCTAGCTAGATTTCATTTTTAGGTAAAGTCGTTTTATCGTACTCGGTTTTTTTTTTTTAAAAACCGATCACTTCTCGCGTCATACATGTATTGTATCTTATCAGGACGATGTATTAATGTAGTTTGGTTTGTAAATGTATAGTTTAGATTTGGTCTTGTTTATAGTAATGGTTGATTATTTACGATCAGAAGAAACAGTTTGTTTAAAATGTTTTTATTATTTCGATTTTCAACTATCGCCAAGCTCATGCTAAGCTTGAAGAAAGCTTAATAATCAGCTGTAATAATATTATTACAACTAAGTTTACTTCCTGTTATACATAATATCCGGATGACCGAGCTTTGCTCGGTTTTTTGATTTTGGTAGAATGTGTTTGAATTTGTAAATCCTCCGATAAGATGTTTCACTTCAAAATATTTTAATGGATTGAATCTAAATCTGTGTCAGTGCATCACATAACGCCCATAGAAGAAAGACAAATAATGCCTACGTACTAACATCTCTCTCCTTACTTCTTTCATTATGTCACTGTGACCCGTAACTACAGTAGTGAATTAGCGTAGCACACTAACATTGACCTACATCAGCTATAGTTTAATTTGGACGCTCGCCTCGCTTGTTTTATTAGCACTACCACTAGGTCATACCACAGAATACAATTAAGATATTTTTCCCCCTTTTACTATCGAACTACAAGAGAAACCCTCAAACGTGTAATCATTCATATTATATTTGACATCTCATCATCATCATTTATAGTTGGCATACCTCCTGGTCGCTTGAAGCGATCATCCGTACGGCGAAGGAGTGGAACTCATTGTCTTTGTTTCCTGAACGGTATAATTTGGGAGACTTTAAGTCTAGAGTTATCTTCTAGGCAAGCGTGCTAAATCTTCGGCCGCACTTTCCTTCAGGTGCGATGGTGGTCAAAAGCTTGCCTGTCGAGCATGTAAAAAAACATAGACTGTTAACGCGGCCACCAAGCTATATGGCGGAGCACGTTTGACGTAATTGCGGTTTAAGAAGGATGCTGGTAGATCGAAGGATTAGCGGGAAATGGTGATGATTTAGTGGACTGTATTTCAAAGGGGTTGAAAACGAGTGACTAACCTGGGTATCCTCGGGTTGACGAGTATAGCTGTGGCACCCCTCGGTCTCCTGGTGTTCTGGAGATATTCCTGGTAGTTGATCAGGCGTCGTCGTTGTAGGTAATTATGTAGAACTCGCGGCGCGAGCGCGGGTGGAGCCGTTAGTACACGGCTTCCAGATGATGTTCACAAATCCCAAAGGCGGTTGGGACAGGAACGTAAAGCGCGGTAGGTAATCAATATGGCGGTGATCCGTAGTTGAGAGAAGTAGGTGGTTATTGGGCATTCTAATTCACTTTTTTCTTAAACGCTCGTTCACTCGCGTTTTTTCTCGAAAAAAGTGAATTAGAATGCCCAATAACATTTTAGATTTGTGCCAATCGCTCATGTTGAAAAAATATTTTAGAATTTCCAATCTTACGTTCGACGTCACTGGTTGGTTCATTCATTTATATATTTAAAAACAAATACAATTTCTTTCACGTTCCATTTTGGATGAAGCCATATTAGACTGAACACTATAAGTTAATCTGCAATGAAGTTTGAAAAACAAGCAATTTCGTTACGATTAGGTGAAATATGTCCGAATCTTACAGAGGGATTAAAACGTCACGGAAATTTGTTACCGAATACGATTCGTTGTATTGTTTGTGGTCCGTCAAATTGTGGGAAGACAAATTTAGTCATAAGTCTTTTATTACATGAAGACGGCCCACGATTTTGTAATTTGTATGTTTATTCTAAATCTTTATACCAACCTAAATACAAATTCTTAGAAGACGTGTTAAATATGGTAAATGATGTTCCATTTTACAAATATAGTCATAATAGTGAGATTTTGAGTCCTCATGAAGCTTCATCAGATTCAATTATTATTTTTGATGATGTAGCATGCGAAAATCAGAATAATATACGAGATTATTTTGCAATGGGTCGACATAAAAACATAGATTGCTTTTACATAAATCAAACATACTCCAAGATCCCAAAACAACTTGTGAGAGATAATTCTAACCTGATAGTTTTGTTCAAACAAGATGATGTTAATTTAAAACATGTTTACGAGGAGCATGTGGGTTCTGACATGTCATGGAATCAGTTCCGGGAAATGTGCTCGATCGTCTGGAATCAACCTTACAGCTACCTTGTGATCAACAAAGACTGTCAGAAAAACCAAGGTTGTTACAGAATGGAATTTGACACGTTTATAACTATAGATTAACATTAATAACTAAGTGATATCTCTATATCAAATCATTTCTACTTCTGATACCAACCGGGTTCAACCACATCAAATATGGAAAAAGATCTTAAAGAAAGGATCGTTAAATCTTCAGAAGCTGTAAAGAAAAAGGTAGAAATGATGAGAGCTGCCAAAGCTATAAATAATCTTACTTTGGAAACTTTATTTAAACCAATAGTAGATCCTCTCAACATAATGTCCAATCAAAATAAATCCGAAAATATAGAAAAAAATAATTTAAAAGGATCGGAATACGCCGTAAGTGAGCATTCTTCTTTTTCAAATGAGGAGTTTGATGAACAGGGTAGCGAAGAAGATAGTTTAGATGAACAAAACACAAAATCAGATGTCACTCTTACAGTTCCCCCTTCTGATGATCTACAAGAGAGCGATGATTCATTTACATCTTTCGGATCTTCACCAGATAAAAAAAATATGTCACTATCTTGGTCAATGTCTTCTGAAGTGATGAATGATGTTCCTTTCGGTGTTAAAATAGATCGAGGAAAAATTATGCTAGGGAATACACCAGTTATCGAGTACGAAGATACATTAAAGATTGGAAATAAAGTAATGAAGAAAACGCCTGGATTGATAGAACTCCTGTTTAAAAGAACACAAAATTTAAAAGTTATTAAGAATATAGATTTACAAAATTATAAAATTCTCCTTACAATGACTAATGCACATCGTCGTAATTGTGACCCGAAAAAACCCATCAACAGCAACAAAGGAATTAAATACATGCAAATAATAAAACCATTGTTTAAAATAGGAAGTATAAAAAATGTTACAGAAGGAAAAGGAATCAATAATTTGAAAATATATAAAAAGAATACAGATTTTATTTATTGGGACGATCCGAACGAATTGGTGGAGAGATTAAAATTACTAATTGCATCACGCGATGCTGGCAACACTGGCTTAGACAACGAAATAATTTCTGTCGTAGAGGAACTTCGCGAGGGAGGGTACATAGATTAAGATATAAGAAATATTTATTAATATTTTACGACAGTCTATCGATGTTAATTTACTCTGCAACATGAATTTAGATAAATTCGGACATCACGTCCATAAACGTTTACGAGTATCTAATTCACTTGATTATGGCTGCATATTAACTAAATCTGATACTGGAGATTACGATTTAAAACTATCAAGACTCAAAGGCTTGAAGACCCCAGATAACTCCGATGAAGCTGTGAACAAAGCGTATGTTGACATTGAAGTGCAATCGTTAAAAGCTGAATTAAAGAAAATACAAAGTAATGTACAAATTTCTCTAAGAAATTTAGAAAAGGTAACAATAAACCATTTAAATACAAGATTTTATTCAAAGTCGGACATTGATCACATGATTAATCAAGTAACCAAATCAAGTAAAAATGAGTAAGCAAAATATTGTTGACGAACTTCATAGAGCTGCTCGGAGAAATTTCCCTCGTCGATCTACAATCATCAAGGGAATAAATGACTTATGGCAAGCTGACCTCATTGATATACAAAATTATGCGCGTTCCAATAAAGGCTATAAATACATATTAGTAGTAATCGATTGTTTTTCGAAATACGTGTGGACTATTTCATTAATCTCAAAAGCCAAAGTTTGTGTCACCAATGCAATGCAACACATATTATCTAACACTAAGCTACGACCGAATAATTTACAAACAGATTTAGGTAAAGAATTTTATAATGAGCCTTTCAAAAATCTAATGAAAAGTTATAAAATCAACCATTATTCTACATTTTCTACAAAAAAAGCATCGATTGTGGAGCGAGTGATCAGAACAATTAAGTCTAAACTTTATAAGTGCTTCAGCTTACATGGACAATATCATTGGCTTGGAAAGAATATAGAATCAGTAGTAAAATCTTATAATAACACTATTCATCGAACTACGAAATTCAAACCTATAGCTGTTGATAAATCCAATGAAATGGTTGTAAAATGTAACATTATCAAATCGCAAAAACGTTCTACAAATCCTAAAAGAAAGTTTAGTGCTGGTGACAGTGTTCGTATAAGCAAATACAAAGGTATTTTTTACAAAGGCTATACCCCCAATTGGTCCACAGAAATATTTATCGTAGCAAAAGTTAACAAAACCAATCCTGTAACTTATCTACTAAAAGATAAAAACGATCGTAATATTTTAGGTTCATTTTATGAATACGAGCTGCAAAAAACTAAATATCCTGAAATATATCTTATAGAAAAGGTAATTAAGAGAAAAGGAAATAGGCTTTTTGTGAAATGGTTAGGCTTGGGAGATGAAGAGAACAGTTGGATAAGTAAAAAATCTGTTATATTGTAACGAATACATATAAATAAAGTGTTAAAATAAAATCACATGCATTTCATTAAAATCGATGAAGGAAGGAAGTGGTATAATTGATAGTTTAATAAATAACTTACCTGTTGAGCTACATTTACCAGGATATCAATTTTGCGGTCCTGGAACTAAACTCGACAAACGTCTCCAAAGAGGTGAACGAGGCATTAATAAACTGGATGAGGCTTGTATGTATCACGATATCGCGTATACTAATAAAGATCGGAAAACTCGACATAAAGCTGATTTAGAGTTGTTGAACATGGCGAAAAAAAGACTTAAGTCAAAAGATTCTGGTAAAGGAGAAAAAGTTGCATCATGGATAGTAAAAAATGCAATGAAAGCTAAACTAAAAACTGGGGCTGGTATTAGTTCATTTAAATCGGTTGTGAAAAAAATATGGTCACAACTGAAGAAAAATAAATCTAAAGATCAAAATACAGCAATAAAAATAGCATATGCAGCTGCAAAAAAAATATTAACTAACAAAAAGAAAATACGTATGCCGCGTCGTATTCCTCTACCTAAAACTGGTGGATTGCTGCCTTTGATACCAATATTTGCTGGACTATCTGCTTTGGGATCATTGGCCGGCGGTGCAGCAGGTATTGCGAAAGCTGTGAATGATTACAAGACTAACCAAAAAAACCTTCACGAATCTATACGGCATAACAGAATGATGGAAGCGGTAGCGCTTGGGAAAGGTTTATATATTAAATCTTACAAAACAGGAGCTGGTTTATATCTAAATCCTTCAAAAAACTGAACAAAAGGCTGCCCAGGAGACCGCTCACAAATATAGATTTATTACAGCATGCTCGTGATATTCCATACTTTCGAGGAGTTTTTATGAGAGATATGTTACCTGCAATAGCAAGAAAAATCGAGTGTGGAATTATAAACCTGGATTCCTCAGATAAATCTGGAACTCATTGGGTAGCCTATGTGAAACACAATAAGTACTGTGAATATTTTGATAGTTTTGGAAATTTAAAACCACCGTTAGAATTAATAAAATATTTAAAAGGTACACCAATTAACTATAATTACGCTCAATACCAAAAGTATGACGCTGTAAACTGTGGTCATCTTTGTTTAAAGTTTCTAAAACATTATTGGAAACGTGTTTAAATATAGTATATGGTATAATATAATCATCAGTCTAAAAATGTCATTCACTGTATCGATAACCGGGCGAGGAGCGTGTTTGACCACAAACTATTCACCAACATTAGAATTACGTGAGGAATATGAATGCGGGCTTCTGTATTTCTCCACATTCAATTCTATTCCTAATATCGACGAAAGGAATGACAAATTTTATTACGGTGAAAATGACGTTATTAATATTCCTGAAGGTTCTTATGAACTACAAGATATATGTGATTATTTAAAAGAAAACATTAAAAGCAATGAGATATTAGAAATATCTTGCAATAATAACACGTTAAAGACTAAGATATTTTGTTCCCAAATTGTTAACTTTGAAAAAAACAATTCTATTGGAAAAATCTTAGGTTTTGGAAAGGAAACTTTGAAAGCAAATATAAACAGTGAATCTCGGTATCCTGTGAGTATTTTATCTACAACCATTGTGCGCATCGAATGTGATGTGGTGAGCGGTTCATATGTAAACGGCATAGCAAGTCACATCATTTACGAATTTGTGCCAAATGTTCCCCCTGGTTACCGAATCATAGAAATACCTAAGAATCTAATTTATTTTCCTGTTAACCAACATTCAATCACTGCCATAAATATAAGATTACTGGACGCTGAAAATAAAGTGATAAATTTACGAGAAGAAGAAGTGCAGCTATATTTACATTTAAGAAAAAAATGTTAAACTTCAGTAATAAAACCCCTGCTTTACCTAGAAACGAAATCAGTATCAAATCAGAATCTCATAAAAGAGGACCTTCTCGTCAGAAGAAAAAATTGACAAAAAATAATATCAAGTTCCTGAAATTAATTGGATTGCTAAAATGAATATTCTTAATGTATCTCAACAAACGCAATACGATAACAGCATCGAAAGTTTTGAATACCATTCGTATAAACCATACGTAACAAGTTTCAACAAGAACGACGAAATACGTATACCTATCAACCAACAGGACTTGTATGTTTTACCTTCACATAGCACGTTGTATATCGAAGGTATAGCATCCGTTTACAAAAATAACCCGAAAGAAAAAGTATCCAGTGTGCATTTTGTTAATAACCCTGCATTGTTTCTATTTCAAGATATTCGATATGAACTAAACGGAGTAGAAATAGACAAAATTAAAAATGCAGGCATTACAACTACAATGAAGTCGTATTTATCTTTAAATGAGCAAGAATCAAAATCTGCACAGGTTTGGGGTTGGTCTATGTCTGGCACAACTAATGTTACAAACGGCATGTTTTCAGCTTCCATTCCATTAAACAAAATATTGGGTTTTGCGGAAGATTATCAAAAAATTCTAATAAATTGCAAACACGAGTTGGTACTATTAAGGAGCAATACTAATTTAAATGCATTAAAGTTAAATACGGGTGAAGTTATAAATGATATAGAAATTAATAAAATTATTTGGCGCGTACCTCAAGTGAAAGTATCTGATCGCGAAAGAATTAATTTATTGAAATGCTTAGAAAAAGATCGTCCATTAACTGTACCTTTTAGAAACTGGGATTTGTATGAATACCCTTTGCTACCTAGAACGCGCAAACATGCGTGGTCTGTAAAAACTTCATCACAAATTGAAAAACCGCGGTTCGTTGTCATTGCATTACAAACGAATAGAAAACATGAAGCTCAAATGTCATCAGCAGAGTTTGATCACTGTAACGTACGTGACATAAGAGTATTTTTGAACTCTACTTACTTTCCATACGAAGGCCTAAATGTTAGCTTTTCTGAGAACAAATTTTCTTTATTATACGAACAGTATGCAAGATTTCAACAGTCATATTACGGACGCCGTGCTGAACCCTTGATGAGCATGAAAGAATTTAAAGACATTGCTCCCCTATTTGTGATCGATTGTTCCCGCCAGCACGAATCATTAAAAGGCTCTGTTGACGTTCGAGTTGAAATTGAAACCGATCAAGACATACCTGACCAGACAGCAGCCTATTGCTTAATACTAAACGACTGCATTTTTGAATACAAACCACTGAGTAGCATTGTGAAGAAAATATCATGAATAAAAATTGCATTTTCTTGGACTTGCAAGGATTCAAAAATCTTAAAAATCAATTTATTATTAAAGAATTTGCTATAGCTAATGACCATACTCAAACATTTTTAATTAAACCTCCATATCCGTTTTCCAAATTGTCTAATGAAGAAAAGCGGCGCGTTCTATGGTTAGAAAGAGAAAGAGGATATCATTGGAGTGAAGGCTACATAGACTATAGAGAATTTCGAAGGATGATTAAACCTCACTTAGAAAATAAAATATTAATTGTAAAAGGTGAAGAAAAAGTTAAATGGGTCCAAGAGTTATGTACTCACGCTAATATCATAGATATAAGTGTCAAGGGATTGCCTAATTTAGAAACATTATATCAGTTATATTGTCCAGAAAAACTTAATTTTAATTGTTTGGCTCATAATAAAATGTGTGCGTTAAGAAATGTTTTATGTGTGAAAAAATGGTGTTTAGAAAATAATGTATCTATTGAATAAAATTGCTCTAAAATTACTATTTGTTTGATAATTTAAAACCTACTCCCCTAACTACCTAATAATATGTTGTAATGACTTATATTTAAATGCTTAAAATGAAACAAAAAATAGAGTCAATCATTTTATTTCATATAACACTAAATCTTTATTACGATCTAAAACTATGTTATAACTATTATAATAATGTAATCTAATTTAGAATATGTTTGACGCAATTCTTATTGTAATTTACCTGTTTTGTGATTTAATAAATAAATTAATAAAATAAATCCAGCACTCACTCGCGTACTTAAATCAATTCTCCGACCAGATTTCGGACATATCCGATGTCCTTCATCCGGGAACTACGTTTACAGGTCCCGGCGTGCGCGTCTAGCTTCAAAACGCAACAGACATTACATTATTTATACACGCTTACATTATTATAATGAATAACTCACACGATAGTTTTTATACTAAGATGCTATAACTAGTTATACTATGTACACTGATTTAATCAAAACCACTTTCACTGCAAAGTTTTATGGAAATTTTTCTTATTACACGTTCTGTCTCGTCCATAATTTCGTCAACACTATCTTTTACTATGTACTGTGCACTAAGAAGAAGGCTGGTATTACTGTCTGAGTCGGAAACGGCTGGCGACGCGGTCAGATCTATGACTTTAATTTTTATAAGCCGTGTACCCCGTCGCGGTTCATTGTTTATCACGTAAGATTTTCCGTGCAGCTTACATTTCTTTTTTCTGACGACAGCATCACGCCGTTGTTTAGGCTTTTTCCCCGTCGGCTTTGTCACTCGCCCGTTTAAAAACATCTCTGGATACAGTTCTTCAAAGGGTTGTGATTGTGATCGCCATGGATCCGGTTGTGCGTACTGGCTGCATGGTATTTCCGTATCAGACATTGTCTGTAACAAGGAAACAAAATATTAGACACTAATATCAACGCCGGTAAATGGTAACAAACATAAGTACTCATTACTTTAGTTTTTATTAGTACTGAAGGACAATAGCTGGAATGAACATAAGGGAACATTATTAAAAACAATATTTTACTTACGATTAAAATGTAGTGAAGTGAGATGGACGTATTCGTCTGCACGTAACAAATTGCAATTTATTTATGACTGAAAATAAATCGAACTAATCATATAGTAGTTTGTGCTGTCGCAATAATAATTGGTGAACCAACATGACACTGATTCGTCATGAGTTCATGCGAGTTCATGTATTTTGCGTCGTCAGCGCATAGCTCTATAGTAAATATGATACGTATTGTACTTGTCTAATCTTGTTTTATTATTAAAGGTTTCTTATTACTAAAGATAAATGAAAACATATTTTAATATTTGATAAGGATAATTTATTCATAAACTTATTTATAAACAGCATATATATAACTTATTTATAAAACTTATTTATTTATTAACACAACACTCGACAAATTATGAATAAAAAACATATTATTTTTATATTCTAAAATATTATAGTCTTAGTATATTAATAAAATAAAATTTAACAAACTAATAGATTTAAGTAGGTAAATTAAATTTAAAGTTAACGCAATGCTAATTTTGATTAAAACAGGCTGCTCTTATGCCCCCATGCCAGTGTCGATATATTATTTTTTAGTACTATCCGCTTATCATCATTAGACGATAATGCAATTTTATTAACAGACTGCGTAAATATTTCATGTTTTAAAGACTTAAAAACAATATTTGTTTTCCTTATAACGTCATTGTGTTTAAGCACTCTTTTATAATCATTAAAGTGCAAGTCTTTGACGACATTCTTCTTGATTCCCTTAGCTTTTTTAATATCTTTAGTTTCAGTTTTAATGCAATACAGCTTAGACCTTAAGCCAACAAACTCCGTTATAACTTGTCCGCCAAGCTCGTCTTTAAATAACCCTGGTACCTTTTTATTTTTACAAACTATACCATAAATATTGTTTTTGTCATAGTTACTAGTGTCAAAATATGATTGCAAATTATGTTTTATGTCATTGTAAATATCGTTAGTCTGTATTGAGTACAAAAACTATCCGTGTCGGTATAACAGAGCTGCACATTGGGTCCGTAAAAAGGTTTTATTACAGAATAGTGAAAATCGTACATGTGACTTTTTGATACTTCTAAAACTGTAAACCCAATATAAATTGGTTTGTCTAATTTTATTGATTCTGGTTTCATTTGAACAGCCACGAAATTTTCTGAAAAGACGGAACAACTGTGAAAATTAGGTCTCGCTATGAGTCGCTGAGCGGTGTAACTTTTTTTCGTTTTATTTCTATTATCAACCCATTGATTTACTAATTTTACATCCAGTCTTTTCTCCGGGTCTTCTAAAGTCTTTCCAAATATAGAATTATTCAATAATTTTAAAAAGTCCTGTTCAAAAGTTGAATTAGCTTTTTGCCGCAAGTCTGTATTTAGATCTATATATTGTTTTAAGTAAGCACTTTGTTTAAATTCTATTACTCTATGAATTTTTTTAAGTAACAATCCATGACGTATACATATTTTCAAGTGTACATAGTGTATGACATAATAAAATTTATCATATAAGTTTGGTATTAACTTATTTGTCTTTGAACCAGGAGGAATAAATTTTTGCGGACAAAAAGGTAAATCGTTGTGCGAGTCATGTAACTGATCAGGATATTCTAAATCAACTTCTAAAATATAACCGTATTCAGAATCGTCTGATATTTTTAGAATATTAAGTGATTGAAATTCCGACACTTTGAGCATTCGGAAGTCAGAATGAGGTAAATATGAACACAAACTTTTTCCGTACAAGTTGTTGGAATCCCAGTACATCAAATAACTATCTGGGTATGTTGGATCGTAACTAGATAGATACTTATTATTTGCTTTTGCATGTCTAGTCGAACACAAACAGACTCCACCGCGTATACCTTTCTGTATCATTCTTACTATTTCTAAGTCTTCTATAAGCTGAAGTTTAACTTTTGTTTTAAGAAGCATGGCGTCAAAACTTAAACTTGGGGCGGTTATATAAAAAGCAGGATCTAATTTGTAATTTAATCTGCAAGTAGAGCGAAATTTTTCGAATATATCTGCAAGTAAGAGTACGTCTGATTTTAGATATAGGTCTGTATATTGACCTAAATTTTTAATGTTAAATTTTTTCCATATAATTTTGGCATGATTGTAATCAGACATTGAAACAGTAGAATTAAAAAGAGTGCTGTAAAAACACTCTCTTGGGGGCAAACTTTCCTCATCATATGATTTCCAATCAGTCATGTATTCATATGGATATACACCTTTTCGCGTTAACAAATCAAATTGTTCTTTTTCAGGAAATTGATTAGTTAAATGCAAAAAATCTTTTCTACCTAAATTTACAACAAGTTTTTCCAGGCTTGTGCCTAAAAACTTGAAAGAGTCTACAAAACGAAGAGCCATGTACTGTTGAGGTTCGGTCATAAAAAATTTTGTGAAAGATATATAATTTTCTTTATTTTTTGCTATAACTTTTAATGACCCAGGCATTTGTCCTAGTTGCCGAATAAATAAATGACTATCATATCCTGACAAATTGTGAAAAAATACCGGTATAAACTTTGGTAAGCTAAATTTAAGATTACAAAAGCTGTGTGCGGCACCGCGGTACCTGCCGGTTAAATGACAGTGATCTTTTACGCTATCATCAAATAAAGTCTGATTACAAATATGACACAATTTTGCATTTAAAAAAGATTGTGTCTCCTTTGCTGTCAATGGTAGCATAGGCTTAACATTTTTATAAATTTTGGTTATTTTAGATACATCTTTTTGTAGAAATTCAAGAAAAACTTCAACGCAGTCTTCACCCCGGTAAGATACATACCGATTAAGTAAACTATTATATGAACATACTACATAATATGCAAAAGCGGCTGGAACGTGTCTTTGTAATGATGATGTGCAATTAGAACGTTTTTCATCCTTACTAGGTTGCAACAACGATTCAAAGTCCGCGTAAATAACAAAGGGCATATCTTGCATTCTCTCGTAATGTTTGAATTGTATGAAAGTACCAGATTTAGGTAAAATTGTCGCGACTCCACCGCACACGTGATTGTTTAATTTATGTTCGCTATTAAAAAACATTATACAATCATCACAAAACCATACTTTTCCATGATGTTTTGTTATCTGATGCCTTAGTAAGCGACTTAAATTTGATATCAAGCAATAATGACTAACGTTTCCTTTCTCTATGAACAATAAGTTAACATGATGTTTTCTTCTGTTTTGTGTTCGGTATAGCGGACCAACAATGCTCGTTTTGTTTTTAAGACCATAAACATTTATACTAATGCGTGAGTTATTTTTTTCAAACGTCTTGATGTCATTAAAATTTACTGGAAAAGACATATTTTTAGTGTTAAGCAAGGTATTATAGTGTGGATAAGAAGAAGTGCGGTGAGCGTTTTTCTTAGCAGGAAATAATGCTGCTACTATGCACCACAGAAAACAAAATTGATCCCTGTTTTGAATATTTACACATGCTCGTTTAGATCGTAAAGCTTTTGGTAAATTAATAAAACCTGATGCTCTTAAAGGGTTATACTTATTTATATTAATCTCCAAGTACGAACTACCTAAAAAAGACCAACCGCTATCACGTTCTTGGAATTCATCGATGTGAGTTGAAATAATCGAAATAACTTTGGTGAACAATTCATTAAAATCAAAGTTTTTATGAACGACATAATTTTCAGTAGCAAAAGATTTAACTTCCCGCGAGTCTTTCGAAGGCAAAGCAAATTCGGCAAATAATTCGAAGTTTACTTTAATGCTATCAAAAGAGGCTAGCCTTGCATGCAAGAGCTGACTCACTCGTGCGCGCATCCCGTGTAGGAACGCAGCCGGCGACTTGAAACCCTCGTCTACCCCAACATCCCGCACTCTGTATGATGCTATACGACTACGAAATGCGCTACAAATTTTTTCTATTCCGTCATCTACTTCAACTGCACTATTATTTTTATGTACAGTGCTTCTCAGATGGGCTGAGAATGCCGAACTTTTGACAGATACATCGCAAACAGAACAAAATATTTTTCTTGTTGACATTATGACAACCTATCTAAATAAAAACTAAATGGTGATTCTACTTTACTATTAAAAAAATAATCAGGTCTTATAATTAAGTACAAAAATAAGAACTGCCTGAGGGCTTAGTTAAGTGCGCGTTCACCTTCTAAGCAGCGGGTTCGATTCCCGGTGGAAAGTTTTCTTTCCAAAGGAAATTTGTGTTTCTGGTTCTGGACGTAATTTTTTGTGTGATGTGAATGTTTCCGACACCCACGACACAAGTCATCAATATAAGTGTGGGGATGTGAGTCTAAAAGCGTTAAAAGAAAAATAGGTAATTCTATTGATTTATTAATTATCTACCTATTTGAAAAGTAAAAGAATGCCTATATGTGAATACGATGCCTAGGTATACCTAAACGTTAGCGTTAAAATGATTAAATACCTACCTGATTCATATTACATTTTTCAAATATAAATTAGAATTAAAAATATACTGGGATTTTAGTAATATAAAATCTTTATTGAGCTTTCACAAATAAAAAACAAAAATTTTAAATATTAAAAAACCTAATGCGAAGAGCAAGAAAACAGAAAAGAATAACCAATAAATATAGGTTAAATTAATTTATTTTTTCTTGTCCGCGAAAAAAGTTCCCTCTTCGTGGAACTTCCCTTTAGAGGCTTGTACGAAAGATCGCAAAAACTCCAACTCCTGAGCGTCGGAGTCTACTTGATATTTTAAAGACAAGATCGCCTTCTCCCAGCGCTCCCTAGCATCGACGGCCTGGATATCCTTATAATTATAGAGCCGCAGCTCAACAAACACATCACCCGATAGGTCGGCGGTACGACGTAGAACCCCGTTGGCAACGCGTCTGGTGAGCACCGACTGTAGTGAACTCGACTTTTTCTTTCGGGTCACCTCACGATCCTCGTCGCTGTCGAAGAAGCCAAGGTGCCACCCGCTGCTGTTGCTGGACAAAGACGCCTCCTTTTTCTCTGGGTTAATCTTGCGTTTCGCTGTCTTTTTCATAGGCTTGTTGGCACTGAAATAAAAAAAAAGTAAATTAACTAGACGATAAATAACTTCTACATAAGGTTGGGATGTAGGTAAATAGCGAAAGGTTGACCTTTGAACCGACTATTCAAGTAAGTTATACACATTCGAGTTAAACCTAGGTACCTAGTATAATATTAAATAATTTTAAAACGTACCGTTTTGACTTTGGCAACAGCTCGTCTTCGGAATCTTTGTGGTAGCGCTTGGTCTCGTACTCAGAGTCCGACCTGGTAACAAACAAAAGAACAAGCAATTAACATACTACGCGTGATGAATGGTCCAGCGGGCTAACAGCCGACTAAAAAAGTCATAAAAATATGTTATAGTAGGTAATAGGAATAAACTTAGTATTAAACTTACGAACATTATTTAAACTGAAGTGAAGTTTGATTCACAACTATGTAGCAGCACGATATTGAGCTCGATGGGACCCTCGCAGCTACGGTCTCGAAGCACACGTTGCAGCAGGTTGTAGCTGAAGCCTCGATGAGCACGTTGGAGCTGCTGGATTCTTGTAGAGCCTCGAGGCTGAGACACTAGTTGTTCCGGGATCTTGAGTTCGTTGAAGCTCGTCGTTGAAATGTGATTCACAGTTCAGGCCCAAAAGGTTTTGTGTAAAAAAATAATGTTGATAAGAAGTGGTCAACATTTACGTTCGAATAGATTCGATTATTATTATATAAACTTAGTTTATGTCGATACCTATTAACACTAAAAACAGTTTGGCGTACCTGAATCTTGTTTTCGTATGTCATCAATAATAAATTATTGATAACAATAACAAAAAAATATATATTAGAAATCTAAGCGATAAAATTTAAATAGAGGTCACCGGATGTACAGTCGACGTTAAAAATATCTTTAGCAGAAAACGTGCACTGAAATATAATAATCCACTCACGAATCAATCCATTTACTTTAATTAATCGACTTAAAACCACGATGATGTTTTATGTTTTTTATATGTATGTTCGAGCGTAACGTTTATGTTTAAGAAACACATGAAAGCTCCAAAACATATATTTTATTTTGTTTCAGTTGTTTTTTAAATAGGTACTACTAACTAAATATTTATTCATGTGCGACGGAGCGCAGTTATCATTTGAGAAATGCTAAAGGTAACATATTTATTTTCCAACCAGGTAAGGAGATTAAATCGATACAAAATAATTCTGCATCATCGTACATAACGTAAAGTATTAGTCTTTTAAATATACGTAACATTGGACAGGGATATATGTATTGACATACATTTACATACATATCAATTAATTTTAACACCTGTCTTTGCTGGTCGGTTAAATCACCTAACATGCAGCTAACTGGTGTTGACAGTACTTTTATTGCAGTTTATGCAGAAGTGCATGTGACGTCAATAACATGCGCTATTTAGCAAGGTAGCTAGTTGCACAATACTACGAGTACCTATTGATTATTATTTCAACAGGGGCTAGTCATACGAAAAGAAAAACTTTAATACATGTTATGATTAAAGATAACCAGCGGTCAAAAAATAGTTTGTATATTCAACATAACATATTTATTATATAAAATTAAATATAGATTTTTTATTACCTTTTAATAATACTTAAGATATTTATATCAATAATATATATACACTCATAGAATTTGTGTTTTCTGTAGTAAGGTATCTATAGGAACTGAATAATCAACTTATCTATATAAGTATTTAGTTTAAATCATATATTTCTAATTAATGAATAATCAATAATTCTGTGTTTTTTGTAATTATAACATTATTTTATTTATAAAACTAAAGTGACAATGATATCAACAGAGCGTACTTACCGGCCTGAATTATAACCAGTGTTTATAAGCTGTTATAAATCATGCATTGTGAAACATGCCCTATTACTAAGGTACATTGTAATATTATATAAACACTGCGTTTCATCCTTTATCATTGATTTATAAGCAGTTGAGGTGACACCACGTTTGACTTAGCTGCCAACTGAAAGTTCCATTTCTAGGTGCCATTTTTTTGGGAAAATTTGGATGAACATGATGAGTTTATCCAAACAGAGTACTAGATTAATGGTACGACGAATCGCGCTAGAATGAACTTTGAGCAATCGGCCGACCGGCGCTGAGTCACGTGAAGTCTAATCGATGTCGCTTAGTAGAAACTCGTAAATGAAACCGGGACAACTTAGTGAAGGTTTGTTTCTAGGTGTCGTTTTGTGTAATAACAGAATGATACGACCAATCGGGCTAGAACAAACTTTGAGCGATCGGCCACTAAGCTTAACGGAATCATTGCGAAGTTCTGGTGGTGTGCATTGAGGTGACACCACGTTTGACTTAGCTGCCAACTGAAAGTTCCATTTCTAGGTGCCATTTTTTTGGGAAAATTTGGATGAACATGATGAGTTTATCCAAACAGAGTACTAGATTAATGGTACGACGAATCGCGCTAGAATGAACTTTGAGCAATCGGCCGACCGGCGCTGAGTCACGTGAAGTCTAATCGATGTCGCTTAGTAGAAACTCGTAAATGAAACCGGGACAACTTAGTGAAGGTTTGTTTCTAGGTGTCGTTTTGTGTAATAACAGAATGATACGACCAATCGGGCTAGAACAAACTTTGAGCGATCGGCCACTAAGCTTAACGGAATCATTGCGAAGTTCTGGTGGTGTGCATTGAGGTGACACCACGTTTGACTTAGCTGCCAACTGAAAGTTCCATTTCTAGGTGCCATTTTTTTGGGAAAATTTGGATGAACATGATGAGTTTATCCAAACAGAGTACTAGATTAATGGTACGACGAATCGCGCTAGAATGAACTTTGAGCAATCGGCCGACCGGCGCTGAGTCACGTGAAGTCTAATCGATGTCGCTTAGTAGAAACTCGTAAATGAAACCGGGACAACTTAGTGAAGGTTTGTTTCTAGGTGTCGTTTTGTGTAATAACAGAATGATACGACCAATCGGGCTAGAACAAACTTTGAGCGATCGGCCACTAAGCTTAACGGAATCATTGCGAAGTTCTGGTGGTGTGCATTGAGGTGACACCACGTTTGACTTAGCTGCCAACTGAAAGTTCCATTTCTAGGTGCCATTTTTTTGGGAAAATTTGGATGAACATGATGAGTTTATCCAAACAGAGTACTAGATTAATGGTACGACGAATCGCGCTAGAATGAACTTTGAGCAATCGGCCGACCGGGGCTGAGTCACGTGAAGTCTAATCGATGTCGCTTAGTAGGTACTCGTAAATGAAACCGAGACAACTTAGTGAAGGTTTGTTTCTAGGTGTCGTTTTGTGTAATAACAGAATGATACGACCAATCGGGCTAGAACAAACTTTGAGCGATCGGCCACTAAGCTTAACGGAATCATTGCGAAGTTCTGGTGGTGTGCATTGAGGTGACACCACGTTTGACTTAGCTGCCAACTGAAAGTTCCATTTCTAGGTGCCATTTTTTGGGAAAATTTGGATGAACAGGATGAGTTTATCCAAACAGAGTACTAGATTAATGGTACGACGAATCGCGCTATAATGAACTTTGAGCAATCGGCCGACCGGCGCTGAGTCACGTGAAGTCTAATCGATGTCGCTTAGTAGGTACTCGTAAATGAAACCGAGACAACTTAGTGAAGGTTTGTTTCTAGGTGTCGTTTTGTGAAATAACAGAATGATACGACCAATCGGGCTAGAACAAACTTTGAGCGATCGGCCACTAAGCTTAACGGAATCATTGCGAAGTTCTGGTGGTGTGCAATGTGTGTTTAATTACCGGAATATACAATGATGATTCACCATGACTGTAATTGAATTGGTAAGTTCAAACGTGCTAGTTGACAATCGTAATATACTTTTTGTGTGATCGTGAGTAGAATAACCGAACGGGTATGATCGAACGTAAGATTGGAAATTCTAAAATATTTTTTCAACATGAGCGATTGGCAAAAATCAGAAATGTTATTGGGCATTCTAATTCACTTTTTTCGAGAAAAAACGCGAGTGAACGAGCGTTTAAGAAAAAAGTGAATTAGAATGCCCAATAACCACCTACTGAGAGAACTGATGGACGTGCGGAAGCATCCACAGTCGACAAGGGACGACCGCAGACTGCTCGCTTAAGCAAGCAGTACTCATCTACCACGAAGTGATAATTCCAGCGAACGTCACTGTTTTCTTAGGAAAATGAGGGTAGGAAAGGAAAGAAAGGAAGCGCCAATAAATGGCGCGTACATAGACTGATAAAAAATTTATAGTCGTATGCTTCGTGCAGTTGGTTAAAAAGGGAGTTTGTAAAGTATGTATATTATAAAATAAGTTGTAATAAAAATAGAGACTTAAAAGTTACATAGTCAGAGAACTTGTCCAGACGAATCTAACGAGCCTATACTCGATGTGTTTATCTTGTTTAGTTCAGAAGCTCCTATGGCCATCTTCCGTCTCCAACATCAGACCAATACCATAGCACCATATCATTATATTGTCACTGAAGATACATAAGTAAACCAAATTTCAGTCCAATCGGTCATCGGGTCGATCTATTTTAGCTTGCAAGATTTAATTACAGACCGACAGACAGACAACGGGACAGGTGAAACTAAATAGAAGCTTGTAATTACTATATTATTATAATAAACCCACATATTCGCATTTTTAAGGGCATTAAATTAAGGGTGAAACGTATGAAAATACGTAGAAAATTTACTGAAAATATGTGAAAACGGTGCGCATTGCGGAAAAGCAATTGACGAGCGCGAGTTTACTCTCCCTAGAGTCCATGAAAATTCCAGACGCTTTTTTACATTTACATATTAAATAATTTTACGAGCGGATGAAACATTAAAACGCGATTTTAAATGGTAGCATTTGTTAGTATTTTCACGCCTTATTTTACAAGCCTTAAATCTAAGAAGTTATACTGCCTTGGTACCACAAGCAATTAAGTTATATCCCTTGCATGCATTCCAAATCCATTCAGCCGAAACAGTGTGAAGAGAAAACAAACATACTTACACACAAACATTCAGATTTCTAATATTAGTGTGATATGATCACGTCGAAGTAGAGTTCGTCTGCCTGGTAAAAAGGCGTTCATTTTTGCAGTATACGAATTTTACGAAAAAATCTGCTGGAAAATTTCTGTCTTTCAATCAGAAATTCAATTAAATCAATGTAGTTTTCAACCGATATTAAAAAAAGAAGGTTCTCAATTCGACTGAATGTTTTTTTCTGTATGTATGTTACGCGATATCTCCGCCAATCATGAATCGCTTTTGTAGATTTTTTAGTTTGGTAGAGGTGGTCCCATATAATTTAATACGAAATAGGACCAATTTCGTAAAAATGTATATAAGCGAAATCAAAATATAAGCGTTGAAGTCCGTTTTTTTTAAGCTTTGCTTGCGTTAATTATTGTATTCAAGTATTTAATGTATTCTATGACCTTGAAATGATGGCGTATGTCTGTCTAGACAGAAAACATCTAGGAGCTAAGGACCAATAATCCAAATCGTTGTAAATAATGTGATGGATCATTGACCTCTTCGTTTCTTTGGCAATGAATTTGGATGTGTGTGAATGTGAAAAAACTAATGTTTCATATATATGTATATATATGAAACATTAGTTTTATATATACAGCTTAAAACGCGTAAAAATGACGACTTACTTTGTTGTCGACTAGTTTCGGACAAATTCTTCTTCTTCAGCTCACAGAGTCACTAGTCATTACATTATATTATATTAGATTTTTTAAACTTTCGCGAACTGCAATCATGTTTTTATGAGATAATTAAACGCAAGCAAACCTAAAAAAAACCGACTTCACCGCTTTATCTTCAGAACTTTGATCAGATTAGATGTACTAAACACGCATTATTGAAGATATTTCAACTACTGATCAGATCTCGATCAAATTTAAATGAGACCTATTGAAAAGCAACATCTTAAACAAAAAAATAAAATCGGTTCACGTGCAACGAAGTTATGAGGTTTGAGGTGAGGGAGTTGAGGTGAGTTATGAGGCTTTCTCGTCCTAAAATCAAAGCCAACATTCAATATTATCAACCCCCTACCATCATGTAATTTCGCGTTTCTTTGACAATTCGTATTGCAGATGTCATATGTATTCCCCAGAAGTCAAAAATAATATTTCACTCGGTGAATTCACACAATACCTCGAGAAAATATATCCCATCGTTCCCATAGAATCTCTCTATCTACATATACTGCAAAAGCCGTTTTGAGTTCTACATTTATTTAGATAGGGTTGAAATTCTGTTTTTTTTCTTGTTTTTCATAGTGACCTCTATCTGGAGTCAAGGGTCGGTGTACTTAGATGTTAGCATTATTCTATGTTTGTCTGTTAAATTGTATGTGAATATGTTATTGTGTGAGGAGTTCAGAGCTTTGTTTAATTAAAGTGGGGGCGGGGTGACCTTGTTTGACATTATAATAGGTATTGGATTATCAACTTTGAAGCTATCATAAATTGACGAGGTATAGCCAAGTATGTATATGATGCTAGCCAACCCACGCGGCATTACCCGAATGGATGAGAGCAAATAAAACAAAAAAAAACTGTCCATTTAATAACCTCCTTCTAATCAAAGTGGTTAACTTTTATATCTTGCATCATGACTTGTGTCACTGGTGCCGGAAACATTCACATCACACCTACAATTACATCTAGATCCAAAAACACAAATTATGTTTGGGGAGAAAACTTGTGTTCCATAGGGAATCGAACCCGTTACCCGCTGCTAAGATGTCTGTGTTCCTTCTTCAGTGGAGTCTCATCATGATAGTGGGTTCGATTCCCGGCAGGAGCACAAATTCCTACCCAAGGGATATTTGTGCTTCTGGTTCTGGGTGTAATGTGTGTGTGTTTCCGGCACGCACGATACAAGTCTTTGAACTTAGTGTGGGGCTGTGAGTGTGAATGCGTTTGTTTATTTGTTTGTTATATAAATTCTCATATGCATATAAGACTTATCAATATTATACACTATAAAAAGAACATAACAAAACTTACACAAACCCTGTTATTCCCATTCCTGTTCAGTGACTTACCCAATTATAAAATATCAAAGCAAAAGTTACCTCGGAACTGGAATGAGATCACGAGTGACTGCCATCCCGGATATCGGAGAACTTTACTGCGCTCTTCAAAGATATATCTGTTGTAGAGTCGTGTTATCGCTTTAAGCGATTTCTGATATCATAATAGCACGTTATATCAGCAAGAATACAATACCAAGAACACGTATCTCAACTACAAATTTTGTGACATGATGAAATAGTTCATTCTGTCCGTTCGTTAGCAGATCCGTCCATTTTTTTTGTTTTATTTTTGAGTAACCAGTTTAAGAGAAGTTTGTGCCACTTCGTCAGTTTACGCACGTAGACCGTACGGCGTACGGCGAGTCTTCAATCACCGACTGCTCCGAAACTAGTCTCGCAACAATGCGATAAACCAACCATGAGTAAAATTGTTAAAACCTAAATATAGTAAGTAACAAATAGGGTGGTTCAGTTGACTTGGTTGTTCAGCACTTTGTCCATCCGTCTGTCTGTCAGAGGCATCTACCGAATTAAGTACTTCAAATTCTCAGAGAATATGTAAGGCTTTACCATTGATGGCTTTGGGCCATCGCAAAGCCATCAATGGCAATTGAAATTATATAAATTTTAATGTTAGGAGACAACTCACACACTTAAGCGGGAAGTAAAATATTTTTTCTTTATTTTTTATTTTTTTTTATTTTTGTAGACTATCTTCAAAAAAAGCTCTGAAAGTAGAGTACGAATCCAGTTAAAAAAAATGTTTGAAAAAGATTATTTAGTAGGCCATCAGTCACTGATTTTAGACCTGTTTTGTACCGGGGTCTATCTCAAAAACGGCTTCACATTTAAACCTGATACTTACGTATTGTATTTGTTATATCCTGTACTTGAATAACAAAAACAGAAATCACACAATTATCTTAAGAAAAAAAATATAAGCAATTAACCTCAAAAGTGTTTCTCAATTAGACAAAATGAAGGCGCGAGATATCAGTTTGGCGCGAACGACTAGTATTATATACCGTTCGTTGTAGACCCTGTAGGACACAGCAAAATAATAGTAATTAAACGCAAAGCTTCAAAAAACCGACTTTACCGCTTTATCTTCGGAACCTTAAACCTTGATTAGATTCAACGTATTAAACACGCATTATTGACAATAACTCAAAAAGTAGTGATCAGATCTTGACCAAATTTAAATGGGACCACAAAAAATTATCATCAAAATTGGCGCACAAAGAATGAAGTTATGAGGTAACTTTTGAAGTCGGTTAAAAACGAGAACATCGTCAATGTAGTCCACAGAAAACGAATTATTGAGGATAACTCAAAAACTACTAGTCAAATCTTGATCAAATTTAAATGGGACCAATTGGAAAGCAACACCTATCAAACAAAAAAAAAATTAATCGGTTCACGTGGAACGACGTTATGAGGTGACACATAAAAAAAATACAGTCGACTTGAGTAAATGAAAAGGAGGAGGTCCTTTTTTGTGAAGTCGGAAAAAAAGTGGAGGACTGCTAGGTTTTATTTACAAATATAAATGAAGATACAAAAATATATGTCAGATAATAATTATTCAATTGCAGATAAATAGTGTTTAGTAATTCGGTCATTATTTTTATTTAATTATTACTAATTCGACAAACTGTCAAACGTCATCCATATATGGTTGACATACCTCCAGTTCGCTCGAAGCGTTTCGCTTCTACGTTTATCATCCGTACACCGAAGGAGTGGAACTCATTGCCCTCGTCTTTGTTCCCCGAACAGTATAATCTGGGAGTCTTCAAGTCAAGAGTGAATAGGTACCTTCTAGGCAAGCATGCTACATCTTCGGCCGCATCGTCGCTTACCATCAGGTGAGATTGTGGTCAAACGCTTGCCTATCGTACATAAAAAAAAAAAATCGACCGTAGGCGTAACCGTAACTAGTTCAGGCAGATTTCTTTCATATGACGTCATAATTTCAGGCATTCCCAACCGCAAACAATGTAATTATTAAAATTCTTTCGTAAGTCGCAACGAATACACAAATGTTCCTCACATTCACCAACTTCAAGTTTGCTAAAATGTACTTTAGTTTAACGACATATGGCTTATTTTTGTAACTACTTCTATTTCAAAAGGTTGACAAACTTATCTTTGCGGGTCGCTAAGTTGTGATTCGGAACATTAACAAGAAAGTGTTTGTTTATCAACTGTAGAGGTTGTTGTGTTTGAGAAATGCTTTAAGAATTATTTAAAAGAGCTGGAAAAGGCTTGCGATGCAAATAGTCGCAACCTCAGCTTTAAATTTACTTTCGGCCCTTTTGAGGTATATATACGAACAATAATAAGTATAATGAACTAAAGAAGTAGGTACCTTTTCCTGTAATGCGCTAAAAAGTACAAGCTAATAAACGCCAACTCGTGGGTATTAAATAATTAAACGCAAGCAAAGCCTAAAAAAACCGACTTCACCGCTTTTTCTTCGGAACCTTGATCAGATTTAATGTATTAAACACGTATTATTGACGATAACTCAAAAACTGCTGATCAGATCTAGATCAATCGATTTTCAATGGGACCACATGAAAAGCACCAGCTTTCAAATAAAAAAAGAATCATCAAAATCGGCTCACAACGAAAGAAATTATGAGGTAACTTTTGAAGTCGGGTAAACGAGCACATCGTCAATGTACGCATTATTCGTAACAAAATAGGCTTTATTGACGATATTTCAAGAACTACTACTGATACTTAAATGTAGCTGGTGCAAACCGTTTTTATCTCAATAAATAAATAAATAAATACTACAAGAACTACTGATCAGATCTTGATCAAATTTGAATGGGACCAATAAGAAAGCAACAAAGGTCAAATTAAAAAAAAAAATTCGAAATCGGCACACGTTGCACAGGCAGATAGATGCTCAGCTAACTAAGCTATCGGGCAGTTCAAAATATTTACTAACTCTATAATAATTAAACACAAGCAAAGGTTTAAAAAAACCTTTCACTTCAACGCTTATAATTTGTTTTTGGCTGGATCGATTTCGAAAAAAAAATATGGGACCACCTCTGAATTATAATCTACCGAACAAAAAAAAACATCAAAATCGATTGATAATTGGAGGAGATATCGCATAACATACATACAAAAAAAAATACAGTCGACTTGTGAACCTCCTTTTTTTTCAGTGAAAATAGATAACTCTTCATTATTACACCTTAAAACTTAGAAATAATTAATAATACTTAATAAATTAAAGTAATCAATCGGCGGTCTTATCGCAAACAGCGACCTCTCCCAGACAACCTTTGTGTGGAAAAAAAATTATATGTCAGTGCAACGGCAGTGTAAATAAAATTTAAGTTTATAATTATATACAATCCAGGAGTATAATTATAACCCTTAATTATTACCAAAATAGCCATAAATACCAAATAAGGGCACATCATTATTTATTACCTGCTCCTGCTACAGTTTGATAACATATTGCTCTATAAATCAAACGACCGCAACCTGTTCATTTATATTCAACTTTAACATGATAGTTATAAGAGCTAAAATATGTAAAGGTTTAAGAGGTAAAATGTGAACATAATCGAATTTAACACTGACCCTTTGATATAGTCAAGGTATTTTGTACCTTAAACACCTAGATATAGAAGTTAAAGGTCGATGCATGAAAGCACAAATATTTCGTTGATGTTACGGCCAATTTGGACTTTCTGGAGGTAAGCATTAAGTTTAAAATTCAGCAGCTTCGCCAGCATAGTGCATTAAATAAACAGAAAACAATCTGAGTATATCTGGAAGGCTAATCTTATGGGATTCTCTAGGGTAGGTAAGATATTTAACCCTAGAAAACGACTGAACCGATTTTTACCAAATGGTTCCTATTGAACCAGTTATCTAATAGCAACAAATGATACTTTCATAAAGTTTTAAGCTATTGCATAGCTTCTATCGCGGGCCTTGAGCGTGGAGACCGAATCCAGAAATTCAGTAACGAAAATAACCTAACACCCCCCACTCCGACCGGCACAGCGGTGATACTTTTTAGTTTTGCCATCTATCGATGAATAGCAGAACTTTTAATGACTTTTTTGAAATATCACGCTTGTCTCTTTAGTTCAGCAACTCGCCTCTAGGTGGCAGGAAAAATACTGCATAAATAAAATAAATAAATAATTATAATTGCATAAGTTGATAAAAAATGCTATGCAACAGCTTTACCGCGGCAGTCCCCGAGTGCCACACGGCTTTTTTTTAAATCATGCTTTTACCAGTATTTGTACATATATAATAGGACTGAAAAGTTATGTAACCAGGGATCTTTTCAAGACGAATCAAACGAGGCCAAACTAGCGATGGGTTTATCTTGGCTAGTTCAAAAGTTCCTATAGCCATCTTCCATCTCCATTATTAGTTTATAAATTACTAGCCGTGCATCGCGGCTTCACCCGCATTTATCAAGTTAAAAAGTAGCCTATGTGTTAATCCTAGGTATAAGCTATGTACATTCCATATTTCATCCAAATCTGTTTAGCATATACAACATGGTCTGATTCTGATCGGCATTTCTATCAACTTTAAAAATGTATATAATATATTATACATTTATATATATATATATATACATATCCTTTAGTTTTACCAGCGTTGTGAACGATGTACTCGTAGATGGTTTACTGTATTCATTTGTAAGTTCCACAGCGTTTCACATGATATACATTATGCCAAGGTATGTCGTACAGAAAGATTGTTTCGTACATTTTACATGTTCCAGATAAATTGAGGGAAATACGAATGAAACTGGACAGAACAATAGCGTAAAATTTTATTTATTTAATATATGTTTAATCATTTTGCATAAATTGCATAAAGTGTACAAAAAATAACCTAATGCCAAATAACAATCTCTACTATCCTCTCTAGACATCCTAGTCGTCAAAAAAATGCGGTGAGCATGCGTTGCAATTCCATGTTTAGAAGTGTTTTACCTCTTTTACGTTTATGATAGCCTAGTACTTTAATACTATACTCAAAACTTTTGCGATATTTTTCATACGAAATTTTTAATTATTTTTTTGTGTTGCATTGTCGATACCCGACCCCCCTGTGAAGTATGGAGCACTAATTCAAAGTAACCTTGTATATAAGAAGATAATGAAAATATATAGGCACACATATATACATATGCTATACAATTTTTAAAACAATATGGAGCAGATAGTAAATGAAAAAATAAAAATACTATTAGATCTACTAGGAAATTATGAATTAGGAACAGGATCAATCTCTCTTACCTTCCCTACCTAGTGTTTATGGATGAGTCGTTTATTATATGTATGCAATCTATGCGTCATGCCCCCCGTCTATATCTGCAGAGCCAGTGCCACCCGCATTGTATAAGACTAACTCAGAACTTCAATATAAAGGAAAAATGAAGTGTGTATAAACCAATGCTCTAGAAATGCACGACAATATAGCTACAGTGTCTTCTACGTACGCTGAAAATATCAAAATGGACGGCCAAGGAAGGGTTGTGTTTTTCGCGCGTATCTTATGTATATTGGTAAATTTATATAAAACCTCATATCTTTAAAAGGGCTAAATAGATTTCGACAGTTAAGGTATCGTTAGATTAATCTCAAATACCGAAGTGTCATTAGATAGTCGTAAATAGGGTATCAAAATAAAATAAATTAATAAATAACAACATAAAACACATTTACATAAAAAAATTACAAGTGTTAGACATACAGCCTCAGACTGAGGGACAAGGTTAGTCTATCGTGAAAACTAACATTAGCAAGCCAAGACTGATTAAAAGAAGATAACTAAAATATGTATAAGTCATATGTTTAAACTTAAGTAGGAATATTTTTGCGAAGCCAAAATAAATGAAGAATCAAATCAAAATCGTTTATTCACATGGGCCCCAAAGAGGCACTCATGAAAATTAATGACTCTGCCAGATTCGCAAAATTACAGCCATTTCGAGAAGAACCTGGCAAGTAACTCAGCGGCGCATTTGTTTCATTCATTTTTTTAAATTATTCCTTAACACTAATACATAATTATATTAACCTAGGTGTGTCTATATTATGTAGTCGCTTGAAAGCGCTTGTGCAGTTTGCCTCCATTTAAATCATATTCACGTGATAAATGTGTCGGTCCGAAAATTCAAAGGTGATGAATATGCTGATAGTGCGATACCGAACACCTTTACATAATAAATAACCTGAAGTCGGGTAAAAGGTCGAGAGAAGATACGCCTTTAGAATTTGTTATAGTAAACGATAACTATGTAAGAAGATAGGAAACGGTTCACACAAACCATTTTCTAAATTATAAAATTTAAAAAAGCGGAGTTTTGGCTCTATAGTTAAGTAAACGATGACTATGTAAGAAGATAGGGAACGGTTCACACAAACCATGTTGTAACTTACAAAAAAAATTTTTGGCTCTATAGCTTTTTTTTTTTTTAACATAAACGCTTTCACACTCACAGCCCCACACCAAGTTCGATGACTTGTCTCGTGGGTACCGGAAACATTCACATCACACACACAATCACAACCAGAACCAGAAACACAAATTTTCCATGGGGAGAAAACTTGTGTTCCCGCCGGGAATCGAACGTGGTGGCGAACGCCACCCAACTAAGCCAACGGGCAGTTCAGTAAGCTACTTTGTTTCAGAAGTAAATTTTGTTTCAGCTTTAATTGCGTTTAATTATTCAAGAATTGCTTGCTTATAAATTATTTTTCTAAAATATTAGATTCATTCTTGTTGTTCGTCTAGAGTGAGGCTTATTGAGCTGATATCGGTAGTTTGGGTACATAGTTGTTGGCCTGTCATGTTATGTGTGAAATGGGTCGACACAAAATGTTTAGTCGTTTTCATGATAGCAGAAAATAGAAAACTCTTTTTGCTTTTTTATGCTATATATATAGCATAGCTTTTGACCACTTCCTCAACTGATGGAACTATTTACTTTAAGACTCCCAGTTTAAAACTTTGTACCGTTCAGGGAACATAGACATGACCAATGAGTTCTAATCCGTCCGTGACGACCCAATTGGCGTAGTGGACAGGCCTCCGCCCTCTGTGCCGTGGGTCCCGGGTTAAATTCCCGGCAGTAGTACAAATTCTTTCCCAAGGGATATATTTTGTGCTTCTGGATCTGGGTGTAATGTGTGTGTGATGTGAATGTTTCCGTTACCCACGATACAAGTATTTGAATTTAGTGTGGGCGCAACAAACGCATTCACACGCACAGCGTGTGAATGCGTTTGTTTTAATCCGTCGCCGTACGGATGATGAACGTAGAAGCGAAACTCTTCGAGTGAACTGGGGTATTATATAAATGGATGACATTTGACAGTTTATCTTGTTGTTACATAGTAATTCATTGAATTGTTTCGGATTACCCCCCTTGGTAGCAAGATGTATTTTTAGATTTTTTTATGATTTAGGTTTCTAAATTTAATAGTTTTGAGTTGCTAAATATATGTTTCTTTTCTTTTCAGTTATGCATTTCCCGTGGAATGGAAGCGAATCTGAACAAATCTGAGCAGTAGAGTGAGATAGAAAACCAAGATGGCGGAAGCGGAGGGAGGTGCGAGCGAGCAGGATGATGTTTCATTCCTGCGTACGGTAAGTGAAATTTTTTCAGTGCATTTTATTTGTTTATACGAATGTGAGAAATATCCTGCATATATTGATGCTTCAACGATAGAATAGTAAAATGAATACGATACTCGTAGTATAGTAGGTATTATTGTTGGCCTTAAGGACTATTGTTGGCAAGAAATTGTGGCTCTATAAAACTTTGAAATGTAAATTGTAATTTTTGACTCTTCCGACTCAAAAGGTTGCCGACCCCTGCTCGAGATCGTACCTAATCGTACTTACTTTTTATATTTGCTGTAATATTTAGCTGTTGTACTAACAATTTGTGATTTTGGCGTGCTACAGCATAAGCGCTTTTACGTAGCATAATCGTAGCGCGGAGTTGGACGTGCTACGAAATTAGAGCTTTGGCGTAGCGCAATCGTAGCCCTCAATAATTGCGCTACGCCGAAGCTAGCTATTCTACGCAAAATCTCTAGCAGCGCAATAAGGAATGTGCGTTTTATTAAAAAAGGTATTTTTTTTGTTAAGTTCTACTTGATTTGGCGCGTTTGGGAAAAATTGTTGAATTTTTGCGATGCCCGCAATCGACACTTAAAAGCGACACCGTGAAGTTGGTTGGTAATTTTTTGTCTCTCGAGTTTTCGAGAGAACTGATAACTAAATATTCAAGGTAGTAATTTAATGTTTTTTTGTCACAACACACGGAATCAAATATTTAGTTATTTTTGTTTTGTAACGCTAAGAAGCATAACTTCTTACGTTGTCGTTACGTGTCTGCCACACCTAAATACATCATGACCTACCTACAGGTGAGATAATGTTATTTCTCTCATACATACATTATTTCGACTACAATATATTGTAGCGCTGATGGCGTACATTATTCATACACACTTTTTTTTATTGAGGATAGGCATACGTTTGACTGCTATCTCACCTGACGTTAATCACTTATTATTAAAATTAAGAGTTAATAATAATAATTACCTATAAGCTCGATGTCTTGTAGGTGACTTAGTTCTTTGCTGTACATAGTTTTAGTTTAGTTTAAGGAAATATAGGCAATTGGACAGTAGTTAGGAAAGAAAAAAAAAAAAAAAAAAAAAAGAGTGAATACGTTTCTTTTCTTTTCTAGCATGTCTTCACATAAAAAAAAATACTGATTGATATATGACATTCCGTAGTTTCTGTATCATAAACGCTCTCGAAACGTGATCGTTAAAAAAACGTTTCACATCACACACACAATCACACCCAAAAACTATAACCAAAAGTGACGCGCGCTTAACGTGTTGAAAATTTTCTGTTTCGGGCATCGCCGAGTTTGGAGCCCTTAAAAAAATGATAACATGAACCTATAAGTGCTTGTCTTCTCAAATTAATAAATGCATATTGGAGTATTGAAGCGAAAGCAAAAATGTTCCTTGGAGAGAAATATTGTGTTCCCATCGGAAATCAAACCCGGTACCCGTTGTCTAGAAGGCAGACGCACAACCAACTACGGGCAATATTAACGTAGGGTTACATGACCTTCGACTGGCGCACAAACTAACAAGATCCTAATTATATAAAACGGAAACTTCTAACTAATTTGGGCTATTATTTAAGTTGGTCCGATAAAGTCGTCGGAATTGCTGAAATTCCTCATTAACAGCCTCCAGCCCTCGGGCCTTTTGTCCCTTTTAGCCATTTATTGAAAGAGGGTGAAGTCATAGAAACGTACAAATTCCTCCACTCTTATTCATTTGACTAGCTTTATAGTAGTAGAGGTGACATTAAATATACCAGTTATGAAAACGTCTAATACAACGCAATTGCACACAAGGCGCGACCGGTAAACGTAGTCCCTAAAAGAGCATTTTTTGAACACCATATTTGTGACAAAACAGAATACAAAATAATTACTTACAAAATAAGTGTAACAATAGGCGGTCTTATCACTAAAAGCGTTCCTCTTCCTCTTCTCTCTTCCAGACAACAACCTTTGGATGGAGAGGAATTACGCAACTAAGTTGGACGTCGGTGTTTTAACATAACAAAATTCAGAAAGATGCAAGATTAAAAAATAAAAATGTAAATTATAATATACCTACTGAATAATAAATAATGATATATGTATAATAATTATAATATAAATACACATTATTACACATTATAATATAATACGTAAACTACATCATATAAGTACATAAATATAAATACCAATGTCATGAATATAGAATGGATTTAATGAGACAGATTACAACATAATTTAATTATTTTCAGCGAGATAGTGAGCTTTAACTTGCTCCTTAAATATAGTTTATTTTATTACTAACTATAAAACTATACATAAGACTGCGTCTTTGTTCCCTGAACAGTATAATCTGGGTGTCTTCAAGTCTAGAATGAATAGGAACCTTCTAGGCAAGCATTTTCCATCTTTAGCCGCATCGTCACTTTCCATCAGGTGAGATAGCGGTCAAATGCTTCCCTTTATAGTATAAAAAAAAAAACTGAACATTGCTAATAATTTTTCTAAATTAAAAACCTACTTCGATCTCAGTTATGTCTCAAATATGGTCCATATTCATATGGTCATATCATTTTAAAAGTTGTTAAGTCGCCTTCACTTAACAGCATATGATTAAACCGGTTAAAACCGTATAGGTAGCGGTAACTAAATAAAATAAACTTATGATTACCTCGCAGCAAGAGAGCTACGCTTAATTTATCTTTCTACATTTGAGGAGATGACAGTTTCCTTTAATATTCATCTGCCTCATGTACATATTTTGATTTATTAGTCAGTTTTGCAAAACAATTCAATAACATTGACTATATAAGAAATACCTTGAAGACCTAAAACTCATAATACATTAAACATAAACATAAACGCTTTCACACTCACAGCCCCACACTAAGTTCGATGACTTGTGACGTGGGTGCCAGAAACATTCACATCACACACACAATCACAACCAGAACCAGAAACACAAATTTTCCTTGGGGAGAAAACTTGTGTTCCCGCTGGGAATAGAACCCGATATAGGCTTAGAAGGCGAACGCTCACCCAACTGAGCCAACGGGCAGTTCAAAATTATAATCCCATGACTGTAGACTTACATATGGACTATTGTGCATCAAGTAAATAAAAATAGTTCCCTCTTGTATGGCATATAACTCAGGCGTCTTGGCGAAATCATTTCATTATTAAGAATTTTCAACTGAAATATTTTATAATCAAACGCCTCTCATGAGGATTATATTGTCTGACTTTCTTTGAATTTTAAATGTAGTTTTGTTTTCCTTGTTGTGTTGGGAATTCTCTAGAATTGGCATTACGCTGTGTTTTCCTCATCATATCCATACAAATGGCATAGATAGCTTGAACCCGCACTTCCCTCAGGCCTATAAACCTTTCGTATATTTTATTTGTTCATGCTTTTATTCAATACTAGCTATATTCAAATTATTTTTATTCAATTTATTATTTAATTCAACTGCTGTAACAAACCCGACTATGTTTTATATATCTATATAATTTATTTATATATATATATATATATATAAATAAATTTCGTGTCACAGTGTTTTTTACCATACTCCTTCGAAACGGCCAAACCGATTTTGATGAAATGTTATGTTCACGCTTGGTAGGTGTTTTTTTATTAATTTTTTTCGGACAGTTTTTTTTTATGATTCAGCGTTGCAAAATACGTACAACCCTACATTTTCACCCTTCTACGATCAACCCCTATTTTTTTATTTAACTAAACAAATATCCATTTGTTCATATCCATCGTTTACTTTGAGTATCCCGTCCGTCGGGTGCTTTTAGAGCAGGCAAAGGGAAGATAGGGATCTGTGATAGATAGGGTCGCAATTTGGAGATGTTTCCAGAAATCAAATACCTACGATATTTCGATTTCCGCGACCCGCGAAATTATTTTGTCTTCTTATTATAGAAGTACACGCCGCGTGGCGTTATTGAAACACGCAATATTTTTTACCCAGTTTACTGCTATAGACTGCAGACTGCCAAGGTAGTCACGTAAAAAATAGATTGCATGTTAGATACGCGCGAAAAACACAACGCTTGCTTGCAAGAGTATGTATGTCAAGCATACTACATCTTCGGCCGCATCATCACTTTCCATCAGGTGAGATAGTGGTCAATTGCTTGCCTATCGAGTAAAAAAAAAATTATTATCATACTTTTTTTTATTTTATTTATTATTACCATATACCAACATGAAAGTTTAACAAAATATTCAAAATCATGCATCTGTAAACCTCGTAAAGTCTAGATTAGTTTGTCTAGATGAAAGGTCCTCTACAATAATATAAGCTTAGCAATAACAAATCAGTAACAATATACACGTGTAAAGTGAGTTTTTCCTAATTATCCTTATTATTGAGTAGGTACATATATTTTTAGTAAACTTCTATATTACCTCCTGTCTTCCAAACCGATTGATAGATTTCAATAATTAAGGTATCGTTAGATTCGTCTCAAAAACCCAAGTTAAAAATAGTGAAACAGAAGGGAATTAAAACTTTGGAGATAATTAAATTAATTTATTTTTTTAAGTAATCGGACAGAGTTTCGTCTTAACTTAGTGTGCAGTGCCGAATGAGGCTCCAAAATGAGCTCCCGGACTATTTAAGTCTTTACCCCCACCATAATCCATAATGGAAGGTAGGCTAAGCGGGGAAAGCAGTGATATCAGCGACCAATGAACAAGCAGGCTTTATTGGGTTGGTGGGTATTTGTGGTGGCGGTAAATTGGGATGTGGCTTGGTTCGATACTGCTGGCTCAGGCTGGATGACATGGCTGGCTGGCTTGCCGGCTGGCTGGCTAGCGGGCTTGGCTGGCTTGGCTTGGCTAAATGGCTTGGCAGGCTTGGCAGGCATATGTCGCGTTACAATAGTGAAAATCGAAAATGGCGGATTTTTGGCACTAAATTATAGGCAATTGTATTTTTTTTATCAAAGCTATTGAGTAGAATATCAAAATAAAGGAAATTAGAAAGAGATTACAATATTAAACGCAAGCAAAGCTTAAAAAGACCGACTTCACTGCTTTATCTTCGGAATCAGATTAAATGTTTTAAATGATTAAATGTCAATCTGGGAGTCTTCAAGTCGAGAGTGAATAGGTACCTTCTATGCAAGCATGCTACATCTTCGGCCGCATCATCACTTTCCATCGGGTGAGATTGTAGTCAAATGCTTGCCCGTCAGGCATAAAAAAAATAAAAAAATGTATTAAACGCGGCATTATTGACGATAACTCAAAAATTACTGATCGAATTTAAATGGGACCAATAGGAAAGCAACAGCTTTCAAACCAAAAAAAAATCAATATCGGTTCTCGTGGAAATAATTTATGAGGTAACACATTAAAAAAAATACAGTCGAGTTGCGAACCTCCTTTTTTGTGAAGTAGGTACAAAATGTATTTTTTTTTGCGAAATGCGTTTTTTTTTTATTCTTTACTATACCGTGTAGACGGGAATCGTCTAAGGTTACAAATGTTTCTAACTCGGGATCTTCCATAATAAGTGATTCATAAAATTCTATATCCACAAGCCTCCAATCATCTCCTTACATACACTCAACTAGTTATGAAGACCTTGATTATAATTACAGGGCACCGTCCATTAATCTGAGATTAGCCTTCGAAATAATTGAGTCGTGGAGGATTTAGGACATACTGATTATATAAGAGATGATCTTCCGTTACGTCTATGAGTTGGAATAGGTTTAAAGATATTTATTCTCATATAAGATTTACATAATTTCCATGAGAACATTAATTAAAAGAAATTATAATACGTTCGTCGTCACTATCTAACAAAAACATACCTAAACAACAAACAAAAATTCAACCGAATGAGTCATCCATTACTCCGTCCAGCGCACTAGCTTTAGTAGGTAGGTATATTAACCTACAATAAAACACCTGACAAAATTTACTTTAAAATAGTTTTAGCTAACTTTAAAATAGTGACTCGTCTGCCAGTACAAGCTGGTAAAATCGATTTTTGAATGCGGTGAACGGGTTTACATTTTTTATATCTGAGGATAATTTATTAAAACAGTGCGCACCTTCAAATGTGAATGTTTTGCCGTAGTTCGCTCGAGTCTTCGGCAACTCAGTTCAAATTATAATGACACTCATCTGGAAACCTGAAAACCAAAGCCTGGAATTATAATGACACTCACAGCTAACATAGAGAATCGCCTTGGGGTAGTCTCACTCTCTGGAGACTGCGTCCCTAGGTGATGCTTGCTGGGCGATAGAAACCAGGGTAGGAGGGAAATATTTTTTTTATGCTCGATAATCAACCACTATTTCATCTGTTGAAAGTGAAGATGCGGCTGAAGATGTAAAAAAGAGCTATACGAACTATGGTCAGGATCCCTCAAACTGAGTCCTGTAAACCGTTCTTTAAGGAATTAAAAATATTAACTGTTCCTAGCTTATATGTCCTTGTTATACTTACCGATTTAATAAAACGATTGAACACTGTTGAGACAGAGCAAGAAAGAATGCAAAGGGAGCAGACGAGAAGGAAAGATCTTAAAAATAATTTTGTGCCAAATTTACGAATAGCTAGCCACTGCGTCCGAGTCCAAGCCTTAAAACTTTTTAATAAGTTACCGATACGGTTTAAAACAATCTACAGTGCACATACTTTTAAAATGAGTCTTAAAAGCTTTTTGTTGGAGAAATGCTACTACTCTGTCTCTGAATATTTTAATGATAAAGACAATTGTAACTTTTTGACATAATATTTTATTTGTAGGACATAATAATATTATACATAATTGTTTTTAAATGTAATTGTCTGTTGATTTTAATTTAATTATTTTAATTTTAATTTTATTCTAGTAATTAGTAATGTAATTAAACATAAATAATGTAATTATAGTGTAGTTTAATTGAATTGATTTTGTAATGTTTATATTTTTAAAATAATAATTTCCCATACAATTTTTGTTCTGGAATAAATGAAATGAAAAATGAAATGTAGCATACTTGCCTAGAAAATAATATACACTCTTGGGTTGAAGTTGTGTATGTGATGTGAATGTTTACGGATCCACGACACCAATCATTGGACTTTGTGTGGGGCTGTGAGTGTAAAAACGGTCATGTGTATTTTTTATGTTGTTTTACGTGGCGTCGCTGATCGTCACTCAAAAAGGTTGCGTATCAGAATTTCAAAGTCCTCCATAATAAAGTTTCACTGCAAATGAATGCTTATTAACCTTTATTTAAATCTCATGCCTATACGCTATAATCTGGGAGCTCCAATAATACATTTAAAAAAATCCTGTGGAATTAGTTCCTCTTCCTGTAGACATTATATAATATTTCTAATTACATTCCGGAAATTTCAGCAGAATCAGTGGGCAAATCGTCTTGAGTTTCCGGGTCTCTGGCACTTTACTTACCTCGGATGCCCTGATGTTATAAATAACGCTCGTTTGACAGACGCTGCCACAGAATAAACAATAGTTTGTCGCCCGATGCCAACGTGGGTGAATCATTGGAACATGCTTACACACATATATGATACATACACACACATAGATATGGATTTAGCTATTTAGACACGAAATCGTGTCAATTGGTCCCATTTAAATTTGATCAAGATCTGATCAGTAGTGCTTGAAATATCGTCAATAATGCCTATTTTGTGGACTACTTTGACGACGTTCTCGTTTAACCGACTTCAAAAGTTACCTCATAACTTCTTTCGATGTGAGCCGATTTTGATAAATTTTTATTATTTGAATGCTGGTGCTTTTCATGTGGTCCCGTTAAAATTTGATTAAAATCTGATCTCTAGTTTTTGAGTTTTAGTCAATAAGGCGTGTTTAATATATTAAATCTGATCAAAGTTCCTAAGATGAAGCGGTGAAGTTGAAGGTTTTTTAAACTTTACTTGCGTTGAATTATGTTTATTTTTACTACTCTAGGTGTAATGAAAGGTATGAAGAACAGTTATAATTGAAAGAGCTTTCCACATGAATAGCGCCGGTAATTGATCGTCGCCTGGTTTTCGTAGGGGTGGCAGCACACCAAAATATTAAAATAAAATAAGTAAATCAGCCTCAAAAGCTTCTTTCAAAAAGAATGTTAAAGAACATTATCTTAAAATGAATACCAAAGTCTCATGATGTTGACATACTTCTCTGAGAACAATTATTAGTATGAATAATATATAATTACTAGATTTTACCCAGGGCTTCGCTGGCATCGGGAAAGTTCAAATCTGTAATAAAACGGGCATTAATTAAGAAAGCTTATTATAAGACTACAGACTATATTAATGACAAGGATGCATGGAGGCAAACTGCACAGGCTTTTTCTAGCGACTACCATAATAACACCTAGGTTAAGAAAATTATGTATTAGAAATTAAGAATGTTTTTTAAAAAAAAATTAATGAAAAAAAATGCGCCGCCGAGTTTCTTGCCAGGTTCTTCTCGAGATGGCTGTAATTTTCCGAATCTGGCAATAGATTCATTAACTTTCATGAGTGCCTCTTTGGGGCCCATGTGACGAAACGATTTTGATTTTGATTTTTGATTGATTTTTAATCTTTCGTAAAAAAAAAAGTATTCTATATTACTTCTAATACTTCCAAAAATATATGTACAAAAAAGTTTCATGATGATCGGTTTAGTAGTTTTCGCGACAGCGAAACAAACAAACTTATATTCACATATATAATATTATTAGGGATCTTTATGTTTTATTATACCTATATTTTAAGATATGTATGTATCATCTTAAGTATTTTATATTTATACAATACAATACAAAACTCTTTATTGTATAACCAGTTTACAAAGTGTACAACTAAACAATTCTTAGAAATTATAGATTTTTTGGTGGTAATACAATCGGCGTTCTTATCGCGTATAGCAATTTCTTCCAGACAACCTTAGTATGGACATAAATGTAACTGGAATGTGTTAGACGGTGGTGTACACTAGTCAAGGAAAAAAAAATAGTACAAGAACCTATAAAAACAATTACATACTAAATATACATACATATATACGTAATTATGTACAATACAATACGATATAAATTTCTTTTATCTATAGTTAATATCTTACATATATTTTCTTTTTCCCTGATTGATGCACGCCTCATGTCATTTCATTTTCACCGCTGGATGACTGGTAGATAATGTTTTAGCATTAGTTTATAAGTCCTTCTTTAGTACACTATTATAGTGCAATAAAGTATTAAATAAGTAAATAATAAATTCGAAAATAAATTCGAAATTCCTCACATAAGCTATTTTTTAACTTAATTAAAGTGGGTAAAGCCGCGGGAAACGGCTAGTCTATTGCAATATTTGATTACAGACCAAGAAACAGACAACGGAACAGGTGTAACATAATTTTAACGCAAGCAAAGCTTAAAAAAACCGACTTCACCGCTTATATTTTGATTTTGGCTTGATCAATTTTGATAAAATTTATATGGGACCGCTTCTGAAGTATAATCTATCAAACAAAAAAAAATCACCAAAATGGAATTGAGAACCTCCATTATTGAAGTCGGTTAAAAATAAAAGCATATAAAAATGTTTTGACGTTATCAACCGAATAAATTGGAAAGAAAGATTTTCAAAATAGTGTTGCGATTGTTTTACTATAGCCTTATTTTGCCTGCATTGACCTACAAGCATAATGCGTTGCCTATCGATTTTACATTCGGTATGTAACAACAACAACGAAAAGCCACTCCGGCCCAGTACGGACAAATCCAATGTACCACACATGTATACAAGGGGACGGCCTGGAGCAAGATGGCCAACGCCCAGCTCGGGTCAGTCCCTGCAAGAAACCGGACCACATCAGAGCGCGACGGCCACCGCTGACGCGCTCGACACACTCCCTGGGAGTAGCTGCTCCCAGCGCCCAGCCCAGGCAGACTGGAAAATCCAGAAGGCCAGATACCCACCACGGCAACAGAGGCCTAGTGGAAGGACTACTACGACTATATATATATATATATATATATATATATAATCAACCTTTTACGGTAAATGCTGATCCAGTGAGAAGTTAGAACAATTGTTGATCCGCCTATTTTACTTGTTTACTCAGCTCCGCGTCGCGCAAACTGATATACTTTGATCCGTCCTTCATGCTCGTGTGACGTCGGTGGATCTGCACTAACAGGTTTTCAACATGCTCGTCAGCGATTCGACCAACATTTGTTGATCCATCAACGGTCGAAAAAATCATACTGAATATGATTTCTTAGATCCTGTGTATATTTAACTTATATGCGACATTTACTTAGACTAAGTGGATCCGGAGCCAAATTTGACTAATAGGTACTCGAAAAAAAAGCAGCAACGTCGCATTCTGCGTGTGATAGAGAACCTAGTAGACTACTTCGTTAGAGTAATAAGGTAAGAATGATGCGTTAGTTACGAGCTAATTTGTGTTATTTTGTTCATTTGTCATGGACAAATCAGAAGATGATGGTGAGTATTTTATTAACCATATCCATATTTGATTATTTAACTATTCAGAAACTTGATATTATGTGAGTGGTATTGTATTAATGAGTTAATCCGGCCGGATGTGATTGGCTCACATGAAGGGGGCGTATTAGAGACCGCTTCAGTGGAAACGCGCTACCTCATTCATAATCGATACATATGGTAATAAATATGTATTCACTTTATAATACCTAATAAGGACTTACTTAAATACCTAGTACCTAGCTAAAAGTTTTTAACCTCGGACGAAAAACGAATTGTGATTGTGTTTAGGTATGTGTACGTAGTACCTACTTACTATGCGTTTCAAATAACAAAAGGACCAGCAAAAACGCCATCATTTCACCAGTGCTGCCTGCCAGAAGCTGAATCAGAATAATAAAAATAGATAACCAACAATTTGATTGGCCTTTTGGCTCTGTGGTCAGTCTCACTCTATGGTAGCTCTGAATGCGGATCCTGAGGTCGTGGGATCGATTTCTACCATGGCAAACATTTGTGTGACGAACACGAATATTTGCTTTGTGTCTTGGTCTTAAACAACTACCACATTATCTATGTATTTCTCAGGCCTCCATTCCTAGTACAGTAGTCTTTGCCTAGTTTGAGATCAGGGACTACATAAGTGTGAAATGTCCAGGATATTTATTAATTTTATTTTATTTTACTAAGTACCTACCTAAAAAGACCAAACATACTTACCATAATACTTTATCATGGTTCATAAGTCAAATGCTGAAATGTTATTTAAGTAGTGACAAAAAGTACCTATTATTATGTTTTTTGTTGAATATTTTTTTAATTTTGTTTTTGGTTATTGTTTTGATATAGTGAAGCAGTGTTTTTGTTTTGTAATTGTTTGAATTGTGAGGACTAGTGACTTATAATTATGTAAGTCAGGCTGCAATGTTATTAATTATGTTTCTTGAAAGGTTTTTTTTTGTCATTATTGTTTTTGAATAGTAAAGCAGTGTTTTTGTTTTTTTAATTGTTTAATTATAGGGACTAGCGACTTATAAGTCAGGTTGCAATATTATTGATTATGTTTCTTTGATAGATCTTTGAGTTTTGTTTGTGATAATTATTTTGATATAGTGAAGCAGTGTTTTTGATTTTCAAGTGTTTTAAATTTTATTGAATATTTGACTCCAAAAGTTATTTTACAGAACTTAAATAAATAAGAAGTAGAAGAGTTGTGGAACCTTAATTAAATTTTGTAATCTGAGTGGTATTGTTTTTCCTTTCCACTATTACTTTGTATTGGTACTCGTACATACTGCTTATGTTTAATACTTGCTTAAATAAAACATCAACTAAATTAATTAACCTATGTTTAATTCATAATAGGTAATAGATTTACTTATTGATAACAAATGGTATTGGATATAGGTAAAAGGTAATAAATTTTGACTAAATGGTAAGGTTAAATAAAATTGAACAACTATTGGTCTATAATTTTTCTAAAAATGCATAAAAATTTTGAGTTAGAAAAGTCACAAAACAAAAGTTCTGTTCAGTTTGTCTCTAGTACCTACCATTAAGTAGCCAAGTGGATATTCGGTAAAATGAAGTAGTAACATATTTATGGTCAGTATCGATACTGACTTACTAGCCACACTATCCCCGACTATAATCACCTGCCGTTAATGTAAGCCCCGCTTGTCCTCACGCGTTCCCCCTACTGCACTGCACTCCAGTGCATCCACCACTACCTCCGCTGCTTCCACCTCCACCATCACCAACCATCCTCCAACCTCCACCATCTCCACCACTGTCTCCGTTGGTGAAGACAGTGGTGGAGGTGGAGAGCAGAGTCTGTGCATGATGGAGGTGGAGGCGGAAGCAGCTGAGGTGGTGGTGGTATCGTACCAAGCTCCTCGACTACATTTATGTGTAGTTATTTCTAGTTCATATTTATTTTCATATGGGCTGGCATTCAATTTGACCACTATAAATTCGGTACAAGTCGTGGCGTTGTCGAATTGTTAAGTTATCCGTTCAATCTGTAGCTTGTGACGGACAAAGATACGAAACGGCAACGTCGCGGCTGCTTTCAGCCAATCTTATCGTTTGCTGTGCTCTGATTGGCTTATTTAAATCGGATCAACGTTTTCCGTAACTATCGCAAGGTGGATTTGTATATCGAATCAACTTCGGCGAACGCTAGTAAGCAGTCCCGTGAGTGTAGATGTTGATCCGGTCGGAGCCACTTTAGTAACCATAGATGCATATTGGATCAACAAAAGGCGCCGGATCAACATGAATTTTTGGATCAACAAAGTGCTCGCGTGAAGTCGCGTCAGATCAACATTTACCGTAAAGGGATATCTATATATATATATATATATATATATATATATATATATAGTATACATATAACTACGCGTTCGCTCAGTTGGGTGAGCGTTCTCCTTCTAAGCTATCGGGTTCGGAAAAACAAGTTTTCTCTCCAAGGAAAATTTGTGTTTCTGATTCTGGTTGTGATTGTGTGTGTGATGTGAATGTTTCCGGCACCCACGACACAAGTCATCGAACTTAGTGTGGGGCTGTGAGTGTGAAAGCGTTTATGTTTATTAAGGCGTAGTAAGACTTGAGTGATGAATGGAGGAGTTCGTGTAGACGTGTTGTTGAATCCATCGGGCTTACGATGATAGTAGTATTGTGATTTGTGCAATCGGGTAAAAAGAAAAAGTTAAAAAACTAAAGGAAAATTCGGTTTTTTTTAATCGACCGTGCGAGCATCGCTTTCATCGCAACTCTAAGGGCTTGTTCACACAAAATTCAACATCGTCATTTTTTCTATAAAAAAATAAGTGATTGTTATTTTGATTCATATTTTTTTCATAGAATAATTAAACGCAAGCAAAGCTTAAAAAACCGACTCAACCGCTTTATTTTCGGAATCTTGATCAGATTTAACGTATTAGACATGTTTTGTCAATAAAGATTGACAATAACTCAAAAACTAGTAATCAGATCTTGACCAAATTTAAATGGGGCCAATTGGAAAGCAACATCTATCAAATTAATATTCAAAATCGGTTCACGTGGAACGAAGGTATGAGGTAACACACATAAAAAAAATACAGTCCACTTGAGTACCTCCTCCTTTTTTGTGAAGTCGGTAAAAATGACGATGATGAATGTTGTGTGAACAAGCCTTAACTGTACTAACAGTTACTACTAGTTCCTACTGAACCATTCTGCAAACGATGGGACCAACCAGATCTTGTATCACCCGCAGAATTTTATAAATAAAACAGGACATAAGAACAAATGTTGCCATTTTCGCCACACGCGCGCCTTTTAACCTTCGCATAATGACTGTTTAATCTACATTAAATATATTCTGGTCCATAGGTATATACTTAAGAGCATTATAGTCTTGTAAGTGGCCGTACTCTTGTATTTATTTCAATTGGGTTGTTTAATTGCTACATTTTCGGCCGCATGTTCAATTTCCATCAGTTGAGATGGTTGTCTAATGCTTGCATAAAATAAATCCGTATTTAAATATATTCTAACAAAATTTGTAAAAGTAAAGACATGCAAGCCAAACCAATTTTTACCAGACTACGGCGATGCTGAAAATGAAAATGAAAATGTGTTTATTTGGCAAAGAAAGACATAATTAAGTACAATTGTGCTGCGGGCCCCAAACTAGGCAAAGCCTGTATCTTGGGAGCCCTATATGGCTGTCTGTATGTGAATATCGAAATATCTAATTACTAGCTGACCCGCCCGGCGTTGCCCGGGTAAACAAAAGCTTACATATAAACGCTTTCTCACTCACAGCCTCACTGTAAAAGTACTATAAGTTGTGTCGTGGGGCCGTAAACAATTAACACCACACACACAACATTCACGTCATACCCAGAACCAGAAATATAAACTGCCCGTGGGGAATAAACTTTTGTTATTGTGTTCCCACCGAGATTCGAACCCGCTGCTTTAAAGACGAACGCGCACTCATCTACGCCAGTGGGTAGTTCAAAGTTCAAAGATTCCCCACTCTGCGTCGCCCGGTTAAAAAATCTACACATAAACACTTCCACATTCACAGCCCCACACTAAGTTCAGTGACTTGTAACGTGGGGCCGTAAACATCCAAGATTCACAACATATTAAAAACCAGGAACACAAATTTCCCGTAGGGAGAAAACTTCTGTTACCACCGCGAATCGATCCCGCTGCTTTGAAGGCAAACGCGTACCCATTTACGCGAGTAGATAGTTCAAAAGATGACCCGCCCGGCGTCGCCCGGTTAAAAAATATGCAAAGAAACACACTTCCACATTCACAGCCCCACCCTAAGTTCAATGACTTGTATCGGGGGCCGTAAACATCCAAGATTAACAAAGTATTCACAACATACTCAAAACCAGGAACACAAATTTCTCGTGGAGATAAATTTTCTAGGTAAATTACCACCGGTAATCGAACCCGCTGCTTTGAAGGCGAACGCGCACCCATCTACGCCAGCGAGCAATTCAAAGTTCAGGAACGACCCGCCCGGCGTCGGCCGGGTAGTAAATATTAAAAAACATACCCATAAACGCTTTCACATTTACAACCCCACACTAAGTTCAATGACTTGTATCAAGGGGCAGTAAACATCCAAGATTCACACAACATTCACAACATACTCAAAACCAGAAACACAAATTCCCGTGGGAAAACACCTGTGTTCCCACCGGGCATCAAACCCGGTGCTTTAAAGGCAAACGCCCACCTAACTACGCTAGCGGGCAGTTCAAAGTTTAATGATAAGACTAAACAAAAAAAAACAGTCGAATTTATATCCTCCTTCTTATGTTAGTCGGTTCAAAACATAGACGTATGCCGGATTACGCAGTAACTGTTCCATTCTGTGATCCACCGTTTTCACCCTCAAATAAACTTAACGATTTCTCCTAGACTATAGGTCCAAATTATGTGCAGTAAAGAGCAAATTACATCTACCTGAACTAAGTAAGCCGATGAAATAGGTTTTTTTGATAAGGATTAATATTAAATACTTAAAAAAAGCCGAAGCCGCTATTTTTTAATGTGCAGGAATTCGTAGTACGTGGCGGTACATTTCTGACCCGTCCCGTTCACGGGCGGGCTCCCGTGAAACTAATTTCACGATTACTCATAGACTATTTATCCAAATCATATGCAGTAAAAAGCAAAATGTATCTACATGAACTACGTAAGACGATGAAATAGTTTATTTTGATAAGGATTAATACTGAATGTCTCAAAAAGCCAACTAAACATAGGCCGCTTTTTTTTTAGATTTTTAACAAAGAAAAGTATTTTTTCTGAGCTATACATACATGTTAGATATATGCTGTCGCGGACTTTTTTGTAAAACTCATGAAGGCCAACATTTTTGCCATACATTGTATTCAACTATGTCTTACCGTTTAGTCAGCGTACGCCGATAAAGCGGAAAGTTAGCAAATTTTTCTCCGACTTGTCTTACGAATATTATTATTTCGAACTGATAACTAACTTCTATCCCGACAAAACATAGCCTATGACACTCAGTGATAGAGTAGCTATCTATTGGTGAAAGAATTTTTAGAATCGGATCAGTAGTTTCAGAGATTACCTTTTACATACAAACAAACAAACAAACAAACAAACAAACAAACAAACAAACAAACAAACAAACTTTACCTCTTTATAATATTATCTCTTTATTATATCTATTATATCTAATTATATCTATCCCCGGGCCTATGCCTATATTTCCTAAAACTAAACTAAAACTATATACAGCAAAGAACCAAGTTACCTACAAGATATCGAGCCTATAGGTTACTCAAGTGCTCAAGCCCACTACCAGTGGGTAGCGTTCCCATCATGCTGGCTGCATTGCCTCTCGGAATTGCAATGCTAATACGTTGAGCCAAATAAGTGCCAGCATTTTGGTCACGTGTCGCCTCAACCAAGCGCTCTGATAGAATTTTGAAAATAGAATGAGCTCCCGGTCCCCACGGACCCAGTGTCTCAACACTAAACGGCTCAAATATGTAACCACAATCTAATTTATCTGTATCTAATTATTAAAAAATTAATAAAAAATATAATTATTGACAAAAAAAGAGATGAAATTAATACATTGTTATATTATTAGAATTTAGATCGTACAAATTAGCTTAAGTACAAGCACTACTAAATTCTAAATATGTTTTATTATTCCTTTCTAAATTTACTTTTACAGTTCTGCCCAGCATGGCTAATGCTATATAAGCAAATCAATAGTCGGTTTTTAGTTTTTAAACTTTCGTTTGTTGTGACACCCCTAAAGCAATCATTACGCAAACAAAAGCGCTTCGGGGAAGCATTGTATTTTATCAAAGCGCGAGAAAGTTCAAATCGAACAGCGATGAAAATAATGGAATCACATAGGACTTTTAGCGTTAAAACAAATGAAGTAGATTGAGAATCTATTGCTTTTCTCAACTTTTCTCTGGTCTTGCTTTTAAACGTTTTGTAAAAAAAGATTGCACGAAGCTTAAACAAGTATATATTAATTTATATATCAAATCAATTATACATAGACGCGACATAAGCAAACAGTTAGTATGTTCGGGAAGAATAATTAACTATTAACATGAAATATAGGTATTAAACTAAAAACTATTTAGTTAGTTTTTTGGAGACTTTGTAAATGCTGTTACTTTTCGCCCATGATGCAGACCATATATATATATATATAGTCTGATCATATTTTATTCACGCGGTCTTATCGGGTACCTATATTCAAGAATTACATCGTGTTACACTTCTGCGCATAATCTTGCAAAACCGACTTTACCACTTTATCTTTGGAACCCTTGATCTAATTAAATTAATTAAATACCTATTATTGAAGATAACTCAATAACTACTAGTCAGATCTTGATCAAATCGAACTGCCCGTGGGCTTAGTTGGGTGACCGTTCGCCTTCTAAGCAGGGGTATCGAGTTCGATTCCCGGCGGGAACACAAGTTTTCTCCCCAAGGAAAATGTATGTTTCTGGTTCTGGTTGTGATTGTGTGTCTGATGTGAATGTTTCCGGCAACCACGATACAAGTCATCAACTTAGTGTGGAGCTGTAAATGTGAAAGCGTTTATGTTTAATTTAAATGAGACTACAAGAAAAGCACCAGCTTCTTATAAAAAAATAACCATCAAAATCGGTTTACCTAGAAGTTACGAGTTAATACACATAAATAAAGTCGAATTAAGAACCTCCTCCTTTTTTGAAGTCGGTTAAAAATAACTTCAAACGAATACTCTTCATGATTCGAGGTACTATCAAAAGTACATAACTGTCATAAAACATAAAACATTCCAACAAGATTGAAACGAAATTGTAAAATAAAAGATTCATTGCCCCCAGTGTAATCTCAAATTCACTTCAGTCCTTCACTTTGCATATTTTTGCAATCGTTCTTTGCTTCTGAATACAGCAGTTTTATTCATGTCGCATATTATGGATATTTTGATACTTAATTTGTGAGGTCGCATATACACGTGGGGAATGGGAAGTGAAAAAAGAGAAAACGGAGGAGACTTTTTTACAAGCATTTATTTAGTTTCACCTTTCCCGTTACCTGTCAGTTTGTAATCATATTCATATTCATATCCTTATTGCAGTACATACATATACAGTTACATTAAAACTAGGTACCTGTACCCTGCAAGGGTGTAGCAAAAATAAACTGGTAACTTAGTTGAAAAATAATTACAAGTTCACTTAACAATTATGCCTATTTCTATAGTCTTAAAATTATTATATTTATTTACAAAAGTAAGTATATAGTAGTAAGTAAGTATAAAGTATTCAACTCCAGCAGAATAATTTAATATTTTTCGTTCAGCGTGGAACCGAAACGCTTTTGTCTTCGATAAAGTCTTTAACAGTGTAATAGCATTTTTTAATCAGCAGTTGTTTTAGTTCGGTTTGAAATTTATTTAAATTATTTTCTTGTTTGATATTAGTTGGAATTTTATTAAATATTTTTATTGTCATATAGTGTGGTCCTCTTTTATATATTTCTATTTTGGGTTCCGGAGCTAAAATTTGATGTTGACGTCGAGGATTGGAATTAAATACATACAATTTAGGATGTTTCTTTACAAAAAACAAATCTTGCAAGCTAAATTAGGCACACTTCCCTATGTCAGATTGGACTAACATTTTGTGTACTTATGTATCTTCGGTGACAATACAATGATATGGTACCATGGAGCTGGTCTGATGATGAAGACGGAAGTTTTGAACTAAGCAAGTTGAACCCATCAAGTTTGGGCTCGTTTGATTCGTGTTGACAAGTTCTTTTTTATAACTTTTTAGTTATTCCTTTTATATTTACAACTGGTAACAGTTGTATTTTAAAAAACTTTTTAGTAAAGAATATAATAGAAAAGTTGTAATTAAATAAATAATTCATTCATTTAGTTGGGTACTTCCTGGCCAAACGCTTAAAAATATTAATATTAATTATGATCATTTCTCATAATATTTTTTTCTTACGCTATCTTAACTGTTTAAAAAAGAAATAATTTATTTTCATTATTAAATATATGAATATGCGAACAAGTTAGAGCAATGTCAAACGCGGCCATTTTGACGTTCTTTCTGTAACATCTACAATCCAATCAGAGCTGCCGTAAAAAACAGTTAACCAATCATTGACTTTGAAATGTGTGAGCTGACGTCATGAATCAGTCTAGTCAATAGCGTGCATTTAGTTATTCTAAATTTCTAGACTCGATCAAAAATGTTTTAATTCTTTATTTAAAAAAAACATTAACATTCACAACCCCACACTAATTTAAGAACTTATGTCGTGGATAACGGAAACATTCACACACACAATCACAACCATAATCAGAAACACAAATTTTCCTTTGGCTGAAATCTTGTGTTCCCACCGGAAATCGAACCTAATAACAAAACGGGCATTAATTAAGAAAACTTATTATAAGACTAAAGACTATATTAATGACAAGGATGCATGGAGGCAAATTGCACAGGCTCTTTCTAGCGACTACCATAATAACACCTAGGTTAAGAAAATTATGTATTACAAATTAAGAATGTTTTTTCAAAAAAAATTAATGAAAAAAAATGCGCCGCCGAGTTTCTTGCCAGGTTCTTCTCGAGATGGCTGTAATTTTCCGAATCTGGCAATAGATTCATTAACTTTCATGAGTGCCTCTTTGGGGCCCATGTGAATAAACGATTTTGATTTTGATTTTTGATTTTGATACCCCTGATTAGAAGGCGAACGCTCACCCAACCAAGCTAAAGGTCAGTTTATACCTTACATTACCAAACATATTGGTAAATTATTCTTCGCCTACATTTATTGTACAGAATGTTCATATTTCTACAGCATCATTCCCCAAATAGTATTTGAATGGCTCTTACGATTGTATCAACATCGCATTGTGAGGGTTACTGCGGGTAGTTATCTTTTATCTGCGTTGTCATTCTGCCCTGTTCCACCCCTATTCATTGCGGAAGTATTGGTAGATTGGGTGAGAGCACAAACACAATTTTCTTTCCCAATGGAGATTTGTGTCACTGTTATTGGGTGTAATTGCGTGTGTGACATACAAATTTGTAGCGTGCGATACAAGTCTTCAAACTACAGGGTTACAGGGCTACAGGGCGGCAAGGTGCAAAGCATTTATCTGTGACTAGTCCTGCCCCGCGGCTTCGCCCGCTATTATCAAGTTAAAAAGTAGCATATATGCTAATCATATGTATAACCTATGTACATTCCAAATTTCATACAAATCCGTTCAGCCGTTAAAGCATGAAGAGGGAACAAACATACTTACACTCTTACATACAAAACTTTCGGATTTATAATATTAGTAGAATGAAGAGTGACAGATAATGGAATTGCATTGTATTACTTGAATAAGTAATACAATGCAATTCCAAAAACAAGTAAGCAGAGAATTCTGCTTACTTAGGTTCATGTTTTGGTTTCAAAAACATATTTAGCGAACAATATTACGTTGATATTAATTCAGTTTAATAATCCTCATTAAACCAGGGTTTTATAAAAGGTTCTGTAAGCGTCCCTTTTACGAAAATTACCGCGTTCACTTGCCCGATTACCATAATTTTCTTTTCCGCCACTTTACGGGACAGCGTAAAAAGTCGTTTACGCCATGCTCGGCAAGGCCCTTCTTTTATAGAACTTAATACTATTATTAGCTATAGTACGGAACAAGGCGGATTTCCGATAGGTACAACTTAAGATTTCTTTGTGTGCTCCCGACCTAGATTCATCCGATCTCAACGAACCACTTCATAAATCACGCCTCCTAATTAACAATAGCATTTATTTTATCACTAATAATCAAGTAACAAGCTTAACTATATATTTAGCCATATCTTCTTGTACTTATTATAATACTACGGCACTTAAAACCTTACAACTTTGTTTTTGGTCCTTCGAGGCGGATGACCATGCGCCACATATCTCTAAAACCAGACCTTTTTCTTTTTAAATATTTCGATCTCAATCGTTTGATATAGGTGAATGGGATTTTAGACAATCTTTTGTTATTTCAAACGCATAAAAATGCAACTAGCCGCGTCTGCTTAAAAAGCAATTTTGTCCTTCTGATTGTGTCTCTAGATGTGTTTATCTAAATGTTTCCTGGACTCACGATACAAGTGTTCAAAATTAGTTTAGGATTGTGAGTGTAAAAGCATATTGTTATGTTTAAAGCGCATACAATTCTGTCTTTAGTATTACTGAATTTCTGTGATCATAGTAATACCCATGTGCATTCTATAGTAAGATCTAAAAGTTTAATATATATATATATTATGTATAAAACTGTCACTGACTGATAAATAATTATAATCAACGACCAGCTCAAGCCAGAAGTAATAGAGGCGACACATTTTCAGGTTCCTTTGTTTGTGTAGGGGAGCACTAAGAAAGGACTCTAAACTTGGGTGAAGTTGCGAGCAAATGCTAGTTTAACTGTATTATTTGTCTTTACAGGAAGACATGGTCTGCCTGTCATGCACGGCAACAGGGGAGCGTGTCTGCCTGGCGGCCGAGGGCTTCGGCAACCGGCACTGCTTTTTGGAGAACATAGCTGACAAGAATATTCCACCAGATCTATCGCAGTGCGTCTTTGTAATTGAACAGGTACGTACTACTGGCTGTACTCATCTGGCTCAACACTCTATATTATGAAGATGTGGTACATTTGCAAATAAATTTCTAATTAAATAAGAGACAGAGACTAATACATACATCACACACACACACACACTCGCTCACTCTCTCTCACACACACAGACAAACACACCGGTCATTCATATCTTATCTATATATATAAAAATCAATGCCACTTTTCGTTGTAATTGTATAACTCAAGAACGGGCTCACCTATCCAAACCAAATGTTTAGACTTCGTTCGGACTATTTAGTAGATGGTTTATGTGAAGTTTGCACAAAACCGGTCGAGCGGTTCTTCATTTATCACACCCGGGCGAAGCCGGGGCGGATCGCTAGTATTGTATACAGCTGTAAACTAACCCCTGGCATAATTTAACAGTTTCATGAATGAGAGAAGACGCTGGTTCTCGAAACAGTGTAAAATACATCGGGAACCAGCGGCTTCAGAATCTATATTGTATCCTCTAAACGTATGTCAATAATGTTTTGTGTGTAGCGCCTTTCATAAGAAAAGCTTGCCAAATCATTACCGATTTTTGTCAAAAATTGCTATAAACACTCTCGAACAAGTCAACTTTAAATGAAAAAGATCTAAAACAAAATCGGTTCAGCCATTTGGGAGCTACAATGTCACAGACAGACATACAGATACACACTTAATTGCAAACTTGACACACAAACAAACACAAACAAACACAGACACACACTTACACTTACAAAACTTATAACATACCTCTTTTTCGTCGGGGATAACAAACTAAAGGGTTCTGTCGTCAAGAAATTATAACTACCCTGACATAAAAATGCCTTTGTTCCTGAAGAAGGCATTTATAATCAAATCTCAAACCGGAATGAAGAAACATAGCAACTCGAGTATCACACATATATATATATATATATATATATAGACGTATGTCCCGCTTGTTTCTTGATTGAATGTCCCGAAACTGGGACGGCGACGCCTTCCCTCGGACGCCAAGTTTTTGTCTGGCTAGAGAATGATAGATGGAAGGAATCCTTACTTCGGTTAAGTAAAAAAGTAAGTTGGGATGGATGGGACTACTTGGAGTTCTTTGCTAGACTCTACATGCTGTATTATTATATTTTTTGTTATTTTTGTATGTCATATTGACATACAAAATATAGTCTTGTCTTATTTTGACTGATGTAAAAAGTCATGCTACATAACTGCCCGTTGGCATAGTAAGGTATCTAATTCGATTCCCAAAAGCACAAGTTTTCTCCCCAAGGGAAATTTGATTTTTCGTTTGTGATTGTGTATGTGATGTAAAATTGGTACACTTATGTATCTTCGGTAACAATGCAATAAATGGAACCATAGAGCTGGTTTGATGATGGAGACGGAAGATGGCCATGGGAACTTCTGAATTAAACAAGATATACCTTCGAGATTGGGCTCGTTTGATTCGTCTAGACATGTCCTCTAGTTACATTTTTTTTGTCCTTTTTTATTTACAACTGGTAAAAGCTCAATTTTAATTACTTTTAAAAGTATCACTTGTTGTTGTACTTACTATGTTTTGCGTATATTTACCCAATATTTCATTATTTTCTCAGGCTTTATCAGTAAGGGCTTTGCAAGAGCTGGTCACCGCTGCGGGCTCGGAAACTGTAAGTATTCAGTAACACGTATACAAATGTATATTTTTATATTATTTACATTAAGAAACCTGTAAAATTAACAGTCGTTATCCTGTCCTCAAATATCTGTTTCACCCTTTGAATAATTTTCAATTATATTTTACTAAATCACACATAAATTGTATATCCTAATTTTTGAGTCCTGTAAAGATTTTGAACGGCAGATCTTTTGAATGCTTTTTACGTTATGTGTTTAACATGTGAAATTCAAAATTGTGAATAATTTTATTTACCTATTTGGCTCATGTTTAAATGTTCCAGGGGAACAACAATTTAGTGAGTATCCGTTGGTAATAATGCATGCGTCATCCGATCATTGTTTTTAATTGGTGGATATTTTTGATTGGCTCTAAATTCTAAATTTATTTATTTTTCTTTAATAACATATATTAAAACTTTTTTAAATATACTCTACTAATACATCTTTGAATGAGTATGGCAAATATTTAATCAATATATTATTATTATCAATTATTGAATTATAATTATTTTTTATTATTTTACCTTAGGAATGAAGCTTCCGCTGAGAGGAAACAGTATCTTCGTCTAGCTTAAGCATTAGCTAATTTTGAATTAAAAGTACTTAATTTAGGTTACGCGAACGCGTGTTCATCACTTTTGCGGAACTGGTCTTGTATAACCGATTTTAAATTATACAGAGTGTTTTGAGATTGACGTCGCAAAGTATTTAGTATTTTATTGTTTGCACTAAATTCGTATTAAATTAAGATACAGCTGCTCTAGAAAATTCAATACAAAAATAGAATCTGCTAGGGTATGGCAATATTCAAAGGGGTGATAGGCCCATTGCTGGTTACCCAAGTCCAAAGTCAAAAGCTTTTTTGTGGTTTTTGGACCAAGTTCAAATTCAAAAAACTTTAGATCACTTGTAAAGGTACTACAGATTTTTTATTGTTACCATTTGGTACTTACCTATTTTTTTTATAGTTTTGAATTGCTTATATAATTAGGTAATTGATTATTATGTTTTAATTTTTGTGAACTTTAGGTATACTTAGCGCTACATTATAAGACTTTTGGGTTACTTGTCAAGTGTACCTATGTAATTATTTTTCGAAAATTTCACAATATTAGATACTAAATTATTCTTAAAAAAAATCTATTTATTATGTTTAAAAAAGACAGGAATTTAGCTTAGACATAGTTGTAGTGATTAGTAGTTTCATTGCTTCTATTTCATATTAAATACAATAAGTATTTAGGACAATAATTGATACATTTGCGAGAGATACTCGTGGCATCAAATTTTGATAACTACCAATATGACCTTACCAGTATTTTCTTTGAAAAATCTCATTCTAACATAACTCCTTCGTAGCCTAATATTGTAATGTATATCTTTGTAATCCACAATTAAGCCGCATGTAGCTTCAATAGATTAGAACGTAGGACTGTCTTAAAATATATATTAACATGTAAGTATTTAATGTATTTAGAAATCTGACCTAACAATTTAACTTTTCTAATAATAATAGTACTTATACATCTCCTGCTCAGGCCTACGTAAGTTTTGCGCAGCTCTCTGTCTCTCTTTCAACCGAAATTATGATATATATTTTAATTAAATTGCTTTCACTACATATATTTGCACTTTTTCATGTCTGGGATACATAATTTGAATAATTATCATAGATAGAGAAGATTAAGCTTTACAGTAATTGATTTCCTACTAGGTACTCAAGTTGAGTCGCATTTTTTTTTGCCTATTACCTCGATCCACGTGAAAAGATTTTGAATTTTTTTTGTTTGAAAGATGTTGCTTTCCAATTGGTCCCATTTAAATTTGATCAAGATCTGATCAGTAGTTCTTGAAAAATTGTCAAAATCATAGTTCCGAAGATAAAGCGGTGAAATCGGTTTTTTTAAGCTTTGCTTGCGTTTAATTACATTGACATATGTTTTAACTAAAAACGTAAGTTTAAAAACGCAAACCCGACTACACTTGCCATAAATGGCTTCCTATAATTAACAAACAAAATAGTTTTCATAACTAATGGGATCTATCTCGCAAACGGTACGCTTGACATAAATATGATGTACCAAACCATGGCTTCAGTTTAAAATCCCTGTTCAATAATACCATACATAATGAGGTATTCACTTCATGCCCTCTAGAGGGCATATTTACATAAATGTAGTCGGGTAAAAATAGCGACCTAATCAGATGACATTTTAAATTGGTTTTTTTTTTTCTAGATATCCCTATTTAATTAGATTTTAATATATTTACATCAATTACATAGCTATCGTAGTGCAACATTTGTTCACGATTCCGCCAGTAATATCATATTTTTTTATAACATAAAATGTTTACTAAAATATTCCAAATACATGACATTACTTTATCATTAGACAGTCTAATGATAAAATAGTGGCATTATTTTATCATTAGACTGTCTAATGACAAAATAGTGGCATTATTTTATCATTACACTTATTGTATTTTGTTAATTCTGTATTGATGTTGTTTGCTTTCAGGGCAAGGGCACGGGTTCTGGTCACAGGACTCTGCTATACGGCAATGCCATTCTTTTGCGACATCTCAACAGTGATATGGTAGGCAAAAGTTGTATGAATTTATTTCATTTGGGCCTTTACCCGTAGTCACGTGAATTTTCCGTTTTGTGCAGATGTAATTTGTATTTTTATACTGTAAACTGGTCACACTTTGACACATTATCCACACAAATCGAAAAAAAACGTGAAATATTCTGCAATATTCCATGTTTTTTCTTCTTAGCAATTGCACTGTCCGTTGACTTGGTTGGGTGAGCGTATGCCTTTTGGCAGGGGTATCGGGATCGATTCCCGACGAGAACACAAGTTTTCTCCCCAAATTTGTGTTTCTGGTTCTGGTTATGATTGTGTGTGTGATGAGTTTCCGGTAACCACGACATAAGGCTTCGAACTCAGTATGGGGTTAAGAGTGTAGTTTAACATTTAATTATTAAGCACTAAATGACAAACTGTCAAACGTCATCCATTAATGATTGACACACTTCTACGTTTATTATTCGTGGAGAGAACGATTGGTACTTATGTATTGCCTGCTTATTCCCTTGACGATATATCTGGGAGTCTTCAATGTCAAAAGACTAGGTATGTTTTAGGCTAGCATACTACATCATCCATTGCATCATCGCTTTCCGTGAGTTCATCTAATCACTCTTGAAAACACCCAGATTGTACCGTTCGGGAAACAAAAACGCAGGAAATGAGTTCCACTCCTTCGCTTTACGGATGATAAACGTAGAAGCGATTCGCTTCAAGCGAACTGGAGGTATGTCGACCATAGATGGATGACGTTTAACAGTTTGTCTTGTTGTTTGATGGTAAAAAGAGCATGGAGGAATTATATCATGCAACTTCTGAGCACACTCTCCGAAATGTAAGCGATGGAATACCGATAAGCTTTTTTGATTGACATACTTCTAAGTTCATCATCCGTACAGCGAAGGAGTCAAATCAAATCAAAATCGTTTATTCACATGGGCCCCAAAGAGGCACTAATGAAAGTTAATGATTCTACTGCCAGATTCGCAAAATTACAGCCATCTCGAGAAGAACCTGGCAAGAAACTCGGCGGCGCATTTTTTTCATTCATTTTTTTTTCAATCGTTCCTTAATAATTATATTAACCTAGGTACAACTTTACTATATTATGTAGTCGCTAGAAAGCGCTTGTGCTGTTTGCCATGCATTTATGAGTGGTACTCATTGCCTGCTTATTCCCTCGACGTTATAATCTGGAAGTTTTCATGTTTAGACTTAATATGTATTTTCAAAGCAAGCATGCTACAAATGAAAAAAATGCGCCGCCGAGTTTCTTGCCAGGTTCTTATCGAGATGGCTGTAATTTTGCGAATCTGACACTAGAGTCATTACTTTCACGAGTGTTTCTTTGGGGCCCATGTGAATAAACGGTTTTGATTTAGATTTTTGATTTTGATCACATTTTCGTTCGCTTCATCGCTTTCCATCAGTTGAGATAGTGATCAAATGCTTGCTTATCATTAAAAAAAAATGTTTCAGTACCTGGCATGTCTGTCGACGTCGTCGTCACAAGACAAGTTGGCTTTCGACGTGGGTCTGCAGGAACACTCCCAGGGCGAAGCCTGCTGGTGGACCCTGCATCCAGCTAGCAAACAGAGGTCAGTCGCAAACTGTTAAAAACTTTTTGAATTTGATTTTTTTATGTTTACAGATTCGGACTTCCACTTTTAAAAAATAACCGTGTATCACTTGCGACCGTAAATAAAACTAAATGTAACATATTTTTAGTTAAGATGCGTTTTCTCTAGTCAGTACACCGCGTAAAAACAACCAGTAAAAACAACTTTTAATTAGTAACAAGTCAATGTTCTAAAAATACAAAAAATCCGACTTCTAAAAACGTGAACCTACGTTTATGTAATCCTCTTTTAAAAACCTTCATTTTGTTACCCTACTCGATAAGTATGATTTGAAAAAAAAATTAAAGTACAATTACTATTTCGCGCCAAAAATCCGCCATTTTGTTTTTTTTCAATCACCTATATAAGAACAATTGGGTTTTTACGAATATAGCCACACCTTCACTGTCGAAACCCATCCAGCCGTTTGGAAAATACGAGATGATAAAGAAATTTACATAATATATTTACATACATATAAGATACGCGCGAAAAATAACTCTTCAGTCGGGTAAAAATGAGTTCTAACTACAATGTAATAGAAAATTCTAGTAGTAACAAAGGCACCCAGTAAATACTAGTTTAAAGTAGTGAAGACGCGTTCTTACTGTGAAATGGCAATGACAATGAAATGGCTTAGTGAGATCAAAGTTCATAACCGCAACTTGTTCAAGTAACTGAGCAGAGAATTAATTTAAACTTGCAGGTCGGAGGGTGAGAAGGTTCGTGTGGGCGACGACTTGATTCTCGTCTCTGTCGCCACTGAGAGATACTTGGTGAGTTATTTAGTTGTTATGTATGTTTTGAAGGTTAGTTTAGTTTGAGGGGTCGAGATGTCTCGCTTACCCTGATATTGGCCTCGATTCTGATGTCACACACTAAATTAAATTTAAACTATTCCTGTCTTTTACAAAATAGGAACACAAGACAGAGATAGCATACTGCTGTGCTGTCAAGTTAGTCAGAACTTAGATGTCTATGCAAGCTTAGTCGAGTATGTTATTGGTGTTGACTAAAAACACGCGCCTTACTGCTGTTCATATTTTAAATGATAAACTAGCTTGACAGCTCTACAATGTATGCTATCTCTGTCTTGTGTTTCTATTTTGTAAGAGACAGGGATAGTTTAAATTTAATTTAGTGAGTGTACATCAGAATCGAGGCCATTATCTAATTCTCTTCGTCCACGTTCGTAACTAACATTCTCCATCACCATTCTATCATCGGACATCTAGACAGACTCTGCTATATGGTAGACATTCCACAGATGCGGATAAAGCGTTTTGCTTCCACATACATTTTGTGAACCGCAAAAGAAAGGAACTCCTAACCTTAGTCTGTGTTTCCTGAACTATTTAATGTGAGTCTGTAAGTCGCGAGTGAATAGTCATTTTCTAGACAAACGTGCTGCAATATCGACCGCATCTTTGCTTACTATCAGGTGAGAAAGTGGTCAAACGTTAGCCTATCTTAAATAATTTATATATGTATATATACATACATATCTGAGTTCAATCCATCCATGATTCTTCTAAAGTATATATGGTTAATACGATGTGTGATCAGAATTCTAGAATACTGTCAAAAGATTTAGTGTTATTGTGATAAATATAATCTTCAAGCCTCGTAAAAACTTTCCCATCTCAGCTACGAACCTGTACAAAGTAAGGACGTAATCCAAAGATCAATCGATCGATTACATTTTGGAGAGTGTGCCGCAGAAATGCACGATCTGTGTCCCCCATCCCCATTCTAACATCGGACAACCAGACGAACTTCATTGCAACATCGTTATAGTTGATATTCCATAAATACGCACGAAGCGATTTGCTTTCACATTTATTATGGGCACCGCTAAGAAGTCATTCCTTGCCTGAGTCTGTGTTTCCCGATAAGTATAATGCGGGAGCCTTTAATTCACAGTGAAAAGGTATCTTTAAGTTTAGGCAAACATGCTCCATCGTCGATTGCATCATCACTTACTATTAGGCGAGTTAGGGATCAAATGTTTGCCAATACTGAATTAAAAAAAAAGATACTTAACTTAGTTGGGTGAGCGTTCACTTTGTATTCAGCGGTATCGGGTTCGATTCCCGACAGGAACACAAGTTTTCTCCTCAAGGAAAATTTGTGTTTTTTTTTATTCTTGATAGGCAAGCATTTAACCACTATTTAACCTAATAGAAAGTGACGATATGGTCTAAGATGGAGCATGCCTCCCTAGAAGATACCTGTTCACTCTAGATTTAATGACTCCTATATTGTACTTATCGGGAAACGCACAAACTTATGAATCTGGTTGTGATTGTGTGTGTGATGTTAATGTTTGCGGCACCCACGACATAAGTCATCGTGTCACAACTAAGTGTGGGGGTGCGAGTGTGAAATCGCTTATGTTTATAAATTTATTTTTAGCACACGACGAAAGAGAACGAAGTTTCGATAGTGAACGCGTCATTCCACGTCACCCATTGGTCGGTGCAGCCGTACGGCACCGGCATATCGCGTATGAAGTATGTCGGATACGTGTTTGGAGGCGACGTGCTGAGGTTCTTCCATGGAGGGGATGAATGTCTCACTATACCCAGCACTTGGAATCAAGAGGGGGGGCAAAAGTAAGTACTATAATATTTTACTACTCGATTATTAGTAGAGATGATGATGGAGGTAACTGTATTTGGAGGCGACGTGCTGAGGTTTCCATAGAGGGATTGAATGACTTAATGTACTCAGCACTTGGAATCAAGAGGGGGGAGATGGGGGGGGAAGTAAGTACTACGGTGTTAATATTGATACGATTATAATGCTGAACAAAGAATGTGATAATTATGAATATGACCCTAAGGAAATTTAATCCTCGAGGCCATTCTAGTTTGACCAAAATGTATAAACATTATTACCACATTGTTATAATATTTGAAATTGTATTTTGGAGCACTTTATGGAGCACCTACGACGCCATTTTTTTAATTATAAAAACCAAGCCTAACTTTAAGATGATTTCAACGATACCCATTGCAATCGGTTTATTAGTATGGACACTGTGAGAAAACAAACGAACATAAATACATACACGCCCCTCTATAAACATTTTCATACATTTGACGCTCGATAGTTTGACAAATTTGGTGGAGGGGCGTTCACATTTAGAATTAAAGATCTCTAATACCGAATATAACTTATGTATGTGTATAATTTAGACGGCCACCAAAAATTCTAAACGGTTACCAAAATGGATAAATGGTCACCAAATTACGTTTCCTAAAATAAAATGTCCTGTGACAGAACCGAATCGGATAACAGTAGGTTAAGGTAATTTTTTTTTATAATTAATGCAAAAATATTAATATTACGAAAAAATTAACTTATTTCATAATATTTTAGGAAACCATTTATCCAACGTAATTTGGTGACCATTTATTCGTTCTGGTAACCGTTTAGAATATTTTTGGTAGTAAAATAGGTACATGTTTGGGCGGTGTTTAAACACAAGCCCTTATGTATTATAAGCAAAATTAACTGTTATGATTTAAGCTGTTATGATGATTGTTGCTAAAATCATAACCGTTAATTTTGCTTCGCCGTAGTTGGGTAATGAGCAACGAAAGCTACCATTGAGTTGACAATTTATTTTCTTATAAGTATAGATACTTATTTACTTGCCAGAACACAATATTTCTGCAGAGGTAGAGCTCGTCCAAGCTGAAATGACGCGCCCCACTACTTAATTAGTTTATTTAGATGTGTGAGTGCAAATATTAATGACGACACTACATCTGTATGGGAGCGTCGATTGTTCAGTGAACAATGGATCTGCACGTGTATAAGACGGTCGACTAGTCGGGTGATAAATCCGACAAAAATCTTGTGCGTAAATGCGAAGGTGGGGCGCGTCATTTCAGCTTAGACAATCTGTATCGTACTCGGTTTTTTTTTTGTTTTATTTGAAACATAGACTACTATACTGATTTTATAATATACATGTTTATTTTCTTAACTATCAGTAAACCTATGTCTTTCTTTTTCAGTATTGTAGTGTACGAAAGCGGTTTAGTGATGTCCCAAGCTCGGTCTCTATGGCGGCTCGAGCTAGCGCGGACCAAGTGGGCCGGAGGATTCATCAACTGGTCCCATCCGATGCGGATCAGGCACATCACTACTGGCAGATATCTAGGAGTCAATGACCAGAACGAACTGTATTTGGTCAGCAGGTGAGTGTATCACATTAACATCTTAAACATGTCATATTTAATGTCTTTAAATATATTTTTTTATTTGTTTTATATATTTATTTATATAAATACTAGTTGAGCCAGCAAACGTTGTTTTGCCATATACTTATATCATGCTGAATCATAAAAAATTTAAAACAAAAATTTTGTCCAAAATAAAAAAAACAAATTTTGGTTTGGACCACCCTTAACATTTAAGGGTATTAAAAATAGATGTTGACCGATTCTCAGACCTACCGGATATGCACACAAAATTTCATAAAAATCGGTCGAGCCGTTTCGGAGGAGTTTGGTAAGAAACACCGCGAAATAAACGAGAATTTTATATATTATTTGATTTTATGTATCATATAATAATATATTACTTATTTATGTATATTTAAATCGTATTTATATCATTGTATAAATAGTTAGTTAGGTATTCCATACACCCATTTATTATCTAAAACATAAACGCTTTCACACTCACAGCCCCACTCTAAGTTCGATGACTTGTGTCGTGGGTGGCGGAAACATTCGCATCACACACACAATCACAACCAGAACCAGAAACACAAATTTTCCTTGGGGAGAAAATTTGTGTTCCCGCCGAGAATCGAACCCCTGCTCAGTAGGCAAACACTACCCAACTAAGCCAACGAGCAGTATTACATTCTATAGTTCTCTCCATTCGAAGGTTGCCTGGTAGATATCGCTATTAGTGATAAGGCCGCCTGTTGTGATACTCTACGTATAAGGTTGTTTGTTTTATCTCATCTTATAAAGTGGATCGATAAAGTATTATATATCTATCTATCTATTATAAATACGATATATTGTGTGTAACTATGTCGTAACTGCTGAACTGATTTAGTATTTATCAATTCTGCTTCCAGTTTCGTGAACCTTCTCCATGAATGATTTATGTTAGAGCTCCTAAACATCAGCGCATTTTAAAATAAAACCGGCCAAGTGCGAGTCGGACTCGCGCACGAAGGGACCGTACCATTATCTATAAAAAATCAAGTTTGTTGTATGGGGCCCCCCTTAAATATTTATTTTATTTTTAGTATTTTTTGTTATAGCGGAAATAGAAATAAATTATCTGTGAAAATTTCAACTGTCTGGCTAAGAACGGTTTCTTGAGATACAGCCTGGCCAGACGGACGGACGGACGGACAGCGAAGTCTCAGCAATAAGGTCCCGATTTTTCCCTTTGGGTACGGAACCCTAAAAATGGTGCATCACTCTAGACTCTATTTATTCTAGAACTAGTTGCGCCCTGTGGTTTTACCCATGGAAGTCTCTTACCCACGGGAACTCCGGGATAAAAGCATATGTGTTAATCCAGGGTGTCCATACCCAATTTCAATAAAATTGTTCTAGCCGTTCGAGCGTGAAGAAGTAATAAACATACGAACACGATCACAAACTTTCGCCTTTATTATATTAGTGTGATATTCTAAAGTAACATAATTCTTATTTCATAACAGAGAGGAAGCCACAACAGCCTCCTGCGCCTTCTGCCTCCGCCAAGAAAAAGATGACATCAAGCAAGTGTTAGAAGACAAAGACCTGGAAGTCATCGGAGCGCCCATCATCAAGTACGGAGACTCCACGGTCATCGTACAGCATTCGGAGACTGGACTGTGGCTGTCTTATAAGGTAACGTTATCCATTTACGACGTACCTTCAGTTCGCTTTAAGAATTTTGCTTCTACGTTCATCATCCGTACAGCGAAGGACTGAAACTCATTGGCAGCGTCATTGTTCCCCGAGGGGAATAAACTGGGAGTCTTCAAATCAGGTGTATAAAGGACACACAGAGTTTTCTTACAGCAAACCCTTTAAGTAGGATATAATTTATAGGGGCGAGTACGTTGTTGTGTACATAAAAATATGATAACAATACAATTGCCTATTTAGTATAAAAAAAAACAACGGGTTGCACTCCGGGAGTGCGAGCAGTGCAAGTGAAAACTTGAACATTAACTTTGTAAACAGCAGGAGCAGGTATATATTTTCGCTGCGCGGTAGAAAGAGAGGGGGATATTACTTCCTCTCCTACGCCGCGCCGGCGGTCTACTCTCCCTCCGTCTTACAAATTTTCGATCAGGTCACGTGTCCTGACGCGAGTTTAACGTTTTTTACCCATACCAAAAGAAGTGCACATCGCCGCTAAAGAAGTTCTCACTTCAAAAACTTATAAGCTTTTCCCTATAGGCCGTGTCAACAAGTGATAAATAAGTAAGGATATTTGCAGGCGCGTAACGTCCTTACCCGCTTTTACTGGCGTCCGAGAATTCGCAGCAAAAGAGTGGAGATAAGCGATTTGATTAAATTTGTGTGTAATGTTTGTATTTTTCTACCGACTTCATAAAAAAGGAGAAGGACTGAGGAGGAAAAAGGAGAAAGACTCCCTTAACTTCTTTCCACGTGAACCGATTTTGAATTTATTTTATGTTTGAAAGCTGTTGCTTCCCCATTGGTCCCATTTAAATTTAATCGAGATCTGATCGGTTGTTTTTGAATTATCGTCAATAATGCGTGCTTAATACATTAAATCTGATCAACGTTCCGAAGATAAAGCGGTGAAGTCGGATTTTTTAAAGCTTTGCTTGCGTTTAATTATTTTGAAATAAAGGTACCTTATATCGCTGTCACCTATATTATAAAAAGCTACATTCATCATAAACTCTGAATATGCGGATATACTTATTTACAAATAAAGGTAAATAATTAAACTCAAGAAAAGCTTAAAAAAAACCGACTTCACCGCTTTATTATCGGAAGCTTGATCCACCAGCTTTCAAATAAAAAAATAATCATCTAAATCGGCTCACAACGAAAGAAGTTATGAGGTAACTTTTGAAGTCGGGTAAACCAGAACATCGTCAAAGTACGCATTATTCGTCACAAAATAGACATTATTGACGATATTTCAAGAAGTACTGATCAGATCTTGATCAAAGTTAAATGGGATCAATTAGAAAGCAACATCCTTCAAACAAAAAAAAAAATCGAAATCAGGTCACGTGGAAAGAAGTTATGAGGAAACACAAATAAAAAAAAATACAGTCGACTTGAGTACCTCCTCCTTTTTTGGGAAGTCGGTAAAAATTTATGAATTATAATTAAAATCCATAATACACAAAGGTTAGCTGAAAGAAAATGGAAACTATCATTAAGTTCGCCTATGTAGCAGTTTTTATCGTGTGCAATAAAGATCTATCTATATTATGGTTAGATTTTTTCTAAATAATAATCTTCGTCTGATCCAGTTATTGTGCTTTTCTACCATAATTCTAACTACGTGTAACTAATTCTATCCATCTTCTCCAGGCCTATGAAACCAAGAAGAAGGGTTTGGGTAAAGTGGAGGAAAAGCAGGCCAT